>CM057246.1:2015779-2089049 GCA_029931835.1 Etheostoma nigrum
TTTTAACCCTAAAGTTGTTTTCATATTAATTAATATAATGAGATGTCCAATGCCTCTCAGATTATATGTCTGTCATCTGTGTGTTTCTCCTAAGTAACAAATGTTACACATTTGACAATTTCTTTCAGGGTATGTACACATATGAGCAGAACTGTACCTCAAAATTGGTACTTCCAGTACTACAGTACTGCAGTAAATGTGCTCACATTCCCCATCTGAAAAGGACTGCGTGAGAGAGTTACTACAATACGTGTTGTGGATAAAAAGCTGATTACAAGAAGACATTTCCTATAAGAGAAAATACATAAAACATAATATCTAAATGCATATTTCCCCTGCAGGATGTGTGTAATTTGCAGTGATACGGTGATTCTGTATGAAGCTAAAGGTTATTTCTGCTTCTCTTGGTTAGAACATGTGATTGATTTCAGTCGGAGCTTTAAATGAACTTTCCAAAGGTTATTTATTAAAGGAATTGATGAAGGTCTTTCTAGCTGGAGGGTTAACATCGTGTAGATGGAACATATAAGCTTTCCCTTTTTTTCTATTTGTAACAGAATAATAATACATAATATCTAATTATTATTTATATTTAATGCTTAAATGAAGTCAGGAAGTGAAAGGAGCACAGGGTTAAAAAACACAATAGTTTATAAGGCCCTGAAGGTGACACCACACACACACACAGTAGTTTTCATATATCTTTTTTGTACAGGTTATAGGTTTACAGAGGGAAAAAACCCAAAGTCCCCCAGAGGTACTTACCACAGTTACTGTTACATCCTCTGCTTCTGATTGGCTAGTAGTCCTTACCTAGGTACTGTCAGGGCCCTCATACTCTGCTCCTGACTGGCTAGTAGTCCTTACCTAGGTACTGTCAGGGCCCTCATACTCTGCTTCTGACTGGCTAGTAGTCCTTACCTAGGTACTGTCAGGGCCTCATACTCTGCTTCTGACTGGCTAGTAGTCCTTACCTAGGTACTGTCAGGGCCCTCATACTCTGCTTCTGACTGGCTAGTAGTCCTTACCTAGGTACTGTCAGGGCCCTCATACTCTGCTTCTGACTGGCTAGTAGTCCTTACCTAGGTACTGTCAGGACCCTCATACTCTGCTTCTGACTGGCTAGTAGTCCTTACCTAGGTACTGTCAGGACCCTCATACTCTGCTTCTGACTGGCTAGTAGTCCTTACCTAGGTACTGTCAGGACCCTCATACTCTGCTTCTGACTGGCTAGTAGTCCTTACCTAGGTACTGTCAGGACCCTCATACTCTGCTTCTGACTGGCTAGTAGTCCTTACCTAGGTACTGTCAGGGCCCTCATACTCTGCTTCTGACTGGCTAGTAGTCCTTACCTACATACTGTCAGGGCCTCATACTCTGCTTCTGACTGGCTAGTAGTCCTTACCTAGGTACTGTCAGGCCCCTCATACTCTGCTTCTGACTGGCTAGTAGTCCTTACCTACATACTGTCAGGGCCTCATACTCTGCTTCTGACTGGCTAGTAGTCCTTACCTAGGTACTGTCAGGGCCCTCATACTCTGCTTCTGACTGGCTAGTAGTCCTTACCTAGGTACTGTCAGGGCCCTCATACTCTGCTTCTGACTGGCTAGTAGTCCTTACCTAGGTACTGTCAGGGCCCTCATACTCTGCTTCTGACTGGCTAGTAGTCCTTACCTAGGTACTGTCAGGGCCTCATACTCTGCTTCTGACTGGCTAGTAGTCCTTACCTAGGTACTGTCAGGGCCCTCATACTCTGCTTCTGACTGGCTAGTAGTCCTTACCTAGGTACTGTCAGGACCCTCATACTCTGCTTCTGACTGGCTAGTAGTCCTTACCTAGGTACGGTCAGGACCCTCATACTCTGCTTCTGACTGGCTAGTAGTCCTTACCTAGGTACTGTCAGGGCCCTCATACTCTGCTTCTGACTGGCTAGTAGTCCTTACCTAGGTATTGTCAGGACCCTCATACTCTGCTTCTGACTGGCTAGTAGTCCTTACCTAGGTACTGTCAGGGCCCTCATACTCTGCTTCTGACTGGCTAGTAGTCCTTACCTAGGTACTGTCAGGGCCCTCATACTCTGCTTCTGACTGGCTAGTAGTCCTTACCTAGGTACTGTCAGGGCCCTCATACTCTGCTTCTGACTGGCTAGTAGTCCTTACCTGGGTACTGTCAGGGCCCTCATACTCTGCTTCTGACTGGCTAGTAGTCCTTACCTAGGTACTGTCAGGACCCTCATACTCTGCTTCTGACTGGCTAGTAGTCCTTACCTAGGTACTGTCAGGACCCTCATACTCTGCTTCTGACTGGCTAGTAGTCCTTACCTAGGTACTGTCAGGGCCCTCATACTCTGCTTCTGACTGGCTAGTAGTCCTTACCTAGGTACTGTCAGGGCCCTCATACTCTGCTCCTGACTGGCTAGTAGTCCTTACCTGGGTACTGTCAGGGCCCTCATACTCTGCTTCTGACTGGCTAGTAGTCCTTACCTAGGTACTGTCAGGACCCTCATACTCTGCTTCTGACTGGCTAGTAGTCCTTACCTAGGTACTGTCAGGACCCTCATACTCTGCTTCTGACTGGCTAGTAGTCCTTACCTAGGTACTGTCAGGGCCCTCATACTCTGCTTCTGACTGGCTAGTAGTCCTTACCTAGGTACTGTCAGGGCCCTCATACTCTGCTCCTGACTGGCTAGTAGTCCTTACCTAGGTACTGTCAGGACCCTCATACTCTGCTTCTGACTGGCTAGTAGTCCTTACCTAGGTACTGTCAGGACCCTCATACTCTGCTCCTGACTGGCTAGTAGTCCTTACCTAGGTACTGTCAGGACCCTCATACTCTGCTTCTGACTGGCTAGTAGTCCTTACCTAGGTATTGTCAGGACCCTCATACTCTGCTCCTGACTGGCTAGTAGTCCTTACCTAGGTAAGGCAAGGCAGCTTTATCTGTAGAGCACAATTCAGCAACAGGGCAATTCAAAGTGCTTTACACAAAATCAGTTAAATGGATAAAACACAAGTATCCTCAAAATTAAAAAAAAATAAAAATCATAAAATAGATAAAACACAAGTGTAAACTTGAGACTACCTTCACACTAATTGTTAGTGCTACCTTTGGTGATCACCCTCAGTGTCTCTACCCTCCACGACTCTATTTTTAGAGACGTTACCTTTTCGTCTCCTTGGACTCTTCTTCACACTAATTAAGCCAATCTAGTGTACTGCAGGTTCTGCACATGTGCAACTCCCAACGGAGACGGAACAGAAGTGAGATCTTTTAAACAGAGAGCTCAACACACAGGGTGAAAAGAGGAGCTGCAGCAATGTGCAGTACAACAGAGATATGGTGATTTCTGAAAATGAAACCATGGAAACCTATTCTGATTTAACCTCTAAATACAATTATGAACCTGAACATGAGCAGAATAGGGGCACTTGAATCTGCAATGAATTAATTTCAGTGAAATTGCTGCAATTAGTGGATATGCAGAAACGATGTGAATCCATTTGGAGCTTTTGCTTGAGTAGGTGTCTCCGGCTTTTTTTAACAGACGGTAGGGAGATGGCAGGAAATAAAGGAAAGTGAAGGGAATGGAGAGAGATACAACAAATATAGGCATAGGTCATCATATTTCATTCGTAATTGGTTGCCAAGCTACAAGAGCTTATGTAATATGAGCCGGGTTAGAGGGCAAACGCCTGAGGAAGCAGAGATATGGAGGCATTAGAGATGTGAATGGAAATAACATCTTTTAACAACGTGTTACAATTTAATAATGTTAAAATGTAATCGATGACCCTCACCCCTCAAGTATTTTAGTGAGACTGTCCTTCCCAAAAACACACACACTCAGAAATCTTTGTACAAGCAGTCGCCGGTTCAAGTCCCTGTACGGGCCAAAGTACGGAGTGTGGACCCCACTGTACCCCCCAAGGGCGCTGGTCCAGCTGGCAGCCCCTCCGCTCTGACAGCTCTCCATTTGTGCATGACTAGGTCCTGTGTGTGTGTGTGTGTGTGTGTGTGTGTGTGTGTGTGTGTGTGTGTGTGTGTATTTCAGGCCTGTGTGTAGTGATTACTAACAAACAGAGTGTAAATTGTAATTTCCCCACTGGGGGTCAATAAAGTATAAATTAATTAAAATTAATGTGTGTGTAGATAGATACAGAATATCCTTTATTCGTAATTTACAGGAAATTACAGCAGCTTCAAGACAAACATAACACCATATCTTCCATACATAATACAATAAATGAATACTACTATACTACCATAAGTGCATAGTTGTGTCTGTGCATTATAAGACCTTATAGCTGCTGGTAAGAAGGACTTCCTGTAGCGGTCTGACTGGAGGTCCATGTGAGTTGAGTGCAGGTGGAGTTGTGCATGCGTCACTTTGCAACAAGTAGCCAACGACAACGACAAGATGCTCGATGTCAATACCATAGACTGTATATTGTTAATATCCACATTAGTTTTTTTGGACAATTTGATTAACCCTTGTTTGGTATCCGGGTCAAATTGACCCATTTCAGATTTTTACAAGAAGAAAAATGGTACAAGTTACATTTTTTCTACTTGAAATCAGCGGCCGTGCCTTATTTCCTGTGATGAACATGTATTCCTGACTCAGAACATTATTCTGGATATGACACTTATGTTGTTTCCATAGTGGATTTTTAACATGAATTTTAACCTTATGATAAAAAACAAACCCCACTTCCATTTTTAATTGTGTGCTAGAAGAGACTGATGCATTCCCTAAACATAGATGTTATCTCAGCTGTTAGAAATTGAGATAAAGATGATATTTGTTGATAGATTATGAAGTAAAATGTTATTTCAGAATTGATTTTAAAACCCCAAATAAGTCCCGGGTCAGTTTGACCCGAGGGACACGAGAAGGTCCCGAAGGTGGAGACAACACCAGGGTTAAAAAAACAAAACAAATTTTTGATAAAGAAACTTTGAGAAAAAGGGTAAAATTGGAGGATTAAAGCACACTGATACTCACTAATATTTATTTTCAAATCCTTCTTGGTCCAACACAAATAAATAAATAGATTTTCTTCCTCCTAAAGACCTCGAGCGCAGCCTTTGTGCGTCCCTGTGTCCAGCAGCAGATCTGTGTAAATGTAAATGTGCTGTATTTATATAGCGCTTTTCTAGTCTTAGCTCTTTTACATCATACAGGAACCATTCACCATTCACACACATTCATACACTGTGGCCGAGGCTGCCGTACAAGGTGCCACCTGCTCATCAGATACACACTCACACACATCTACACACCTGCTCATCAGATACACACTCACACACATCTACACACCTGCTCATCAGATACACACTCACACACATCTACACACCTGCTCATCAGATACACACTCACACACATCTACACACCTGCTCATCAGATACACACTCACACACATCTACACACCTGCTCATCAGATACACACTCACACACATCTACACACCTGCTCATCAGATAAACACTCACACACATTCACACTCCGATTTCACACTCAGGGGCAACTCGGGGTTCAGTGTCTTGCCCAAGGACACTTCGACATGGGACTGCAGGGCCAGGGATTGAACCACCAACCTTCCGATTGGCAGGCAACCGCTCTACCGCTGAGCCACAGCCGCCCATAATGTGAGGTCTTGATGTCGTCTTTGTAAGGAGTCTGCTAAGGATGGGTGGGGGGGTCGAGCGCTCATCAAAATCAATACAGCATGGATCTTCCTCCGCTAATGATCGAAGCCGATCGCCCGACACATCCAGAAAAACACAGAGCGGCCCAAAAACTAACAGCGTATCGAACGCTAAATCAAAGCCCTGTGACACGGTTGATCCGCTCTGGTTAGCATTACACGCCGCCGAGTGTTTTCTTCCTTTCAGAGGCCATTAGCAGGCCGATAGTGATCAGCGAGGTTTACATCACACAGGCTGCACCGCTGGCGGCTGGAGCTGCTTCTCTAATGGCCCACAGGAAGAAGAAGCCATTAGCAAATTATCTCAACCTCGTCAGGGCTATTAGCCCAAGTCTTTATTGCTTTGCTCACAAAGTTACTGAGAAACACCAGATGGAGACCGCTGGGGACTTTGGGACATAATAATGGGACTGGTCTTTGTTTTTCTGCATGCCCTGCACTCTAAGAAATGTCTGTTCATTAACAGTTGTATGACTGTATGTTTTCTAACAGAAATTGTCCATAGAAAGTGATTCACAGTTGTATTTGTGTTTATTTATATTTCAGATTGCATTATAAGACCTTTATCTGTTTTGGCGGCCATGGAGGTCATTTACCCGTCTGCATGTCCCCAGGAGGTTCCTGGGTAAGGGAGCGTCGAAAACCTCAAAAAAGCTTCAAAAGTGGACCAAAAAGCGTTGAAAATGTGTAAAAAAGAGCCAAAAAGTAAATAAGAAGCGTTGAAACAAGCGTTAAAATGACTTCATGCGGCAGCTTTATCTGAGAGAATGTGAAATAAGATTTAAAATAACAGAAAATGTTTGAAGTTTTTACTTCAGCTGCAATTCTTTCTTCAATTTTAGTTTTTAATTACGGTTAATGAGCTGCCGGAACTTATTTTCTGTTATTTTACAGATTTATTTCTTAGAGTGTGTTATACAGGGTTTCTTCAGGTTTCACCAAATCAAATGTAAGACTTTTTAAGATCTTTATGAATTACATTTATAGAACTATATCATGACAAAAAAATTATTTCAAGAGCTGCAGGAGCATATCAATAAGCATTAGAGGCAGCGCCACATGGGAAACTAAGACCTGTTTAACCCTTGTGTTGTCCTCGGGTCCAATTTGACCAGTTTACAAAAACTTTCTACATCAGAAAAGAACGTTAAAAAAAGTGACAAATGTTGAAAAAAAACTACAAAAAAGCAGGAAAAAAAAATCAACAAAAACTTTCTTTTTAAATGCTGAAAAAGTGATCAAAACATTGGAAAAAAGCGACAAAGAAATTGTTAAAAAATTGAATAAAACATAATTAAAAAAACATAAAAAAATGACAAAAAAAGGAATAAAATTGACAATAACGTTGAAAAGTGTAGAAAAAGGACAACAAACTGTCACATTTCAACCCAGAAAAATGGGAAGACATCACAAGGGTTAAAATACGTCAGCCAATTTCAGAAAATCTGACTTATTAAGGCCTAAAATTTAGATTTTGGAAATGTTTGACTTTTTAAAACCCCCTTAGTACCCCCCCCCCAATCATTAACCCTCGTGTTGTCTTCCCGTCAACATTGAAAATCAACACTTTTGTTGACGCTTTTTGTCGATGTTTTTAACGTTTATCTTTCATTTTTGTCCCTTTTTTCAACACTTTTGACCCTTTTTTATGGTCATAGAGGTCATGGACCATAGAAAAACGGTCTTGAGTCCGGATTCGAGTCCGGACTCGAGTCCAAGACTACAGCTCTGCTTTAACCTGTCCTAATGTAGCCCTTCTTCTGCATGTTCGCTGACCCTTAACCTGTTGTTGTCTTCCTGTCGACCAGGAAACTTTCTATTTTTCTGGGTCAAAATTTAAAATACAAACTTTTTTTTGACACTTTTTTCGTTGTTTTTGAAGTTTTTCCCGATGTTTTTGTCACTTTTTTCAACGTTCTTTTATTGTTTTTTTTTAATCAAATGCTATAACATTGGAGCCTGATGTGGTCATACTCAGATTCGAGTCAGAATGTAAATTGTAATTTCATGAAGTATACATTATTATGTTATATTATTTATATTTATACAGCAGCAGTCAATGTGGTGCATACAGCAAAAAAAATAAAAAATAAAAAGTGCAATGCTGACAAATTACAGTGCTCACCTTTTCGTAGCTTTCTGAACAAATGGTTCATATAACAACAGGCTGGACGAGAACAGGACAGTTAGGTTTATGAAAGATCGTGGGCTCAATGAACCAGCGCAATGAAATGTGATTTAAAATAAAGGTCTCGGTCAAATGTTTGATTATGAACGATTCCACTGACAGTGTGTGCAGTGACATTTTATGAGCAAAGGAAGTAAGAACAGGGGATGACAGTGAGGAGATTTAGAAAAATGGAACCCAGGATCAGGTTTGAGAAGCAGAAGAATACTAGTCTACTTCCTATGTATTTCTCCAAGGATAATAACTATAATCTAGAAAGCAAGCAAGTAGTTACAGAACAGCAAATTGCAGCCAAGTGTAGGGTGGAAGTAAGGAGTGAGACAAAATCAAATTGGAATATATTATGTATTGGAATACTAGTATTTTCTTTTGAAGGAGCAGATAAATCATCTGAAAATGAACATGTTGAAAGAACTGACCTTTAGGATGAAAATACAGTTGAAAACATGGCGTCATTTCATTACAGCTGCATATCAAGCTTCCACAGCCTGACGGCGTTATGCCCCCAGTGAGAAGTTCTTCTTAGAAGACATCCTTGACCTCTTCGTGCTGTATAGGGGGACGCTAACAAGCCACTTAACCTCACCGGTAATGAGCAGTGCTGCACAATCCACATGTTGTGAATGAACAAAAATTAACAGAGTGTATATTTGGAGTTTATTTCATTTAGTAAATGTTCAGAAACAGGTTTTTACTGCCCATATAGCACAGCAACACATTCCCATGATACTGTACAAAAACTTATGCATTATTCCTAAAATATCTTACAAAATTACACATTCTCACTCCCATCTCGTAAAATACAGGCGCTTGGTCAGGTGACTTTGTCGTTGTTATTGACGCTAAAAGTCTCCTTTAGCGTCAATAACACGCTTGGTCGTCTCCTTTAGCGTCATATAACACGCTTGGTCGTCTCCTTTAGTGTCATATAACACGCTTGGTTGTCTCCTTTAGCGTCATATAACACGCTTGGTCGTCTCCTTTAGTGTCATATAACACGCTTGGTCGTCTCCTTTAGCGTCATATAACACGCTTGGTCGTCTCCTTTAGCGTCATAACACACGCTTGGTCGTCTCCTTTAGCGTCATATAACACGCTTGGTTGTCTCCTTTAGCGTCATATAACACGCTTGGTCGTCTCCTTTAGTGTCATATAACACGCTTGGTCATCTCTTTTAGCGTCATAACACACGCTTGGTCGTCTCCTTTAGCGTCATATAACACGCTTGGTTGTCTCCTTTAGCGTCATGTAACACACTTGGTCGTCTCCTTTAGCGTCATATAACACGCTTGGTTGTCTCCTTTAGCGTCATATAACACGCTTGGTCGTCTCCTTTAGCGTCATTTAACACGCTTGGTCGTCTCCTTTAGCGTCATATAACACGCTTGGTTGTCTCCTTTAGCATCATAACACACGCTTGGTTGTCTCCTTTAGCGTCATATAACACGCTTGGTTGTCTCCTTTAGCGTCATATAACACGCTTGGTCGTCTCCTTTAGCGTCATTTAACACGCTTGGTCGTCTCCTTTAGCGTCATATAACACGCTTGGTTGTCTCCTTTAGCATCATATAACACGCTTGGTCGTCTCCTTTAGCGTCATGTAACACACTTGGTTGGGACTATTAGAAGTAGCCTACAAGATGCTAACGAGAGACTTCTGTAATGTCAACACAGTAAAAATGGACCTACTTAACGAGTTGGTTCACTGCTAGCTTAGCTACAAGTTAGCATCAAACACAACAAAGGCTGTGAGTTGAATGGTGTTTCGAGCTAACGTTAGCAATCAATCAACCATAGATAGTTACGTTTTTAAAATGATTTATATCTTCTGTTATTATTATTATTTTTATTTCATGGATTTCACAAATTTTAGAATGACACGTTATGTCGTAAACCGTTTTAGTCTGAGCATGCACGACTAACATCGGGGAGTGACGCTGGTCACAGACAACGAGCCAAATAAAGCTGTCACTCATCTGGGGATAGCAATGTGCTTTTGTGTGGATGAACCATTAAGTTAGAGTCAAAAAAATTGTAAATACTTTTATAAAATGATTGAAAATCCCAAAACGACTCTGTCTTGACACAACAATAAAGCTCAGAAGTGATCATTCACACTCGCTCCTCTGAAAGTCTCCGGAGCGGCTAATAACAACCAAGTCTGCGCGGAGAGAGAGGAAGAGCGACACGAGGTCGTCACCCACGACCTGATCTGATTGGCTGAACTCTGCGGCCTCGCAGCAGGTGGGCGTCCTGAGTGGCATCATCCTGCTCTCGGGGTCACAAGTTGTCGGGAACATTTCCTGCGCTGCACCTTTGGCTCTTCCTGTCACCAGTGTGTGTATATTAGTGTTAGTGTGTGTGTGTGTGTGTGTGTGTGTGTGTGTGTGTGTGTGTGTGTGTTAGACGATGACAAACCAAAACAATAAGGAACAGGAGGATTCCTCTCACACTGGCCCATTTTATTTCTTTGTGTGGCTGCAGCAGGGCCAAACAAAGACTTTTCAGGGCCTGAAGCTGCATTCACTTTGATGTCCCTGAGTATTAAAAATCCTGTCAATCAAATCAGTAGCTGGAGGTAATCTTGTCTTTTAAAATTGTAAAATGAACTCCCCGAGGCTAAGGTTGATATTAAAACAACTAAAGGTAATTCTTTTTGTTGTTGTTGTTGTTGTTGTGTGATCGTAATTAATTTATTTCTCAGATTTGTGTTACACGGCGCCGTGCCGCTGAGTCACAAGCCCCCGAAAACTGACTTTGAAGACGACACGTATTGGCATATGGTTAGGGACGGTTTAATTTAATTTGTGTGGTATCTTACAAGTCCCTTGATTACCACTGTTTGGGAGTTAATTGGTGTTGCTCGGTCCTCGGAGGAGAACAGAAGGCAAACTGACGCTGGCACACACACACACACACACACACACACACAAACACACGCACACACACACACAGTCGTGTCTCACTATCTTTATGGGGACCAGTCATTGACATAATGCATTCCCTAGCCCCTTACCCTAACCCTAACCATAACCTAATTCTAACCCTCATCCTAAAACCAGGTCTTATTCCTCAAACAGCCCTTTAACGTTATGGGGACCAGCATTTTGTCCCCACAAAGCTGTCAGGACCCCATAAGTATACTGTATTTCCAGTTTTTGGTCCCCACAAATGTAGTAAAACCTGGTCCACACACACACACACACACCTCCAGCTCTTTTTGTTCCATTGCGAAGACAAATGCATAGTCTCTTCATTCATCACACGTGTCAGATCAGCCAATTTGAATCCAAGCGCTCTCTCTTTTCTTATCATCGGGAACTCCGACTACAGGTTTTGTTCCAACGCTGATGTAGGTACGCCAGGTCCGCCCGCCAACAGAAACCAGCCCAGAACGATGTTAACGCCTCCCCCAACCCCTCCTCCTATCCCAATTCCTTTTTGACTCGGCTCCAGTTTCCCCTCATTTATATTTGTTTTATTTGAAGTTGAGTCATCTTGGTTCACGGTCAGACTGGCGATAAAGCGTGCACAGACGTCGGTGTTCAGTGCTCCAGAGATCAAATGTAGAAGATGGCGCGACTCGTTCATCATGCCGCGGCGCTCCTTCCAACGAGGTGGTCATCCAGGTCTGAAGTCGCTGCCAGCCTCGTTAGTGAACGAGGACGATCGGCAGATCCAAGGCTGGATTAATCACACGCTGAATGCAGCCAAGAGACCAACGCCTGATCTGAATATCTGAATATATAAAAACACAACTGCTGAGGAAGCACACAACCTCAAAAAGGATCCAAGAATAAATTTCTTTACAAAAGTCTAGATTTTTTTGTATTTCACTCCACAACATGTTAGAGCTTAATTGTACACATGTGCTAATACACAGCCAAATGTAAGAAATACAGACTATATACTGTGTGTGTGTATATATATAAAAGACACTTCAGATACAGTATTAGGGGACCACTAAGGTCTATATAAAGAGACTTCAGATACAGTATTAGGAGACCACTAAGGTCTATATAAAAGAGACTTCAGATACAGTATTAGGGGACCACTAAGGTCTATATAAAAGAGACTTCAGATACAGTATTAGGGACCACTAAGGTCTATATAAAGAGACTTCAGATACAGTATTAGGGACCACTAAGGTCTATATAAAAGAGACTTCAGATACAGTATTAGGGACCACTAAGGTCTATATAAAAGAGACTTCAGATACAGTATTAGGGACCACTAAGGTCTATATAAAGAGACTTCAGATACAGTATTAGGGACCACTAAGGTCTATATAAAAGAGACTTCAGATACAGTATTAGGGGACCACTAAGGTCTATATAAAGAGACTTCAGATACAGTATTAGGGGACCACTAAGGTCTATATAAAGAGACTTCAGATACAGTATTAGGGGACCACTAAGGTCTATATAAAAGAGACTTCAGATACAGTATTAGGGGACCACTAAGGTCTATATAAAAGAGACTTCAGATACAGTATTAGGGGACCACTAAGGTCTAAATAAAGAGACTTCAGATACAGTATTAGGGGACCACTAAGGTCTATATAAAGAGACTTCAGATACAGTATTAGGGGACCACTAAGGTCTATATAAAAGAGACTTCAGATACAGTATTAGGGACCACTAAGGTCTATATTAAGAGACTTCAGATACAGTATTAGGGGACCACTAAGGTCTATATAAAAGAGACTTCAGATACAGTATTAGGGGACCACTAAGGTCTATATAAAGAGACTTCAGATACAGTATTAGAGACCACTAGGGTCTATATAAAAGAGACTTCAGATACAGTATTAGGGGACCACTAAGGTCTATATAAAGAGACTTCAGATACAGTATTAGGGGACCACTAAGGTCTATATAAAGAGACTTCAGATACAGTATTAGGGGACCACTAAGGTCTATATAAAGAGACTTCAGATACAGTATTAGGGGACCACTAAGGTCTATATAAAAGAGACTTCAGATACAGTATTAGGGGACCACTAAGGTCTATATAAAAGAGACTTCAGATACAGTATTAGGGGACCACTAAGGTCTATATAAAGAGACTTCAGATACAGTATTAGGGGACCACTAAGGTCTATATAAAAGAGACTTCAGATACAGTATTAGGGGACCACTAAGGTCTATATAAAAGAGACTTCAGATACAGTATTAGGGACCACTAAGGTCTATATAAAAGAGACTTCAGATACAGTATTAGGGGACCACTAAGGTCTATATAAAGAGACTTCAGATACAGTATTAGAGACCACTAAGGTCTATATAAAAGAGACTTCAGATACAGTATTAGGGGACCACTAAGGTCTATATAAAGAGACTTCAGATACAGTATTAGGGACCACTAAGGTCTATATAAAGAGACTTCAGATACAGTATTAGGGGACCACTAAGGTCTATATAAAAGAGACTTCAGATACAGTATTAGGGGACCACTAAGGTCTATATAAAGAGACTTCAGATACAGTATTAGGGGACCACTAAGGTCTATATAAAAGAGACTTCAGATACAGTATTAGGGACCACTAAGGTCTATATTAAGAGACTTCAGATACAGTATTAGGGACCACTAAGGTCTATATAAAAGAGACTTCAGATACAGTATTAGGGACCACTAAGGTCTATATAAAAGAGACTTCAGATACAGTATTAGGGGACCACTAAGGTCTATATAAAGAGACTTCAGATACAGTATTAGGGACCACTAAGGTCTATATAAAGAGACTTCAGATACAGTATTAGGGACCACTAAGGTCTATATAAAAGAGACTTCAGATAGAGTATTAGGGACCACTAAGGTCTATATAAAAGAGACTTCAGATACAGTATTAGGGACCACTAAGGTCTATATAAAAGAGACTTCAGATACAGTATTAGGGGACCACTAAGGTCTATATAAAGAGACTTCAGATACAGTATTAGGGGACCACTAAGGTCTATATAAAAGAGACTTCAGATACAGTATTAGGGACCACTAAGGTCTATATTAAGAGACTTCAGATACAGTATTAGGGACCACTAAGGTCTATATAAAAGAGACTTCAGATACAGTATTAGGGGACCACTAAGGTCTATATAAAAATACCCAGGTCCATGTCATGGGACCTTTTAATAATGGGCAAAATGACGATGGGACAGGTGTCGCTCGTAGTCATAATCTCAACGAAAATTCTCACCAACAAAAGTATTAACAATAGACATTTCTGGCTGCAAAATATAATTTTTGATGCTTTTTCCAACGTTGTTGACATTTGTTTATACATTTCTGTTGCTTTTCCAGGTTGATTTTGTGACATGTTGACACTTTTTATGACTGTTTTAGCGGCTGTTTCAACTTAACTTCTGAATTTCTCGACATAAACAAACATGGACGATTACGTAATGTTGATTAAAGCTTTAATTGAATGCCCCTTTCCTGATTTTGATTTCCAGCGAAGGTTTGGATGCTTACAGCTGTAGAGCTACAGCGGTTCTCTTCCTCAAACGGCCTGTCGGAGCTGATCAGCTGCAGCCGCCGACGTACGAACACACAGAGACAAGATGGACAGACAGGCTTCGGCGCTGGCAGCATCAACATGCAGAACGGCATCGTGGGCCAGAGACGAGGGAGGCTTCAAATTGAAAGTGGCAGCCGTAGCTGAAGTCCCGGAGCGGTTTCCTTCCAACAGGAGGTCGTAGGTCAGCGGCGTCTGCAGGTCTTCGGCTCCGCGAGGTTTTTCTCAAAGCTGAAACCTCGAGTGTGCAAAAAGCCGGCGACGTCAGCAGCAGCAGCGCGGTGACACGACTCCTCAGATGGGGATGGGACTCTCTTCGAGATGCTTTTTATTTTCCAATCCTCTTGCATGTAAGGAATCCGTCTCATTATTCCTAAGTCCCGGCGGGATTTAGATAACTTCCAGTCGTGTAGAGTCAAGCTGCAGCTCATCCGGCGCCTCGCTGTCACTCGCCTGCTTCGCTGCATGTTTAATGCCGGTACAAGAGTTCTGCATTTACAGCGTTTTGGCAGCACGCTGTGACCCCCCCACCCCCGTTTCTTCTTTGTTTGGCTGGAGTCCACATCCCTCACCCCCCAGGCCTGCTCAGAGACCACTGGTTGTTTCTGTTTTGGAATTCGTTGACACGGAAACAATTGTTTGTTTCTACACTGTAAAAAAAATCTCCATCACAAAGTCCGTTTTTAACCCTTCTGTTGTCCTACAAAAACTGACAAATAATTGACATTTTTGTCTCTTTTTCAGACTTTTTTTTTAGTTTTCACTAACACCACCTTACTAGTTTTACTACTTTTTGGAATTCATGATCAATAACTCTCATATTATTTTAAAAAAAGCAGAAATTATGAATTATTTTGACTAATAGTTAAGATCAGAGGAATGAAAGTGATCAATTTGTGAAGGAATCCAATCCATTTTTTGTGGTAATTTTGTTAAAAAGAAACTCATATTTCAGATATAGATCTATATAGATAGATAAAGGGTCAGATTTGTCTTGTAGGTCCTTATAAGTCTTTTCTAAAAACATGTACTAGGACTGTTTGTCCCCAGTACATGTTTTATTGTATTTATTTATGTTTCTTCGTTTTTATTGTTCGTTTTATTGTATTTTTCATTTGTTCTGTTATTTGCATCTGTTATATTGTTATTTCCATTTGCAGTATTTTATGTATTCATTGTAAAACACAAAACAATTAAACACAACATAAGATAAAAAGTAAAAAATACAGTAGTTTACTGTACTATTTACAGTACTATAGTGGCTATATTGTTGTTTTTTTAACAGTAATGCTTTGACTATGATGTTGTCATGTTGACAAGGTTGTAATGTACCTTTACAGCATTCTACAGTAAAAATCATATCCAGTAGTGTTACTGTGAAATCTAAAGTAATAACTGGAGATTTCCCAGTTATTACTCACAGTGCATGCATGCTGGGTAACTAGGACTACCGGGTGAGCTGTCCAACATCTGCACGGCTTTCTACGTCACTAGAGACGAGGTGGCTAACTGTAGCATGCTAGCTCGTTCTCAATGGCAAAACACTGCTACAACAGCCAATAGTTGACCATAATCTCCAAAAGAACTACTTCCTGTCCCTGTTCTACTTCCTGTCCCTGTTCTGCAAGTATTCCACAAGTGTCCCTGGTCTAGAAGAAGTCTCCCAGCTGATCCTGCCTTGGACTGACCAAAGCTGGAGAAAGAGTTATCAGCTGATGGGATCTTACCGAGCTACTGAGCATGTGCAGCTCCCAACAAAGATAGGATAGAAGTGAGATGTCTCACTCTGGAGATAAAACCGAGACCTAAACATCACAGGGTGAAAATAGGATCTGCAGCAATGTGCAGTACAGCCAAAATATGGTGTTTATTGAAAATGAAACCATGGAAACCTATTCTGGTACAACCTCAAAATACAGTTATGAGCCTGAACATGAGCAGAATATGGGCGCTTTAAGCGAGCCTTTTTCTTTGTGCAAACAAAACTCCCACAAAAGCAGCAGGCGAGAGAGCGAGAGGAGTAATCCTTTAATACAAAAAATAATGAAAATGAGTTTTAAGACTTGAGGATTTTACAGAATCACTTCACTGTCTTTGTGTCAATCACTGGCTGCTGGAGCAGGAGACTTTTCTAAATGATTCACACTCCAGCACTTCAGCAGGATTACCACGCAGATAGGATCTCTGTGGTAAAAATAACCCCCTGTGATGGATCAGCTATCTGCAGCAGGTCTCAAATTTCTGCAGGTCTAGAGCCTTATCAGGAACAAAAATTAAATTACACCCAAAAACACAATCTGTGACGCTGTCGTCGTCTTTGGAAAATTGCAGGACGCTGACGTGAGGAATGTGTAGAAGCACGTGTAGAAGCAGTGAGATTCAGTGGACTGTGGCTCATATATAAGAATACATCATCATCATATTTCACATTTCCCCTCTGCTTCTTCCTGAGCATGCGAGCCGCTGGTTTCTGGTTTCCAGTTTCCAACGGCAGCGATGATGAAGTGGAGCTGTGATAATTTTGCTGTCAGCGTTATAAACAGGGTCCACCGAGTCTGACCCGTGGCTCAACACGCCGCCCATGAATCAGCCGAGCCCTGTAAACATTTGGCTGATAAATAACTGTAATTAAAAAGTACTGGTTATTGCATAAATTAGGTAATCAATTAGGCTGTGTTTGGTATTCATGCGCTGCCTGCTCCGCCTGCATTTTGACTTATTACACTCTGAGGCTCCACCGTGCATCACTGAGATCAGTGTGTGTGTGTGTGTGTGTGTGTGTGTGTGTGTGTGTGTGTGTGTGTGTGTGTGTGTGTGTGTGTGTGTGTGTGTGTGCACATGCGTGTGTGTGTGTTTCACTTACAGAGAGAAGCATTCACGCTTTAAACACAGAAAAGAAATCTTATTTTCTTAAAAGGCGTGCTGGTCTTACAGGGAGGTGTGTTCAGGTGCATTCTGGGCGTGCTGGTCTTACAGGGAGGTGTGTTCAGGTGCATTCTGGGCATGCTGGTCTTACAGGGAGGTGTGTTCAGGTGCATTCTGGGCGTGCTGGTCTTACAGGGAGGTGTGTTCAGGTGCATTCTGGGCGTGCTGGTCTTACAGGGAGGTGTGTTCAGGTGCATTCTGGGTGTGCTGGTCTTACAGGGAGGTGTGTTCAGGTGCATTCTGGGCAGTGCTGGTCTTACAGGGAGGTGTGTTCAGGTGCATTCTGGGCGTGCTGGTCTTACAGGGAGGTGTGTTCAGGTGCATTCTGGGCGGTTGCTGGTCTTACAGGGAGGTGTGTTCAGGTGCATTCTGGGCGTGCTGGTCTTACAGGGAGGTGTGTTCAGGTGCATTCTGGGCGTGCTGGTCTTACAGGGAGGTGTGTTCAGGTGCATTCTGGGCGTGCTGGTCTTACAGGGAGGTGTGTTCAGGTGCATTCTGGGCGTGCTAGTCTTACAGGGAGGTGTGTTCAGGTGCATTCTGGGCATATTGCTGATCTTACAGGCAGCAGGTAGTGATCAGGCGCCATTCTGACCGTACAAGAGCCTTTAAAGTCAGTGACGCAGCAATTTAGTTGTTATTTTAACAGCACACACTATGCTTGTTACACACACAGACACACACTAGTGCTTGTTACACATACAGGGACACACAGCTATGCTGTGTTACACACACAGACACACACTATGCTGGTTACATACACAGGGACGCACACTATGCTTGTTACACACACAGGGACACACTGGCTATGCTTGTTACACACACAGGGACGCACAGTATGCTTGTTACACACACAGACACACACTGATGCTGTGTTACACACACAGACACACACTATGCTTGTTACACACACAGGGACACACACTATGCTTGTTTCACACACAGGGACACACACTATGCTTGTTACACACACAGGGACACACACTATGCTTGTTACACACACAGGGACGCACACTATGCTTGTTACACACACAGGGACACACACTGTGCTTGTTACACACACAGACACACACTATGCTTGTTACACACACAGGCACACGCTATGCTTGTTACACACGCAGACACACACTAGGCTTGCTGGCACACACAGGGACGCACAGTATGCTTAGTTACACATACAGGGACGCACACTGTGCTTGTTACACACACAGGGACAGGTGCATTCTAGGCTTGTTACACACACAGGGACGCACACTATGCTTGGTACACACACAGGGACGCACACTGTGCTTGTTACACACACAGGTGACACACACTATGCTTGTTACACACACAGACACACACAGCTATGTTTAGTTACACACACAGGCACACACACTATGCTTGTTACACACACAGGGACGCACACTATGCTTGTTACACACACAGACACGACACACTATGCTTGTTACACACACAGGGACGCAGCACTATGCTTGTTATCACACACAGACACACACACTATGCTTGTTACACACACAGACACACACACTATGCTTGTTACACACACAGGGACACACACTATGCTTGTTACACACACAGGGACGCACACTATGCTTGTTACACACACAGGGACGCACACTATGCTTGTTACACACACAGGGACACACACTATGCTTGTTACACACACAGGGACACACACTATGCTTGTTACACACACAGGGACGCACACTATGCTTGTTACACACACAGACACACACTATGCTTGTTACACACACAGGGACGCACACTTTGCTTGTTACACACACAGACACACACTATGCTTGTTACACACACAGGGACACACACTATGCTTGTTACACACACAGGGACACACACTATGCTTGTTACACACACAGGGACACACACTATGCTTGTTACACACACAGGGACGCACAGTATGCTTGTTACACACACAGGGACGCACACTATGCTTGTTACACACACAGGGACGCACACTTTGCTTGTTACACACACAGACACACACTATGCTTGTTACACACACAGGGACGCACACTATGCTTGTTACACACACAGGGACACACACTATGCTTGTTACACACACAGGGACACACACTATGCTTGTTACACACACAGGGACGCACAGTATGCTTGTTACACACACAGGGACGCACACTATGCTTGTTACACACACAGGGACGCACACTTTGCTTGTGACACACACAGACACACACTATGCTTGTTACACACACAGGGACGCACACTATGCTTGTTACACACACAGGGACACACACTATGCTTGTTACACACACAGGGACACACACTATGCTTTTTACACACACAGACGCACACTTGTCACACACAGAGACACACACACACTATGCTTGTTACACACAATGAATATCTTCTTATTTTTGCAGTATTTTCCATAAAACGCATTGCAAACAGGTTCCTACTGAGACTCTCTCCCACACTCCTCTCCCATGGTGCACCTCACTTAGAGGACATCTATAGTTGATGGGCAAAAGAACAACAATTGTTACTTAAGTCTTCATTTAATATTTAAAAGACAAAGGCGGCGGCCTTGTAACGGAAACAGCGAGGACGAGTTTCTTGCAATTAACTGCCGGGGGAAAACTGGAGGAGGAAAGGAAAGAAATGTTGTTTTTTTGTAAAAAGAAAAGAAATAAATGTATTAATGCAATTGTTCAAACTGCTCCCTTCCCTCCCTACATGTAATTGCAGCCTCTGAGAACTCAGCTGCACTGGAAAAAAGGGTCACTTCAACAATAAGTACAAGTACCAATGGATCCAGGTGTGGTTTTGCTTGTAATGAGTAAAAATATCTGCCAACGGAACAAAGTACAAATTAACTTGGGAAGATTTCTTGAAATAACAACATGATCCGTCTTTTACAATAACCCTGCAGCTTAAAAACCAAATGAGAGGTTTTTATCTGAAGTCCAACTCAAAACAAGATGTTTCCAAGACTTTCACTTAAACAGGTGCTATGAGGTTTGGACCATTTCTGTGCTGTTTTCTCTCTTTTTGCGCCCCTCCCCTACAGGTGACTCTATAGAGCCCCCCTACAGGTGTCTCTATAGAGCCCCCCTACAGGTGTCTCTATAGAGCCCCCCTACAGGTTTCTCTATAGAGCCCCCCCTACAGGTTTCTCTATAGAGCTCCCCTTACAGGTTTCTCTATAGAGCCCCCCTACAGGTTTCTCTATAGAGCCCCCCCTACAGGTGTCTCTATAGAGCCCCCCTACAGGTTTCTCTATAGAGCCCCCCTACAGGTTTCTCTATAGAGCCCCCCTACAGGTATCTCTATAGAGCCCCCCTACAGGTGTCTCTATAGAGCCCCCCTACAGGTGTCTCTATAGAGCCCCCCTACAGGTGTCTCTATAGAGCCCCCCTACAGGTGTCTCTATAGAGCCCCCCTACAGGTTTCTCTATAGAGCCCCCCCTACAGGTTTCTCTATAGAGCCCCCTTACAGGTTTCTCTATAGAGCCCCCCTACAGGTTTCTCTATAGAGCCCCCCCTACAGGTGTCTCTATAGAGCCCCCCTACAGGTATCTCTATAGAGCCCCCCTACAGGTTTCTCTATAGAGCTCCCCCTACAGGTATCTCTATAGAGCCCCCCCTACAGGTTTCTCTATAGAGCCCCCCTACAGGTATCTCTATAGAGCCCCCCTACAGGTGTCTCTATAGAGCCCCCCTACAGGTGTCTCTATAGAGCCCCCCCTACAGGTGTCTCTATAGAGCCCCCCTACAGGTTTCTCTATAGAGCCCCCCCTACAGGTTTCTCTATAGAGCCCCCCTACAGGTTTCTCTATAGAGCCCCCCTACAGGTGTCTCTATAGAGCCCCCCTACAGGTGTCTCTATAGAGCCCCCTACAGGTGTCTCTATAGAGCCCCCCCTACAGGTTTCTCTATAGAGCCCCCCTACAGGTGTCTCTATAGAGCCCCCTACAGGTTTCTCTATAGAGCCCCCCTACAGGTGTCTCTATAGAGCCCCCCTACAGGTGTCTCTATAGAGCCCCCCTACAGGTTTCTCTATAGAGCCCCCCCTACAGGTATCTCTATAGAGCCCCCCCTACAGGTATCTCTATAGAGCCCCCCTACAGGTTTCTCTATGGAGCTCCCCCTACAGGTTTCTCTATAGAGCCCCCCTTACAGGTTTCTCTATAGAGCCCCCTACAAGTTTCTCTATAGAGCCCCCCTACAGGTTTCTCTATAGAGCCCCCCTACAGGTTTCTCTATAGAGCCCCCCTACAGGTTTCTCTATAGAGCCCCCCTACAGGTTTCTCTATAGAGCCCCCTACAGGTTTCTCTATAGAGCCCCCCTACAGGTTTCTCTATAGAGCTCCCCTACAGGTTTCTCTATAGAGCCCCCCCTACAGGTGTCTCTATAGAGCTCCCCCTACAGGTTTCTCTGTAGAGCCCCCTACAGGTCTCTATAGAGCCCCCCTACAGGTGTCTCTATAGAGCCCCCCTACAGGTGTCTCTATAGAGCCCCCTACAGGTTTCTCTATAGAGCCCCCCTACAGGTGTCTCTATAGAGCCCCCCTACAGGTGTCTCTATAGAGCCCCCCTACAGGTTTCTCTATAGAGCCCCCCTACAGGTTTCTCTATAGAGCCCCCTTACAGGTTTCTCTATAGAGCCCCCCTACAGGTTTCTCTATAGAGCCCCCCTACAGGTGTCTCTATAGAGCCCCCCCTACAGGTGTCTCTATAGAGCCCCCCTACAGGTTTCTCTATAGAGCCCCCCCTACAGGTTTCTCTATAGAGCCCCCTTACAGGTTTCTCTATAGAGCCCCCCTACAGGTGTCTCTATAGAGCCCCCCTACAGGTGTCTCTATAGAGCCCCCCCTACAGGTTTCTCTATAGAGCCCCCCTACAGGTGTCTCTATAGAGCCCCCTACAGGTTTCTCTATAGAGCCCCCCTACAGGTATCTCTATAGAGCCCCCCTACAGGTATCTCTATAGAGCCCCCTACAGGTGTCTCTATAGAGCCCCCTTACAGGTTTCTCTATAGAGCCCCCCTACAGGTGTCTCTATAGAGCCCCCCTACAGGTGTCTCTATAGAGCCCCCCTACAGGTTTCTCTATAGAGCCCCCCTACAGGTGTCTCTATAGAGCCCCCCTACAGGTTTCTCTATAGAGCCCCCCTACAGGTTTCTCTATAGAGCCCCCCCTACAGGTATCTCTATAGAGCCCCCCCTACAGGTATCTCTATAGAGCCCCCTACAGGTTTCTCTATAGAGCTCCCCCTACAGGTTTCTCTATAGAGCCCCCTCTACAGGTTTCTCTATAGAGCCCCCTACAGGTTTCTCTATAGAGCCCCCCTACAGGTTTCTCTATAGAGCCCCCCTACAGGTTTCTCTATAGAGCCCCCCTACAAGTTTCTCTATAGAGCCCCCTACAGGTTTCTCTATAGAGCCCCCCTACAGGTTTCTCTATAGAGCTCCCCTACAGGTTTCTCTATAGAGCCCCCCTACAGGTGTCTCTATAGAGCCCCCCTACAGGTGTCTCTATAGAGCCCCCCTACAGGTGTCTCTATAGAGCCCCCCCTACAGGTTTCTCTATAGAGCCCCCCTACAGGTGTCTCTATAGAGCCCCCTACAGGTTTCTCTATAGAGCCCCCCTACAGGTTTCTCTATAGAGCCCCCCTACAGGTATCTCTATAGAGCCCCCCCTACAGGTATCTCTATAGAGCCCCCTACAGGTTTCTCTATAGAGCTCCCCCTACAGGTTTCTCTATAGAGCCCCCTCTACAGGTTTCTCTATAGAGCCCCCTACAGGTTTCTCTATAGAGCCCCCCTACAGGTTTCTCTATAGAGCCCCCCTACAGGTTTCTCTATAGAGCCCCCCTACAGGTTTCTCTATAGAGCCCCCCTACAAGTTTCTCTATAGAGCCCCCTACAGGTTTCTCTATAGAGCCCCCCTACAGGTTTCTCTATAGAGCTCCCCTACAGGTTTCTCTATAGAGCCCCCCTACAGGTGTCTCTATAGAGCCCCCCTACAGGTGTCTCTATAGAGCCCCCCTACAGGTGTCTCTATAGAGCCCCCCCTACAGGTTTCTCTATAGAGCTCCCCCTACAGGTTTCTCTATAGAGCCCCCTACAGGTTTCTCTATAGAGCTCCCCCTACAGGTTTCTCTGTAGGTGTCTCTATAGAGCCCCCCTACAGGTGTCTCTATAGAGCCCCCCTACAGGTGTCTCTATAGAGCCCCCTACAGGTGTCTCTATAGAGCCCCCCTACAGGTGTCTCTATAGAGCCCCCCTACAGGTGTCTCTATAGAGCCCCCCTACAGGTTTCTCTATAGAGCCCCCCCTACAGGTATCTCTATAGAGCCCCCCCTACAGGTTTCTCTATAGAGCCCCCTACAGGTTTCTCTATAGAGCCCCCCTACAGGTTTCTCTATAGAGCCCCCCTACAGGTTTCTCTATAGAGCCCCCTACAGGTTTCTCTATAGAGCCCCCCTACAGGTTTCTCTATAGAGCCCCCCTACAGGTTTCTCTATAGAGCCCCCTACAGGTTTCTCTATAGAGCCCCCCTACAGGTTTCTCTATAGAGCCCCCCTACAGGTGTCTCTATAGAGCCCCGCTACAGGTGTCTCTATAGAGCCCCCCTACAGGTGTCTCTATAGAGCCCCCCTACAGGTTTCTCTATAGAGCCACCTGTAGGGGTCTCTATAGAGCCCCCTACAGGTGTCTCTATAGAGCCCCCCTACAGGTGTCTCTATAGAGCCCCCCTACAGGTGTCTCTATAGAGCCCCCCTACAGGTTTCTCTATAGAGCTCCCCCTACAGGTTTCTCTATAGAGCCCCCTACAGGTTTCTCTATAGAGCTCCCCCTACAGGTTTCTCTGTAGGTGTCTCTATAGAGCCCCCCTACAGGTGTCTCTATAGAGCCCCCCTACAGGTGTCTCTATAGAGCCCCCTACAGGTTTCTCTATAGAGCCCCCCTACAGGTGTCTCTATAGAGCCCCCCTACAGGTGTCTCTATAGAGCCCCCCTACAGGTCTCTCTATAGAGCCCCCCTACAGGTATCTCTATAGAGCCCCCCTACAGGTTTCTCTATAGAGCCCCCTACAAGTTTCTCTATAGAGCCCCCCTACAGGTTTCTCTATAGAGCCCCCCTACAGGTTTCTCTATAGAGCCCCCCCTACAGGTGTCTCTATAGAGCCCCGCTACAGGTGTCTCTATAGAGCCCCCCTACAGGTGTCTCTATAGAGCCCCCCTACAGGTTTCTCTATAGAGCCCCCCTACAGGTGTCTCTATAGAGCCCCCTACAGGTGTCTCTATAGAGCCCCCCTACAGGTGTCTCTATAGAGCCCCCCTACAGGTTTCTCTATAGAGCCCCCCTACAGGTGTCTCTATAGAGCCCCCCTACAGGTTTCTCTATAGAGCCCCCCTACAGGTGTCTCTATAGAGCCCCCCTACAGGTTTCTCTATAGAGCCCCCCTACAGGTTTCGCCCCCCCCCCCACCCCCATAACCATTCCAATTACTCCAAAACGATTTCTTTTAAGTTAAATTAAGCTAGAATAAAAACTGTATAGTTCCCCTTTAACAAAGTAATTAAGATGCATCGTCTACAAGTCGTTATATTACTTCATTGATTGGGTCTTATATTAATCCCACATCACGCCCATTCTCAGGTTCTTGGGTTTCTTTTGGGTTTTCTTTGTAAAACTGTTTTTTTCTCACACTTCCTGCCTGAATATACCGTTTTCACCCTCTGAAAAGTCCTGTTTTAGCGCCTGTCTCTTTAAATCCCGACGATTCCCGGTCTTCTGCAATCTCGGAGCCGCTTCCCTGTCGTATAGCAGCAATTATATACTTATATACTATACTACTTGTATACTACTGCTATATATATATTACTTATTTTTTTTAATTATTATTATTTTTTTTTATTCTTTATTGTTTTTATTATTATTATTATTATCATATTTAAATTTTACAAACATGGTAAACAGTTATTGAACAGTTGGCATCAGGAGAATATATAAAAAGATAAAAATAAAAAATAATTAAATAAAAAATAATAAATCCTTTCCATGCAGTAAATATAGATAAGCTTATGAAAAAAATAAAAAAAATAAATAAATAAATAAAAAAACAAGGACATAAAAATATAAAAATAAATACAAATAAATAAGTTAGAAAAGTGGATTAAATATAAACATCAAAAACAAAATACAATACAGACAAGGTGAGATGGGCTAAGGCTGTATAATTATAATTCCTTAAAATCTTGCAGTAGATCAGATATATACTGTATACTTTGTGACATCACATGGTTGTGACACCACAACATATATATATATATATATATATATATATATATATATATATATATGCAGACGTCTTGTTGGCTTGTTTAAAGGCGTTATTTCTGAGTACCTACTGTATGCATTTCTCCGTGGATTTGACATTTTTAAACTTATAGTGCAGTGTTTTTACAGCACCTCGACCTGCTTTATGATGAAAAAACACGTTGAAATATTCCTTTTTACAAAACTGGACCTTTGAGTATTATTAATTATTTTTCACTAGAAATTAGAAGAACTTACTTTTTGCATTACATTTTTTGCAGTGTGAAATCGGCCAGTGAGCAGATTGTCTCATATCCAAGCAGCGGGCTCAGCCCACATTAAGAAGGGCCTCGGCGTCCCCCCCACTCCGCCCCTCCCCTACCCTCTAAAGCAGGGGTCTTCAACGTTTTTTAGGCCAGGGACCCCGTAGCTCAAAGAGAGACAGATTAGGGACCCCCATATATTGTAAACAACTGAGTTGCATATTAAACTGAGCCGAATGGATGAATAAAATTTGATATTATGTATACATCATGTTGTAATGTTAAACATACATGTGGAAGGCACAGTGACTCTTTAAGCTTAATTGTATAGCTACCATAGTGGCTACCTTAAGCTTATGTAATATGTTAGATTCAAATCAATGTATATTTTCAGAAAATTTTCATTTTTGAAAAAAGAAACAAAGTTTTTTAAGAATTTGGGGGCCCCTTGCAGTGAGTCTGAGGACCCCCCTAGGGGTCACGACCCCCCTGTTGAAGATCTCTGCTCTAAAGGCTGCTGGAGCCTTGGCAGCAGCTGCTTTTGTTTACTCTGCACCCAACATGTCCTCCCCCAAAAGTTTACCCTTGATCAACAGGCATGTCGGGTTATGCTAATATTAGTCGTCATTAGAAATCTGCTCACGGCGCTGCTTCCCTCTGCGTTCCCGGACTCAATTGTTTTGATTACTCCGTGTACCCTCGGTGGGGGGGGGGGGGGGGCTCCGCTGGCCAGCGTGGGCGAGCACCACACCAAAAGGTCAAGGGTTAAATTCCGCACATCTATATCGTTCGTGTTGGCTTTCACAGCTAATGTGCAACTCCCACCTTCAGCTCTTAAACATGACAGAGGTGCACTAATGGACAGCTGGAGGGCTTTAATGTACTGAAGAGAGTCCAGCAGCCTCCATCTCACACTCACCAGGCGGAGAGCCCCCCTTACAGGTTTTCTCTAGAGCCCCCCTACACACACATGGAAAACAGACATATATCCAACAGAAGCCAGCGGTTCGGCCATTACACTCCTACAAACGAGCTTCTGGTACGAAATGAGAAGGAAACTAAGAAAACAATGCTCTGCAAAAAAGGGGTGTCTAAAAACAAGATAAAAAGGTCAAAGGTACTAAAAACACGTGAAGTTATCGGTCCATGCAGCAAGATTCAACATTATAGTGTAAAGATGAACACTTAACACTCGTGTTGTCTTCCCGTCAACACTTTTGTTGATGCTTTTTATCGATGTTTTTAACTTTTTCTTACGTTTTTGTACCCTTTTTCAACCCTTTTTTCAAGGTTGTCACTTTTTTTTTATCTTTAACACTAACTTGTTAACTTTAGTTTTACAGTTATTTTGGAATTTATGGTCAATAAACCTCATTTATAGGAAATTATACCTAATGTTTGAGTTAGAAAAGCAGAAATTAGGAATTATTGAGACTAAAATTAAAGGAATGGATGTTGATGATAATCACAAACTGGAATATGTCCACTTTTACTCAATACTATTTCAAAAACACTTTTTCAAATGCTATAAAATTGAATAAGACGCCCCAAAATTAAAGAAAGTAGAGATTTGTACTTGGCCGAGTTTGATTGGAGTCCTGATGTTAACCCCAGAATCTGGCTCTCTGATTGCATTGAAACATTTACATGGACGCTGAGCCATGTTCAGGACTCAGTAAAAGTACAAGTGAGTTTTTTTTTTTTTGCATTTTGCTGCAGCCTCCATGAAATGTAGAAGTGAGGAAATTTCAGTTCTGGAGCGAAGCAGCGAGGGCTGCTGGTTGACTCATAGTCTCACTGCAGGCCTCTCTCTCTCTCTCTCTCTCTCTCTCTCTCTCTGTGAGATATTCACACAGTAAATCCTGAAAATCGCCGGCAAGCGGACATCATCGATGTTCCGCTTCTCCCGCTAAGAACTAAATCCATGGTACATTGTCATTTTGCTCTCCCTTTGTCTCTTACTCTCTGGGTCTCTCTCTCTCACTTCACTGTTTTATTTTCCTCCGACACAAACTGAGGCAGATTGTCCAACCTTGTTCAGCGCTACGAGGGATTAGTCTCCAGACGTCCTGTTATCAGCTTTTGTCTTCTCGAGAGCATCTGATGGAGAACATAAGGACTGAGCTGTATGTGTTCGTGCACAAACACAACCACTCAACCACCTGCAGCCGAGTGACAGCTTCGGCTGTGCACTGCAAAAGCATGTACAAATATCTGTCAGTAGTGAGCAAGAAATAAACACAGAGTACAGCTGAGGCTGATTCGTTTTGCAGGTATTTGATCATAAGTACTGGGAAAATAAAAAATGGTGGAGCTACAGGAAGCGGCTGATAATCACCGAAGTCAGTAGACTTTATCTTTAGGGAACTATGAATGTCTGAAAAACATTTTATATGATCATGTCATAGTTGTTAAAATATTTCAGTCTGAAACATAGGTCACCTTAAGTAGTTTCCTGGAGAAAGTCTTGTGTTTTCTCCTTAACTTCTCCAGGACATGAACACCTGTTTCCTGGTGAAAGTCTTGTGTTTTCTCCTTAACTTCTCCAGGACATGAACACCTGTTTCCTGGTGAAAGTCTTGTGTTTTCTCCTTAACTTCTCCAGGACATGAACACCTGTTTCCTGGTGACAGTCTTGTGTTTTCTCCTTAACTTCTCCAGGACATGAACACCTGTTTCCTGGTGAAAGTCTTGTGTTTTCTCCTTAACTTCTCCAGGACATGAACACCTGTTTCCTGGTGACAGTCTTGTGTTTTCTCCTTAACTTCTCCAGGACATGAACACCTGTTTCCTGGTGAAAGTCTTGTGTTTTCTCCTTAACTTCTCCAGGACATGAACACATGTTTCCTGGTGAAAGTCTTGTGTTTTCTCCTTAACTTCTCCAGGACATGAACACATGTTTCCTGGTGAAAGTCTTGTGTTTTCTCCTTAACTTCTCCAGGACATGAACACATGTTTCCTAGTGAAAGTCTTGTGTTTTCTCCTTAACTTCTCCAGGACATGAACACATGTTTCCTGGTGAAAGTCTTGTGTTTTCTCCTTAACTTCTCCAGGACATGAACACCTGTTTCCTGGTGAAAGTCTTGTGTTTTTTCCTTAACTTCTCCAGGACATGAACACCTGTTTCCTGGTGAAAGTCTTGTGTTTTCTCCTTAACTTCTCCAGGACATGAACACCTGTTTCCTGGTGACAGTCTTGTGTTTTCTCCTTAACTTCTCCAGGACATGAACACCTGTTTCCTGGTGAAAGTCTTGTGTTTTCTCCTTAACTTCTCCAGGACATGAACACCTGTTTCCTGGTGAAAGTCTTGTGTTTTCTCCTTAACTTCTCCAGGACATGAACACCTGTTTCCTGGTGAAAGTCTTGTGTTTTCTCCTTAACTTCTCCAGGACATGAACACCTGTTTCCTGGTGACAGTCTTGTGTTTTCTCCTTAACTTCTCCAGGACATGAACACCTGTTTCCTGGTGAAAGTCTTGTGTTTTCTCCTTAACTTCTCCAGGACATGAACACCTGTTTCCTGGTGAAAGTCTTGTGTTTTCTCCTTAACTTCTCCAGGACATGAACACATGTTTCCTGGTGAAGGTCTTGTGTTTTCTCCTTAACTTCTCCAGGACATGAACACATGTTTCCTGGTGAAAGTCTTGTGTTTTCTCCTTAACTTCTCCAGGACATGAACACCCGTCCGTCCACTTCCATCTGTCTTTGTTGCCCCCCCCCCCCCCATGTGTGCAGACAGAGAGGAAATACTGGGGGACATGAACTACAACTTCTTCTTCTGCGTTTTGTGGCGGGTTGCAACTATAAAATGACCTAAAACTTAATCAACTCATTATTTATTGAGCAAATAAGGTTTCCATAGAATCCAATGAGACCGAACATATTTCCTTTGAGTCAATATTCATGAAATTCCATCGAATTTTACTGTTTCCAGAAGGCATTTTTCATTTAATATCACTTAATTCGTATAAAGACGTGTGGATGGAAAGCTACTGTCCATCTGAGAGCCTCACTTCCTGCTGCAGGAAGCTTGGGTGGACCTCCCCGATGGCCTCCATCGCTGCTCCGCACGTCTCCACCTTTAGGGGAGAGGAAGTCACAGACAACTCACAGATAATGATCCGTGTATCCAGGATCACAGGCAGACAACACGCCGAAACACACACACACACACACACACACACACACACACACGCTTTTTTTGCTTTATGTGGGATTTTCTCCCTGACAAAAGAGCTCACGGCGAGCTCGTTAAAACGTGCCGAATAAGGAGGCCGGCTTTGCTCGTCACCGCGATGGAAGATGAATCCGAGCCTAATGACCTTCCCTGACAGTCGTAATTCTATCAGGACTCAATCAGCTGCAGCAATTAGGTGGTCTTTGTGCGCCGGGGAAAGGGTGTGTGGATCCTAACCGGGGTCAATTAGAGAGCATGGAGCCGCCGCTCGACTCCCACTACATCACTCTGTCTGTCGCCGGCCGAGCAGCCTCCCCTTCCACTTTAATCACATAATATAAATGTATCTCGCTCGCCCTCCCTTCATCTCTCTTTCTCTTCCTCTCTGTCCCCAGGCAACTCCATCTTGGTCAGCCGGTTTCTTTTTTTATTTTTAATCAGCCTGGGTATTTTTCTTAGTTTTCTTTCCCTGCAAAAAGCTCGCTGTCGTGGCCTGCAGGTTATCAGGGGCGAGTCTCCTCTGTTCTCTGAAGGCTCGCCTTCTTATTATAGTCTATTGGTCTTTATTGTCACATCTTTGGACATTAATGCATGATAGTATAGTCTTTATTCTCATGTCTTTGGACATTAATGCATGATAGTATAGTCTTTATTCTCATGTCTCTGGACATTAATGCATGATAGTATAGTCTTTATTCTCATGTCTCTGGACATTAATGCATGATAGTATAGTCTTTATTCTCATGTCTCTGGACATTAATGCATGATAGTAAAGTCTTTATTCTCATGTCTCGGGACATTAATGCATGATAGTATAGTCTTTATTCTCATGTCTCGGGACATTAATGCATGATAGTATAGTCTTTATTCTCATGTCTCTGGACATTAATGCATGATAGTATAGTCTTTATTCTCATGTCTCTGGACATTAATGCATGATAGTATAGTCTTTATTCTCATGTCTCGGGACATTAATGCATGATAGTATAGTCTTTATTCTCATGTCTCGGGACATTAATGCATGATAGTATAGTCTTTATTCTCATGTCTCTGGACATTAATGCATGATAGTATAGTCTTTATTCTCATGTCTCTGGACATTAATGCATGCTTTCTGTTGTCAGGGCACATCTGCATTGTCTATATAGTCGTAAAGCCATTTCCTTCCTCATAAATCCTTTAAAATACATCATATTGTTGCCACAGATTGTTGAACAGATTCCAAAATGCTAAAAACCAGGTTACCTGTTTGTTTTTTTTTATATTGTTTTTTAGGCATTTTAGGCCTTTATTATTTAGGAGAGTTAATCATGTGAAAGGAGAGACAGAGAGGGGTACATTGTATTATGTGTACTGTATATATCTCTGTGTGTGTGTGTGTGTGTGTGTGTGTGCAAATGGCGGGGGCGATTTTGTATTATGTGTATATATGTGTGTGTGTGTGTGTGTGTGTGTGTGTTGTGTGAAAGGTGGGGGGTAGGGGGATATTTGTAGTATGTGTATATATCCATGAGTGCATCTGTGTGTGTGTGTGTGTGTGTGTGTGTGTGTGTGTGTGTGTGTGTGTGTGTGTGACGCAAGACTCGATCTCAGGTAATAATGACCCGGACTCTTCTTTGGTGACTCGGACTTGGACTCAGACTCAAACACTGGGGAACTCGACAGTTGGTGACTCGACTACAATAATAAAAGTGTGTGTTTGTGTGTGTGTGTGTGGGGGGATTTTATATACATTTGCTTGTATGAAAAGTGTTATACAAATGAATAATAAAGTTAGCGACAGTCGACTTAACAGCAGAGGAGCGTTCGGGGAATTGGGTTTTTCTTTTCTTTTTTTTTTCTCCACTCTTGGAAACGCACGCTGAACCCATCTGCTGCTGCCGGCCTCCAGGGGGAAGCACCTGACGTGACTCCCCCGGAAGTTTCTGACAGGAAGCCGTTTGAGTCCCTGACACCCCGCAAGGTTGTGTGTGTGTGTGTGTGTGTGTGTGTGTGTGTGTGTGCGTGTGTGTGTGTGTGTTGTGTGACGGACTGCATTTACGGAGGGTCAGGTCCCGTCAGATGAGGGACCTTCAGCCAATTTATCTCCAACGCTATGCCACTCACTGAGGGATTTAAATCTGTGTGTGTGTGTGTGTGTGTGTGTGTGTGTGTGTGTGTGTGTGTGCGCGCGTGCTTGTGTGTGTGTTTTGTTTACCTGCAACCCTTCAAAAACAGCTAGCGTGCAGCGGGAGGTAAATAGTAAAGAAGAGGTAATTGCACACAAGGGGATGAGTGTGTGTGTTAGTGTGTGTGTGTGTGTGTGTGTGTGTGTGTGTGTGAGTTTATCTGTGTGCAGAAAGCTGTGTTTCATGGCACCACCGAGTTGGCACAGGTGTCAAAAAAAGTCTGTAATTAACAAACAAACAAACAACAACGAAGAGAGCATGCGACTGAAGGAAGGGAAGGGAGAAGTGAAAGGAGGAGGGAAGGGAGGAGGGAAGGGAGGAGGGAGGGGAGGAGGGAAGGGAGGAGGGAGGAGGGAAGGGAGGAAGGAAGGGAGAAGGGAAGGGAGGAGTGAAGGCAGAAGTGAAGGGAGGAGGGAAGGGAGAAGTGAAGGGAGAAGGGAAGGAAGGAGGGAAGGGAGGAGGGAAGGAAGGAGGGAAGGGAGAAGGGAAGAGAGGAGGGAAGGAAGAAGGGAAGGGAGGAGGGAAGGGAGGAGGGAAGGAAGAAGGGAAGGAAGAAGGGAAGGAAGAAGGGAGTGGGTGTGGAGGAGAGAGAGGACTGTCACCAGAGGAGGAATCACACGACTACACACCAACAAGCATGAAGACAAGAGCGCAAATCAAAAGTGACATATCTGATTTTGGCTGTTTTTTTGTCTCGGATAATCAAATAAAAAAAAACATTAAAAAACAACTGCAGGCGCGTTTCAGTTGTCACCCCGGGAAGTAAACAGAGAGACGATTTGGGGGTTTTGAAGTTGGGAGCAGGGAGGTTTTTATTTCAATGTAAAACACAGGTATGCACCCGTGGACGAGAAAAATAAAAAACACATCAAAAGTAAAGTGAAAGCAGCCCAAAGGGGGAAGATCGTTCCAGAAACCTCCTCAAAGCACTCCTAAAAACGCCATGCTCGCCCCCCCCCCTTCGCCCTGCCCGCCCGCCCTAACTGGGTCGGTGAGGTTTGGCGAAAAATTGTTTTTTTAATTGCCCCTGCATGCAATTTCCTGACACATGCAATCACCGTTAATTAGCAACTGACGGCGTTATCGAGTTCTCGTTGAGGGGCCGGCCCTTTAACGCCAGCGCCAAATTAAAAGCACTGTGAACTAACGAGCACGTGGAGGCGGCCAATTAACACACGGAGCTCCGTCCCCCAAGGTGCCACATGAAAAGCTCGGCCCGGCTCCGAGGGGGCCTCCTCTCGCAACCCAGGACGGTTTCTCAGTCAGAAACATGTCAACACTAATTGGCGAGTATGAGACGAGGCCGTGACAACACATGAGATCTCACTGGCGCTAAATGAAGACGTGGTACTTATGTTTCTACACTTCCCGGCTTCGATCGGGGGTTATCTGGGTTTCAGAGCTGGTAACCAGCCGAGAAAGTTCATGGAGGTTTTTGTTTGTTGTGCTTTAGACCCGTATATTCTTTACACAACTGACTTTTCCGTCCATAGATAAGAACAACTAAGTCTAACCTCTGAATTTCTTTTCCAAGTGCACCAGATTGATAGCCTGGCTCAGCCCTCCTAAGTAAATTGCTTAGCCAGTGTATCCCACCATAATGGTTATTATATTGCCAGATTCCAGACAATCCCACTTAAAAATATGAATATATATTTCTACTGGTATGCTTCCTAGTGACATTAATGCAAAAATATGAAGAAAAACCAATTCCACCTGTGTGTGCATGGTTAAAATTCTGAAGTGCAAACTAGTTCCGCAAATTCAAAATATACAGTAAATCACTGTAAATGAAATGTTAATACCCATAATGCAATGTTTATTACAGTAATTAACCGGAAAAGAAAATTATGGTATTTTACTGGGCATTTTGTGGTAAGTAACTGTAGAAATTACAGCTAAGTCTAACAGTGCAGGCTACAGCACAAATATCTCCGTCCATAGATAAGAACAACCAAGTCTAACCTCTGAATTTCTTTTCCAAGTGCACCAGATTGATAGCCTGGCTCCGCCCTCCTATGTACTCAATTTTAATTTTCCTTCAGCAGACCGTGGGTTTGCGGTATATTTGAGGTCTTTCTCCGGCCAAATAATTTGCGGTCCAATCAGAGGACAGAGGGAGGGGCTGAGGAGGAGGGGGGGCGAGCTAGTCTCGTTTTGTTTGAAAATACTTTGAACGTCAACAAGAAGTAATGTCACCCAACATCGCTTAGAGCACCTTTAAAATAGACAGGCCCATGGACCCCCCTATGTGCCCCAGTGCAGCTCTAGGTCTTGTGAGGTCTAGGTCCTGGGGCAGTGTCCCCGTTTCAAGTTTTACAAAGATAAAAACATGACGTGTTTTGGAGGTATTTACGCTTCTGAGCTGAAAATGTCCCCGGATTTTGTCTGAGACATCTGGTCACATACAAGTATGAACCTGAAATGAGCAGAATATGAGCACTTTAATTTTGACTTGGTGAAAAGAAACCCTGAACCCAGAAACCCTGAGCCGGGCAAGCACAGACACACACAGAAAGACACAGAAAGACACAAACACAGACACACAAACACACGCACACTAATACTAAATAAACCACTAATAATAAATCTGGGTTCCTCTGACTCTCTCTATAGTCGTATAAACATCCACTGCCGCAGCATTCTTGTTCTCGGCTGCTTTTATCACACCATTTTAATCACTCGGCTCTTTTATCACCTTGCAAATAGACTGAGTCTGAGTCCAAACGAGGGGAACACAACGAGCCAGTGAATGCAGCGGTGAACACCAACAGGCCTCACAGAGAGACCTTTAAATCTGAGGGAAAATACATGACTTCATCCATAAAATCCTTCCTCGCTCCTCTCAGCCACAGCCATTAGCGGTAATTCAGCTCTCAGCTTCCCATCACAGCACACACTAACTGCACCTCCTGCCCCAGAGCTCGCGACTAAAACAAACACTCCCGTGTGCAGTGTGGCTGCCATTCGTAGTATTTTGCATGATGTATGAGGCTGGGAGGAGCGCTCACCTCGCTGCGACTCTAAATAATTAAGGGGGAAAATGAAAGCTTCAAACGTTTTCTTTACAGAGGTGGCGTGACTCGGTGGTTAATCAATGCTAACAGGCAGCGTCAGGGGACCAAACAGATCAATTCCCCCGACGGAGGGAGGGAAGCCAGCTTCAAGCGTGACGCTGTGATAGACTGACAGCCAGCAGAGGGATGGAAACACACACACACAGCTTCAGTGCAGGATGATTTACAGAGGGCGGACGCAGGAGAGGCCAAGGATCGAAAAGCAAGACTGATACTGTAGAGCAAGAGCAGAGTGCAACATGGTTCCTTTGTTTCCAATTTATAAATCCAGGATAACCGATAACGCGAGGCTTAACCTCTGTGCAGCCAGGCGGAGGAGGAGGAGCGACAAGGTCAAACCAGGATGAGGAGGAGGAGGGACTAGGTCGAATCAAGCTGAGGAGGAGGAGGGACTAGGTCAAACCAGGATGAGGAGGAGGGACTAGGTCAAACCAGGATGAGGAGGAGCGACTAGGTCGAATCAAGCTGAGGAGGAGGAGGGACTAGGTCAAACCAGGCTGAGGAGGAGGGACTAGGTCGAACCAGGCTGAGGAGGAGGGACTAGGTCGAACCAGGCTGAGGAGGAGGGACTAGGTCGAACCAGGCTGAGGAGGAGGGACTAGGTCGAACCAGGCTGAGGAGGAGGGACTAGGTCAAACCAGGCTGAGGAGGAGGGACTAGGTCAAACCAGGCTGAGGAGGAGGGACTAGGTCAAACCAGGCTGAGGAGGAGGGACTAGGTCGAACCAGGCTGAGGAGGAGGGACTAGGTCAAACCAGGCTGAGGAGGAGGGACTAGGTCAAACCAGGCTGAGGAGGAGGGACTAGGTCAAACCAGGCTGAGGAGGAGGGACTAGGTCGAACCAGGCTGAGGAGGAGGGACTAGGTCGAACCAGGCTGAGGAGGAGGGACTAGGTAGACCCAGGCTGAGGAGGAGGAACTAGGTCAAACCAGGCTGAGGAGGGGGAACTAGGTAGAGCCAGGATGAGGAGGAGGAACTAGGTAGAGCCAGGATGAGGAGGAGGAACTAGGTAGAGCCAGGATGAGGAGGAGGAACTAGGTCGAACCAAGATGAGGAGGAGAGACTACGTCAAACCAGGCTGAGGAGGAGGAACTAGGTCTGAGGAGGAGGAACTAGGTCGAACCAGGATGAGGAGGAGAGACTAGGTCGAACCAGGATGAGGAGGAGAGACTAGGTCGAACCAAGATGAGGAGGAGAGACTACGTCAAACCAGGCTGAGGAGGAGGAACTAGGTCTGAGGAGGAGGAACTAGGTCGAACCAGGATGAGGAGGAGAGACTAGGTCGAACCAGGATGAGGAGGAGAGACTAGGTTGAACCAGGATGAGGAGGAGAGACTAGGTTGAACCAGGATGAGGAGGAGAGACTACGTCAAACCAAGCTGAGGAGGAGGAACTAGGTAGAGCCAGAATGAGGAGGAGAGACTATGTCGAACCAGGATGAGGTAATATAGATAGATGCATGTTTACGGCTTTCCTTAAGAGATTTACTGATGCTTAAATGGAGAATATGTATTGTTCATACTTTATACAGAGTTATAGTTATTATACAGAGCAGCTTCTTGTGGAAGTATGTACGGAGGCCGACAGGGTCAAACGCCCCGCAACTTCAGAAAACACATGCAAATAGACAAAACACAAGCAAATTAAGAACACAACTTCATTAATTTGACAACACATGCGCAGCATTCATCAAACACGATGCATACACACACAACACAACCAAACGCGCTGCAGATAAAAAACGATGCAAACTGAAAAGTGGATATTTTGTTTATACAAAAAAGTGTGTGCTGATCTTCTGTATATGGATGGTTACCCTGTGTTCAGTTTAATTCTGTCACCTCTTTCTTTCCTTGTCACCTTTCCCTGCTATTTATTTCGCCTTGAGCAAAATAATGATCTCATGCTCTCTTCCCCTTTCCTTACATCTACCTATTTTGTCTTAATGTCCTTTCTCTGCTTCCTTTCACCCTTCATCTTCACATTTCATCCCTGTTTTCTTCAACCCTTCTCTCTCATCCTCATCTCCCTGTGCTCTCTCTGATATTTATCTACTCTCTGCTTCTCTTTTTGCCCCTTAAAAGTAGATTCATATATATTTATTTTTACACACCTTCTCTACTCTCCTTTTCCCCCTTCTTCGCTTTGTTTTAAGATAAGATAACCAGTTTAACATTTAGAGAGTCTCCGAGCCGCAGCTATTTAAAGCTCCCCCACAATGCCGATGTACAGCATCGGGGGCAACTCGGGGTTCAGTGTCTTGCCCAAGGACACTTCGACATGGGACTGCAGGGTCGGGGATTGATCCGCCAACCTTCAGATTGGTAAAGTTACCTCGCTGATCAATACAGTAGGCCTATTCTATCATATGTAGAGACGATTCAGAGAAGAGGAAACTAATGTCAATGCAATCAAAACACTCAGGTGCCCAGATCAGTAGTTAGTTCTCCTTACCACTGCGGACTAATGTTAGCGTTGAAAGATCAGGCACACGATGTTGTCACTAGCAAACTATAGTAGAAATCAGTCTCAACACCGCAGCGAGCTAACCTGTTGCTCTGTTAAAATACTGTAAAAGAGGAGGACAAAATGTTAAAATGAATACTAACCTTGTTATGTCGCCGCTACCTTCACTTTCGGTCCTGTTTCAAAACAAACCTCCCATCATGTCCATCATCTTAGCGCTCCCCCTAGAGCAGGGGTCTTCAACAGGGGGTCCGCGACCCCTAGGGGGTCCGCGGAGGTACTGGAAAACGTTGAAGACCCCTGCCCTAGAGGCCTGTAACACGTCCGTTGTGGATTCTTTCTGCAGCGCGTTTTGTACTTGCATTTGTTTTCGTGGTTTGTGTGCTTTTCTGTTTGCATAGTCTTTTATTTGCAGTGTGTTTGTGTATTTAGTTGTTGTGTGTATATGCATCGCGTTTGTGTATTTGGTTGTTGTGTGTATATGCATCGCGTTTGTGTATTTGGTTGTTGTGTGTATATGCATCGCGTTTGTGTATTTGGTTGTTGTGTGTATATGCATCGCGTTTGTGTATTTGGTTGTGTTGTGTGTATATGCATCGTGTTTGTGTATTTGGTTGTTGTGTGTATATGCATCGCGTTTGTGTATTTGGTTGTGTTGTGTGTATATGCATCGCGTTTGTGTATTTGGTTGTGTTGTGTGTATATGCATCGTGTTTGTGTATTTGGTTGTGTTGTGTGTATATGCATCGCGTTTGTGTATTTGGTTGTTGTGTGTATATGCATCGCGTTTGTGTATTTGGTTGTGTTGTGTGTATATGCATCGTCTTTGTGTATTTGGTTGTGTTGTGTGTATATGCATCGCGTTTGTGTATTTGGTTGTGTTGTGTGTATATGCATCGTGTTTGTGTATTTGGTTGTGTTGTGTGTATATGCATCGCGTTTGTGTATTTGGTTGTTGTGTGTATATGCATCGCATTTGTGTATTTGGTTGTGTTGTGTGTATATGCATTGCGTTTGTGTATTTGGTTGTGTTGTGTGTATATGCATCGCGTTTGTGTATTTGGTTGTGTTGTGTGTATATGCATCGTGTTTGTGTATTTGGTTGTGTTGTGTGTATATGCATCGTGTTTGTGTATTTGGTTGTGTTGTGTGTATATGCATCGTCTTTGTGTATTTGGTTGTGTTGTGTGTATATGCATCGTGTTTGTGTATTTGGTTGTGTTGTGTGTATATGCATCGTCTTTGTGTATTTGGTTGTGTTGTGTGTATATGCATCGCGTTTGTGTATTTGGTTGTGTTGTGTGTATATGCATCGCGTTTGTGTATTTGGTTGTGTTGTGTGTATATGCATTGCGTTTGTGTATTTGGTTGTGTTGTGTGTATATGCATCGCGTTTGTGTATTTGGTTGTGTTGTGTGTATATGCATCGTGTTTGTGTATTTGGTTGTGTTGTGTGTATATGCATCGTGTTTGTGTATTTGGTTGTGTTGTGTGTATATGCATCGTCTTTGTGTATTTGGTTGTGTTGTGTGTATATGCATCGCGTTTGTGTATTTGGTTGTGTTGTGTGTATATGCATCGTGTTTGTGTATTTGGTTGTGTTGTGTGTATATGCATCGTGTTTGTGTATTTGGTTGTGTTGTGTGTATATGCATCGTCTTTGTGTATTTGGTTGTGTTGTGTGTATATGCATCGCGTTTGTGTATTTGGTTGTTGTGTGTATATGCATCGTCTTTGTGTATTTGGTTGTGTTGTGTGTGTATGCATCGTGTTTGTGTATTTGGTTGTGTTGTGTGTATATGCATCGTGTTTGTGTATTTGGTTGTGTTGTGTGTATATGCATCGTCTTTGTGTATTTGGTTGTGTTGTGTGTGTATGCATCGTGTTTAATGAATGCTGCGCATGTGTTGTCAAATTAATGAAGTTGTGTTCTTAGTTTGCTTGTGTTTTGTCTATTTGCATGTGTTTTCTGAAGTTGCGGGGCGTTTGCCCCTGTCGGCCACCGTAAGTATGATAAAGTGAAACACATCATTTGTAAAAAAAGAAAAAGAAACACGGCCGCTGTGATGTAACAGAGAGAGAAAGCGTGGCAGCCAATCACGGACCGAGTGACTCAATAGTTTCCTTCTTCCTTTCATAGTGGAAAACTAACCGATTAAACGATCAATCTTGGCAGCTGGGGCAATACACATCACTTATAAAAACAGCCACGTCTGCTCGCAAAACAAAAGCTGCATTATGTAAAGAAAAGAAAAGAAAAAAAGAAAAACAATACAAGCTTGGAGCGTTGGGTAATTTCCGTGTCTGAACTGATAACTGTCTGTTTCTGATACTAAGCTGGCCCGTTGTATTATTATGTTTACGCATTTTTCCATTTCGGACAGACCCACCTGTGTTATTGAAAGCAGAAGCCTGGTATTATATTATGTTTGTCTGCAAATCCCATAAAAAAAGGACCCAAACCAACAAAGTGATAGTTCATCTTTCAATACTTTCTGACCTCCCGTCTGCAGCTGTCAGCTCCAAATCCCCTCTGGTTCCTGCTGAATATATACAGTACATCTTTAAAAACAGCTCACACATCAGGCTGTCCTCATGAAGCAATCGTACATACAACTACACAATTATGCCTGAAGAAGTTAAGGAGAAAACACAAGACTTTCACCAGGAAACAGGTGTTCATGTCCTGGAGAAGTTAAGGAGAAAACACAAGACTTTCAGCAGGAAACAGGTGTTCATGTCCTGGAGAAGTTAAGGAGAAAACACAAGACTTTCACCCAGGAAACAGGTGTTCATGTCCTGGAGAAGTTAAGGAGAAAACACAAGACTTTCAGCAGGAAACAGGTGTTCATGTCCTGGAGAAGTTAAGGAGAAAACACAAGACTTTCACCCAGGAAACAGGTGTTCATGTCCTGGAGAAGTTAAGGAGAAAACACAAGACTTTCACCAGGAAACATGTGTTCATGTCCTGGAGAAGTTAAGGAGAAAACACAAGACTTTCAGCAGGAAACAGGTGTTCATGTCCTGGAGAAGTTAAGGAGAAAACACAAGACTTTCACCAGGAAACAGGTGTTCATGTCCTGGAGAAGTTAAGGAGAAAACACAAGACTTTCACCAGGAAACAGGTGTTCATGTCCTGGAGAAGTTAAGGAGAAAACACAAGACTTTCTCCAGGAAACAGGTGTTCATGTCCTGGAGAAGTTAAGGAGAAAACACAAGACTTTCACCAGGAAACAGGTGTTCATGTCCTGGAGAAGTTAAGGAGAAAACACAAGACTTTCACTAGGAAACAGGTGTTCATGTCCTGGAGAAGTTAAGGAGAAAACACAAGACTTTCAGCAGGAAACAGGTGTTCATGTCCTGGAGAAGTTAAGGAGAAAACACAAGACTTTCACCCAGGAAACAGGTGTTCATGTCCTGGAGAAGTTAAGGAGAAAACACAAGACTTTCAGCAGGAAACAGGTGTTCATGTCCTGGAGAAGTTAAGGAGAAAACACAAGACTTTCACCCAGGAAACAGGTGTTCATGTCCTGGAGAAGTTAAGGAGAAAACACAAGACTTTCACCAGGAAACATGTGTTCATGTCCTGGAGAAGTTAAGGAGAAAACACAAGACTTTCAGCAGGAAACAGGTGTTCATGTCCTGGAGAAGTTAAGGAGAAAACACAAGACTTTCACCAGGAAACAGGTGTTCATGTCCTGGAGAAGTTAAGGAGAAAACACAAGACTTTCTCCAGGAAACAGGTGTTCATGTCCTGGAAAAGTTAAGGAGAAAACACAAGACTTTCACCAGGAAACAGGTGTTCATGTCCTGGAGAAGTTAAGGAGAAAACACAAGACTTTCACCAGGAAACAGGTGTTAGTGTCCCTGTTAGTGATGGCGTTGCATATTCTGTCCACCAGAGGACGCTCTACAACGTCCCTGTTAGTGAAATCAGTTTGTTTTGTTACGCGTTTGTGGATTTTATTTTTTTTTTAAATATGTCGGCTGATATATCGGAATATCGGATTTTGAAATAACCAAATATTTGCATCGATTGGGCTCTAATAGTGACCCCCCCCCCCCCTGCACCATACTGTCTCCAACATCTTCTCGAGCTAATCGAGCCGCCACCGTCCTCCTGAGCCGTGAGAAACCTCTCCTGAGCGGATCACTGGAGGGCCCGCTGAGCTCGCCTTCTAATTCCTCCGACAGCACCGTCGCTGTGATACCTCTAAGAGCCGAATCCCCGTCTCTGTTCCCAAACCCCGACAATCTCCACGGCGCCCCGCGTCTGCCTCCAATACCATCTGAGAGTTTAGAGACGGGGCCGGAGAGACAGAGAGGAGAGAGAATCAGAGGCGTGTGGTATTTGTTTGACAGGTACATGTCTCTATAGGCCAGCGCCTTTCCAATTTAAGAGGCCCTTAAGCTGGGAGCAGCAGCTTAACATTATTCTCTGTGAAGAGAAAGAAAAAAAAACCCAGCTTCTCTCTTTTTTCCCCTCTCTCCTCGCTGCTTTTCAGAACGGGCCCTGCCGACCCTTCAAGGGCGCTTTGCTGCAAGTGTTTCATCATTTGGTTGAATTTTAATTCTTTTCCAGGCTTGTTAAGTCCCGAAGCGTCGGCGTTGAGCATTCACTGTGAAGGGGAAGGAAGTGAAGTGACAAAAGGTGTGAAGGGAAAGGGAAAGACCAGGGGGACAATGCAGGATGACAAAATATTTCATTAGCCTCTGAAATGTTGGCTCACTCAAACATCAGGGGCCGTCGGCGGTGTTGGAGGTTTGACCGCGGCGGCGGCGGCGGCGGCGGCGGCGGCTCTGCTCGCGTCTGCAGGACAAATCTTCAGATAATTAGGAAAGACCAGCTGTGAAGATCACACTTCACCCTCGTGTTGTCTTCCCGTCAAAATTGACTTTGTTGCTCTGTTCTGTGTTTAATAAAAGCTTCTTCAGCACTGCCCTACTCTGCATTTGGGTCCTCCTTCATGTCAAACTATCACAGAAATGGACCCTTGCGATCATAGATCCACTGACCGCTCCTGTACTACTCCTCCTCCTCATTGGTCTTGGATTGAAAGTGATTTTTCAAAACATAGTGTAGATCACGTCTGCCATAGGATAAGGGCTCAGGACGTGTTTCTGGAGGCCCACATCCGGTATGGGACACTGATGTCCACGTGGACATCCTCACTGAGCTAAAACATGCAACAACACAGAGATGATCCTATCTCCTCCATCTCTCCATTAGTGCATGTATAGGACCTGAGCATGTGTGTGTAGTTCAGGCCTGTGTGTAATAACAACAGAGTGTGAATTGTTATTTCCCCTTGTGGGACTAATAAAGGATACATTATTATGATTATTATTATTCTTATTATTATTATTGGACTGAGTGCAGGTCTCTGGGTTTAGTCCTGGGGACATCTGGCTGTTCTGATGGTGATGATGAAACGTTGCGTTTGCACTTCTGCTCTTCCTCTTCCCTGGAGGGCGCTCTCCTCCCAACCCGGTTAATTATCACTCTTTATTAATTGTCATTGCCAATTTACCCATGGCCACCCCCTCCCCCCTCCCCCCTCCCCCCTCCTCATTACCCAAATCCACCACTACCACCAACTTAGCCACTTCTTCCCCAGAGGACTCGGCTTAACTCCTTAAAGCCTCCAGAGTTTAATCCTCATCAAATGAGCTGCTAGCTCCGATATCTCCCACTGGGTGAGCCAATCGAGTGCCTCGCCCCGTCCTGTGACATCAACATCAGAGAGGCCTGCGGCGGCCCGCCCCACCGCCGAGCCTGAGACGCCGGTTTGAGCCGCATTTTCTGCCTCATTAAGAGTCAGGTCACACCACAGCCGAGCTGGACTCCAGCCATTAGCCCGACCGCGATTAATGGCTACTTAGCTGAGGCAATCGAACATTACGGGCACAAGAGAGGAGGCGTTATGACTGAGTCTGTTATGTGGCACCGTGAGCCTTCCAGATATACTTTATTTGTTCTGTGAGAAGCAAGCTGCAGGGAAGGGAGAAATGTATCCGTCCTCTCAGATGATGAGTGATGCCATATCAGCATTCTCCGCACAGAACATTATTTCATTTCTTCTCCTTTTTTTCCTGATTTAAGGTCCCACATATCTATCTATCCATGCTGAGTAAACATCTCAAAATCTCAAAACCAATTTGGCATTATCTCCATCACTGGCGACCCCTTAAATTAGCATCAGTGGAGTGGGTTTGGCAAGCAATTACCCCGATGCAGGACATCGGTAATTTGACGAGAATCTGCTCTGACAAGTCTGGATGCAGCAGGGGGAGGCGGACCCCGGGGGGGGGAGGGAGGCAGAGGGGTATCACAGAGCCGGCCTGCAGATCTACCGGAGAACACATGAGGAGTAATAGCATTGAACGCCGGGAAGACCTCCGAACATCTCCCCGAGTCATGGATACATGCAAACATACAGCAGATATGTCAAAACACGCAGTGGGACGCCAGCTGCGCTCGCTGAGGTTTGCGAGGGCAGGTCTGCTTATGTTACACAATATTGTCCTGCTCTCCATCCCTCTACATCCAGAGCGCTTTAAACCTGTACATATGAGATCATTAAGTTGGTAAAATGATAATTAATACAAGTGTTTTAAGGAGGCTTTGATGGAGGTTGTTCCAAAGTCGGCCACAAGTTCATTTTTAACAGTTACAGTTAAAATGCATTGGTCTACATTGTGCCTTTCACTTCTTGTCACTTTTAAAGCATCATAATAGCAAGGACATTAATGTGTATTTAAACCCAAAGTCATGTTTTATGATAGTATATGCTGTTGTTTATTTGACAAAAAATAATTAGAGACCCCAAATAAAGTCAGAAGTAGCTGATATTTAAAAAGCTCAGCACAGGAAACTGAAGCTGTCTGCATGAAGAGATCCCACTATGGTAACACTAAGTTGTAAAATAGATGTTGTGTGATTAGAGTGAACTGACCCTTTAAATGTAAATGTAATCATGATGGAAGTGTCCTTTAAAAGGCATCGGAGCCACTTTACCTTCATCAGAGGTGACGTCCATCAAAGCTGAATGGCTTTCTGGGTGCGGCTGCTGAGAGCTTTATGACTGAGCTGCAGACCCGGCTCCCCTGCAGACCCGGCTCCCCTGCAGACCTGCTCCCCTGCAGACCCTGCTCCCCTGCAGATCCGGCTCCCCTGCAGACCTGCTCCCCTGCAGACCTGCTCCCCTGCAGACCCTGCTCCCCTGCAGACCTGCCCCCTGCAGACCCTGCTCCCCTGCAGACCCGGCTCCCCTGCAGGAGGGCTGAGTACATGAGTCCAAACAGAGAGAGAATTGTGTTTATAATGGACAATAATTATATTAACTGTATTATAATGCACCTAAGCGGGTTAAGGCCTTTACACACTATGGGCGTGACAAATTAAACAACACAAAAAATGTGTAATAATCGCCTCCGAAGGTGGAAAAATTACAATATTTCCCCTGAAATATAGTGGATGAAAATGTAAAAACATCTACAATAATGGAAATACTCAAGTAAGGCTGCTTCCAAACTAGGTCTGCATGATTAATCGTTATGAAATCGCAATCTCGATTCACCCTGGTCACAATTACATTTTCAAATAACGTAGATTTTTCATACATTTTTTTAATGATTTTGATTCTCATTTCATTTTACGAGCCGAATGCATCACAAACGCTGCTACTTTCTTCTGTGAGTTTTAAATATATATGTATGTATATATATATATATATAGATAAATATAATAGGTTTTAATGGGAGGGAGTTGGGTTGGGAACCGGAGGGTTGCTGGTTCAAGTCCACGTACAGATCAAAGTAGAGAAGTAGAGTGGACTGGTAGCTGGAGAGGTGCCAGTTCACCTCCTGGGCACTACCAAGGTGCTCTTGAGCAAGGCACCGAACCCCCAACTGCTCAGGGCACCTTTCCATGGGCAGCCCCCCCCCCACGCTGACATCCCTCCATTAGTGCATGTATAGCTTCTGACCATGTGTGTGTAGTTCAGGCCTGTGTCTATTGTGCAGAATAACAAGAGAGTGTAAATTGTAATTTCCCCTTGTGGGATGAATAAAGTATACATTATTATTATTATTATTATTATTATTATTATTATTATTTACAGGCTCGTGGTGATGCCCAATGTGCTGTATGTGCCATAGAAAAATCTGTTTGGTACTGCCCCTTTGTTTTGTTTTGTCTTGGTCAATAAATTGTGGCAGAGAATCGTGATGTCAACTTTAAGCTAAAAAATCGTGATTCATATTTTTCCCCGACTCCAAACTGGACTTTTAAAACGGGTGCAGTCGTACAGGAGCCTGCTGACGGAGACGAGCTCTTCTCGGGTCCTGAGGCGACGGTAAAGGTTGATTCATGGTTGCACAGGAGCCTACGCTGTAGTAGAGCTGAGCAGTATATCGATATAATATCAATATTGTGATATGAGACAAGATATTGTTTTAGATTTGGATATGGTTATATCGTAATATAACATAAGTGTTGTCTTTTCCTGGATTTAAAGACTGCATTAGAATAAAGTGATGTCATTTTCTGAAGACTGTTGTCACTGTTCTATTATTTGTCTTTATCCACTTAGTCATTACTGATGATTATTGATCAAAAATCTCATTGTGTAAATATTTTGTGAAAGCACCAATAATCAACACTACAATATTGTTGCGGTATACCGTCCCGTTCTTCTTCTCCTAAACCCAACCCTCCCGTTCTTCTTCTCCTAAACTCAACCGTCCCGTTCTTCTTCTCCTAAACCCAACCGTCCCGTTCTTCTTCTCCTAAACCCAACCCTCCCGTTCTTCTTCTCCTAAACTCAACCGTCCCGTTCTTCTTCTCCTAAACCCAACCGTCCCGTTCTTCTTCTCCTAAACCCAACCGTCCCGTTCTTCTTCTCCTAAACCCAACCGTCCCGTTCTTCTTCTCCTAAACCCAACCGTCCCGTTCTTCTTCTCCTAAACCCAACCGTCCCGTTCTTCTTCTCCTAAACCCAACCGTCCCGTTCTTCTTCTCCTAAACCCAACCGTCCCGTTCTCCTTCTCCTAAACCCAACCGTCCCGTTCTTCTTCTCCTAAACCCAACCGTCCCGTTCTTCTTCTCCTAAACCCAACCCTCCCGTTCTTCTTCTCCTAAACCCAACCGTCCCGTTCTTCTTCTCCTAAACCCAACTGTCCCGTTCTTCTTCTCCTAAACCCAACCGTCCCGTTCTTCTTCTCCTAAACCCAACCGTCCCGTTCTTCTTCTCCTAAACCCAACCCTCCCGTTCTTCTTCTCCTAAACCCAACCGTCCCGTTCTTCTTCTCCTAAACCCAACCTGTCCCGTTCTTCTTCTCCTAAACCCAACCGTCCCGTTCTTCTTCTCCTAAACCCAACCGTCCCGTTCTTCTTCTCCTAAACCCAACCGTCCCGTTCTTCTCCCTAAACTCAACCGTCCCGTTCTTCTTCTCCTAAACCCAACCGTCCCGTTCTTCTTCTCCTAAACCCAACTGTCCCGTTCTTCTTCTCCTAAACCCAACTGTCCCGTTCTTCTTCTCCTGAACCCAACTGTCCCGTTCTTCTTCTCCTAAACCCAACCGTCCCGTTCTTCTTCTCCTAAACCCAACCGTCCCGTTCTTCTTCTTCTCCTAAACCCAACTGTCCCGTTCTTCTTCTCCTAAACCCAACCGTCCCGTTCTTCTTTTCCTAAACCCAACTGTCCCGTTCTTCTTCTCCTAAACCCAACTGTCCCGTTCTTCTTCTCCTACCTAAATGCAACACGTTGATGTCCCGCCCACCCATGACCTTTAACTTAACTCGAGGGGCCGTGTTCATTTCACAGAATTCTGTGAGATCAGGTTGTCATGACACAACTAAGAAAACACACCAAAAAACTCATTGTATACACATACAAATACTCAGGTTTCCACCTATCAGGACATATATACTTACTTCTATAAGAAAGTGAAATAAAAACATACAGTGACTGTACCTCTCTGGGCGAGGTGAAGACTTCCTTCATTCTGCAGTTCAAATGAAGGCCACAATCTAAAATGTCTCTCTGCTTATTTTCAATTTTGAAGGCTTCCTGTTTCCAACAAAGCTCAGTGCTTTGGCAGCCTGTCCTCCGCTCGGTGTCCTTCTAGTTTACAGTTTCTTTTCTCTCCAGAGTGCAGATGCTCAGACAGGTAGAGAGTGGGATTCTTGCTGATAGCAGGTGTCCTCCTCTCTCTGTTAAGTGCCGCCTCCTCCTCCTCTTCCTCCTCCTCTGCTCTTCCATTTCCATATTTCCGTGCGTGGCTGCCTTGACATTTAGTACAGAGAAATTGACTGTTTTCAGGGACTCTCGGGGGAGCGCTGTATTACTTTGTCCTGTCAGAAAAAGATGTCATCAAAGGAAGGTGATGTCAGTTCCACCGGGTTGTTTATTGAATTTACGGCGCCATTATTTCGCCACTCAGCATGATTGTATTCATATTATACCCCATCCCGCCAAGGGCGCCGGCACGCCACTCGCCTGGCGACCTTGTGCTCGGGGCCCCTGGGGGGGAAGGGGGTAGGGAGGGGTGGGTTTAACCAGAAAGACAGGGACCCTTCAGCTTTCAGATTTGATGGACAGTCGATTTAAGCTGGGAGCTCAATGACACACCAATCAGTGTCAGAGCAGGAGGAGAGTGGTGGCGGCTGCAGAGTTGGGCCAATGAGGTGAAAACAGACGCTTTAGACCGCCGGCCCAACATAGACTCAGGTCTGGTGGCGTGGAATTGCGGGCATTGATCAACGGCAAGGACGACAGCGTGTGTGTGTTGTTGTTGTCTGACCACCAATCACAGTAATGCAGTGAGATGGCGGCGGCTTCAGGGAGAGGTCATGGATCCTGTTTGACTCTGCAGCCATGACATGAGGAACTTATGTGATAATGATGAATAACACAATACATAAACAGATATTAAAATGGACTCAGTATTCTTCTTCAACACAACAAATTGCTCATTGAATTCAAAACAATAGAAAGGCATTTCCAAAATAATTTTATGGACAAATTGAACATTTTGTTTAATATTAAATGCACCATTAAGAAAAAAGACAGTTTTCTTAAGATGATCCATGCGATATGTGGCAGCCTTTCACAGCCAATGTGTTTTTTTGTGCCAGTTGATTAAAATATATATATATATATATATATATATATATATATATATATATATACAGTATATATATATCTATATATATCTATATTTATAGATATTTATACACATATATACAGTACAGGCCAAAAGTTTGAACACACCTTCTCATTCAATGCGTTTCCTTTATCTTCATGACTATTTCTATTGTAGAATATCACTGAAGGCATCAAAACTATGAATGAACACATGAGGAATTACGTATTTAACAAAAAATATATTCTAGTTTCTTCAAAAATACTTTCATGATGCATCATGGGAAGTGTAGTCTCACATTGCCAGACCTCAGTAACGTGAGCTATTTAAATTAGCTGGTTAAATGTAATTAGCTTGCTAGCTTGAAGGTTGATGTTGTTTCCAGACTGTGAGAACGACAACATGGATAGAGAAGACGTCCTGTGCGTGTCAGGCTTTATGTATTTCTGTTGATCCAGACTATAGTATGTCGAACATTTTGGAAGTCCTATACAGCGTTTCAACCATTCATTTTAAAATATGTCTCTTGTAGCTCCCCAACTTCAGAGAAGAACAGGATTGATGTTGTTGCAAAGAGCAATATGTTTCTCCAGCTGATCCTAAATCATGAAAATCACCAAATTCATAGAAAAATAGTTTCCACCTAACAGCAAAAATATAAAGTCCACTCTTGGGCCTTAATGGTGTATTTTTTCCTGCCAAACCACTGTGATGAATTGCTGCTCTGCTCTCCACACACACAAACACACAGACACACACACGATCGTGGCCATATTCTCCCTGACAAACCAGCACAGACACATTATCAAATGGCAGCTATGGGCTGCAGTTATTTAAAGGTTGTCATGTAATTACTGCTCAGCAGCAGTCCTCATCTGAAGCCCCAGACGCTCTCAGGCTGCATTCAGGGTCAACGTGAGAAAGCGCCGGCTGATTTCAGCGCGAGCTCTCAGCCCACTGTCACACTGAAGCTAATGGGTTTTATGGAAGAGACCTCTGTGCAGCAAAACAGTCAGGATGCTTCAAAGAGTTCTCCATCTAATGCACTCATCCGCAGTAAAATGGTAACATGCAATTATCGATGCCAAAATGGCACCTCCATCCACTTCCATTTGTGGTTCACATCACACGGAGAATAACATCTATGTTTTGTAATTAGTGTAATTAGTATTCCTCCTTGGCGGGTTGCACCGTGTTGTGTTCAAAGTCGAGCGGACGTGTTGGTAATGGTAACGGTGACGCATTTTATCCCCTTGATGTTTCATCAATCACACTGAGACTTTTCAAAAACACAAATGTCCTTCTAAAAAGTGGATTTTTTTATTCCATAACAAACATAACAAGCCCTGCACTGCCAAAAAACATAAAACAAATTTGAGCACATTATTTATAAGCACTCACTATTTAATAATGTTGACTGTGAACTCATTTGGAAGTTAATGTACATGAAGTTAACTGCTGCAGCATTTTTGTTTTAACAGAAAACAACAAGCCACCAATCAGAGCAGATGGAAGGTATTTCTTTTATATATATATATATATATATATATATATATATATATATATATAAGAAATACCTTCCTACAGATTTGAGTCGTGCATGCTCAGATTTAAACGGTTTACGGCATAACGTGTCATACTGGAATTTGTGAAATCTATAAAATGATAAACTTTTCTCATTACAAACAATAACAGAAGATGGAAATAATTTCAAAAACATTGTAGCTATCTATGGTTGTTTGGTTGCTGACGTTAGCTCAAAACACCATTGCACTGACAGCCTTTGTTGTGTTTGATGCTAACTTGTAGCTAAGCTAGCAGTGAACCAACTTGGTTAAGTAGGTCCATTTTTACTGTGTTGACGTTACAGAAGTCTCTCATGACACATGTGCGACTCACATCTGCACTCGTCTCACATCGGGTGGTGACGGGGGGAATGATTTGGAGCAAAGGGCAGTCCCTCCAGGATTTCGCAATGTCGCAAATTCAGCCAATCACCGTGACTTTGTTGCGCAATTTTGACCAATCACCGGAGTTTCCCGCAACTTCAACCAACCCCAGCAGACCCATGTGCCAGACTGTGTATCAGTATGGGACTCTGAGAGCCAATGACAAGGCGGCAGTGAGAACGGGTTGGCGTCACACGTACGTCGCCAAGTTCATTTCCTTGTTTACCGAGACGTGTGTGACTCGAACATCTCACATTTACGATCAAAACGTACAGCGAAAGAATACATACCAACCTGTAACATTTTAACATCAATGTACGCTGTAATGATTTTTCACTCTAAAGTCGCTGAAGATCTTTTGTTTGTTGATCTTTGTTTGTTGGTTCTCTGCAGTGGGCGGGCTGCTGAGTTCCCCCGCGACTGACACACACACAAACACACACACACACACACACACACACACACACACAACATGGTTGATGCAGGATAAACCGGAGATGAGACATATAGGATAAAAAATAGAAAAACACATTAGAAAAAATATTTCTTCCACATTTTGTATGTGGGTGTGGGTGTGTGGGGGCTCTTACTACACAGGGCTTTCAAGAGGGGGAGCGGTGTTCATGTCCTGGAGAAGTTAAGAAGAAAACACAAGACTTTCACCAGGAAACAGGTGTTCATGTCCTGGAGAAGTTAAGGAGAAAACACAAGACTTTCACCAGGAAACAGGAGTTCATGTCCTGGAGAAGTTAAGGAGAAAACACAATACTTTCACCAGGAAACAGGTCTTCATGTCCTGGAGAAGTTAAGGAGAAAACACAAGACTTTCACCAGGAAACAGGTGTTCATGTCCTGGAGAAGTTAAGGAGAAGACACAAGACTTTCACCAGAAAACAGGTGTTCATGTCCTGGAGAAGTTAAGGAGAAAACACAAGACTTTCACCAGGAAACAGGTGTTCATGTCCTGGAGAAGTTAAGGAGAAAACACAAGACTTTCACCAGGAAACAGGTGTTCATGTCCTGGAGAAGTTAAGGAGAAAACACAAGACTTTCACCAGGAAACAGGTGTTCATGTCCTGGAGAAGTTAAGGAGAAAACACAAGACTTTCACCAGGAAACAGGTGTTCATGTCCTGGAGAAGTTAAGGAGAAAACACAAGACTTTCACCAGGAAACAGGTGTTCATGTCCTGGAGAAGTTAAGGAGAAAACACAAGACTTTCACCAGGAAACAGGTGTTCATGTCCTGGAGAAGTTAAGGAGAAAACACAAGACTTTCACCCAGGAAACAGGTGTTCATGTCCTGGAGAAGTTAAGGAGAAAACACAAGACTTTCACCAGGAAACAGGTGTTCATGTCCTGGAGAAGTTAAGGAGAAAACACAAGACCTTCACCAGGAAACAGGTGTTCATGTCCTGGAGAAGTTAAGGAGAAAACACAAGACTTTCACCAGGAAACAGGTGTTCATGTCCTGGAGAAGTTAAGGAGAAAACACAAGACTTTTACCAGGAAACGGGTGTTTTTTCCAATCTTGACTAGTCATTTCGGTGCCTTAACTTAACTATTGTCGACACAGGACAGTCACCTTTAGTCTGCTAAACTGTCTAAACGGTCACCACAATTTTGAGGCATATCATGTGAATTTGTCCATGAGAATGTGCAGCAGTTACTCAGCTGTTAAACAACGTCCGTCAAGGCCATGCTAATTTTATTGTAGACCTATCAAATGCTAATTGTGCGCTGTAAGGGTCAGAAGGAAAGAAAACATATTGCATTACTACAAATCCAGTAGCTGCTGCAGGACCATCAAGCACCTACGTCTGCAGGGACAGATGATTAATGATTAATTGAACAACGGGCTGCCAGACATTTTATTTTTTAGATGACACGACAGGCCAGAAACGGCTGCTCTCCGAGCCTTTCTAAGCTTTATTGTTTCTGGAAAATAAGATTTCAGAAGTCAATATCCTAAATGAGTTGTTAAGATGGAGGTTTAGTTGAATAGTTGAGAGGAAGCTGTGATGCTTTGTAGGAAACATCTTTCCTGCTGATCCCTTTATTTTCCCTGCAGGAGTAGAAAGAATAAGTGTGTGTTAAGTACTTCAGTTTGCTGCTAATGTTTCACGACTGTGGAGAAAATGAACTTTCCAATGCAAGCTTTTACAATGCCACCAGTATGAATTAATGTTTCTTCATTAAGAAGTTAAAGCTTCTTCAGTATACATTGTGTAAACCAGCATTCCATAGACTTCAGGTGTGCACTTCATCGTGCTCTCCTTAAACCTCAGCGACAGCGCCATTAAAACCCCATTACCCATAATAAAGGCGGGGGAGCTCGCTCTGATTTGCTGAAAGCCAAAATATATGGAACACATCTCTGAAGTACTGCTGGGAAGAATACAAGACATTGTGGGGTTTAACTCTCCATTAATGAAATCAAATGAAGAAATGCTGGGGCGTAGATGTAATTTGAAAAGTGAGGGGGGGCAGATTGTTTATTTGTCTCCAATCCATGGATTTCAACTAGACTACCTTTCTTTGATTGATGGAAACCCCTTGATGTTTCATCAATCACACTGAGATTTTTCAAAAACACAAATGTCCTTCTAAAAAGTGGATTTTTTATTCCATAACAAACATAACAAGCCCTGGACTGGCAAAAAACAAACAAATTTGAGCACATTATTTATAAGCACTCAGTATTTAATAATGTTGACTGTGAACTCATTTGGAAGTTAATGTACATGAAGTTAACTGCTGCAGCATTTTTGTTTTAACAGATGCATGCTCAGATTTAAACTGTAAACAAGACTTTCACCAGGAAACAGGTGTTCATGTCCTGGAGAAGTTAAGGAGAAAACACAAGACTTTCACCAGGAAACAGGTGTTCATGTCCTGGAGAAGTTAAGGAGAAAACACAAGACTTTCACCAGGAAACAGGTGTTCATGTCCTGGAGAAGTTAAGGAGAAAACACAAGACTTTCACCAGGAAACAGGTGTTCATGTCCTGGAGAAGTTAAGGAGAAAACACAAGACAGCTGATCCTGACTTGGACTGACCAAAGATGGAGAAAGAGTTATCTAGCTGATGGGATCTTACCAAGCTACTGAGCATGTGCAGCTCCCAACAAAGATAGGAAAGAAGTGAGATGTCTCTCTCTGGAGCTAAAACAGAGACCTAAACATCAAAGGGTGAAAAGAGGATCTGCAGCAATGTGCAGTATAACAAAAATATGTTGTTTTTTGAAAATGAAACCATGTAAACCTATTCTGGTACAACCTCAAAATACAATTATAAACCTGAAGATGAGCAGAATATGGGACCTTCAAAGGAGTCTTGCTCCCTAAACTCTGGTTGTTGCCCAGATCTCCAGGGGCCTACGGTCACTGTCTGGCAGTTAGGTTGTAGAAACCTGATTAATTGCAAGGTCCTGTTGTGTTTCTCAGTGTAGCCGGCTGCGTGCATTGTATCTGATGAGCACTTTAAAGGCAACGTGGAACGTCCACTACGCATTACAGAGAGCAGGAGGAACGTAGCCCACACCTCAACTTTGCCCGAGGCCCCCCCCCTGACGGGTTAATGGATAGTTAAGCAGTTGGTGAACTCTCTAGTTAAGATGTGATGTGTTTATCAAACGTTGTGTGCTGAAAATATGACTGATGAAGGCCGATGCGAGCATGTGGGAGCTGTCTGAGCGAAGAGATAAATGAAGGTTGAGCTGTCCAGAACACTGAGGTGGAGCAGCTCATTAACTGGATAGTGATGGTCATGTGAGATATTAATGACTATGATTGATTGCTCACAATGTTAAGAAACATAAATAAGGAAAGAGAATATGCTTCAAGGGTTATTGCTTCCTGTCACAACTCGTCTTGTGCCTATAAAACCTTTAAGAGCTGCAGAGAAACCTGCCAGGATTCTCCATCCCGGTGACAGCGAGCTGCAAAGAGGTCTGCGCTGCCATGTGGGACGTGTCAAACTCAAGGCCCGCGGCCCAAATCCAGCCTCTCACAAATTTTGATCCGGCCCGCATACCAATTTAGGTTCATAATAAGTTTTTGCTTGCCTAGATGTCCGCTACACCAAAAAGACGGAAAACCCAACACTCAGTCTAGCAGAATCGAGCAGATTTGCCGCCTTTGACACTCAGAAATCCCCACACATCCAGAGAGTTTGCATATGTCAATGTCAATGTCAGATTTATTCGTATAGCACATTTCCAAGGCCGAGGCCTACCAAAGTGCTTCACAGTAAGAAACAGATACAATAGAAGACACAATAAATAACAAATACTAAGAAAATAGAATACAACATTCATCAGTGCGGCTCCCCTGAGCCAAACGCTATTTCAAATAAATAAGTCTTCAGCAAGGATTTAAAAGTGGACAAGCTTCTAGCAGTCCGCACAGCTACAGGCATTGAGTTCCACCTCTGGATCTCAGCTTCGACCTAGGAACCTCTAGAACCATCAGACTGGCTGAACGGAGGTCTCTAGAGGGCCTATGCAACCTGACAAGGTTGCATAGGCCTCAGGACCTGTTCAGGACATATTCTCCCAGGACCTGTTCGACAGGTGCATAAAGAGCCAGAAAAACAGACTCAACAACCCCGTTACTTCCCCTGGGCCATCAAAACTCGTTATTCCGGCCAATAACCATACCTTGCAATACAGAAAATATTTTAAATATGAAATGCACTGTTTTTTTTATCCCATTACTGCCCCCTCTAATGTGCAATTATTATTTGATTAATCTATTTAATTTAAATCTTATGTCCTGAATGCATGTAGAATGACAATAAAGGCTATCTATCCACCATCTATCTATCTATCTATCTATCTATCTATCTATCTATCTATCTATCTATCTATCTATCTATCTCTCTATCTCCATCTTCAGACCTGTGTATCTGGTTGTTGTTGTTTTTTGCTGACTTGTATGTGAGTAAAAAGACTATATAATACCTGGAATAATATTGTCACCGATATTGGATTACGAGTAAAGGCATGTCAATAAACTATACATGTCTGTCTGTCTGTCTGTCTGTCTGTCTGTCTGTCTGTCTGTCTGTCTGTCTGTCCCTTACTGTGATTCTTATTTTCCAGTGTGATCCTTAGTGAAGTTGATTTTGACACCCCTGCCTTATGGAAAAGTAAAAGTTGAATCCCGGATGAAACGGGATGTCCTTCTCCTCCTCTCTTCCTACAGATAAAAAATAAATAACCCTTCAACTGCTCAGAAAAAACATGACTTCCTGTATCGCCGGCCGTGACAGACATGACAGGCAGAGCAGTTGAGCCGACGCTCGGCCAACCTCTCTGTCATGTCGAGAGCGCGGGGGGGAGGTCAGGCGTCCTGACAGCCGCCGGACATGACGAGCCGCTCACAGCCTGACGAGTCACCTTCCATCCACCTCGCTAAACTACCAACTTCCTGACATAACTTCCTGCCGCCGCAGACGCCACGATGGCCGTCTGCAGACAGCCGCTGTCAGGGAGGGAGGAAGGGGGGTCGACACATGAAGGGAGACCAAGTCAATTAAAACTAATAGGAAACAAGAGAGCACTAAGGGTCAGGACTGTGCGTGTGTGTGTGTGTGTGTGTCGTATCTTTGTGAGGACCAATTACAGTTTCAGAGCGACAGACATTTTGTCTGCTCCTGTGTTTTGTTTTAAAAACCAGTAACATCTGTCCCCCCCCATTTCACTTTCCATCAAGGAGCATTAAAGCTACATTATCCATTTAGAAATAAGTTCAATGTGAAATCCACAGTGACAAATCCACAGACAATTACCCCCGACTCTGCAGCTCTAAGGAACGTTTAGCCTCTTCTGAAGCTCCATGTTTTGGTTATAAGGTTTATTAAATGTCTGGTTCAGTCTCAGTGTCTCAGTGTACAACCACCGCAGTAAAGTTGAAGTATACTATTTATATACTACTTGGTACATTTCAAGCGCCAACTTCCGGGTCTGGAAAGTGAAGCCAACGCTGAAGCGGCATTCTCTGTAACTTCCAGCAGGGGGCGACTCCACTGGCTCCAAAAAGATGTTCCCCTTCGAGGGGAACTCGAACTGTGTCGGTTACGACACTATGGGAACGCCTTTAGGCATGGCAGGGCTGAATGCGAATGAAAACCACTCCAATCCTATTGGTCCTAGTGAGAACGGTAGCATGTGACGGCATAACCGTAGGGGCATATAAGCCCGCCGGCACATAGCTCATTAGCTCTTTCTATGAAGCAAGGCACTCCAGGCGGGGCAAGGGGCGGCGAACCGATGCAGTGTCTCGTTCCCCTATCTCGGGGAACAAGGGTTACATACGTAACCCGAGACGTTCCCCTTCGAGGGGAACTCGAACTGCGTCGGTTACGACACTATAGGCGTTCCCATAGTGTCGTAACCGACGCAGTATCTCGTTCCCCTATCTCGGGGAACTAGGGTTACATACGTAACCTGAGACGTTTGTTTCTATAGAAGTCTGTGAGAAAATGAGCCTACTCCTTACTTGAGCTCTATATATATATACAGTATATATACAAAATGCAGTTGCATATTAAACTGGGCCTACAATATTGTGTCATGCAGCCTTAATCCTTTACACATACCTTTCTATGGTGCATGTTATACTAAGCTCTTAAATTAAAATATGTTGACATGTACTTATATTTATACATCATGTTTTGTTGTTAAAATGTTGCACAGTAAATCCTTCACTGAATCTGATGATGGGTCGACAGGTAAGCTAGCATCCACAATGTTCTTTTTTATCTTTACTAAATATATGTTGGATTAATGTTAATATAGCCTATACTTTTAGACACACACACACACACATATATCTATATATTTTATTTTTGGCAGCCCCCCTGTAGCTACTCTGAAGACCCCCTGTTGAAGATCTCTGGTGTAGCGCATTTGCAAGGAATAAGCGAAGCTCTTACTGAATTTCGACCCTGACAAAATCAGATGTGGATTCGTACGAGACTAATGTTATCACAGGGCCGCTCTGATTGGTCCATGATGAGTCTGTATCTCCGCTCTGGTTGGTCCATGATGAGTCTGTATCTCTGCTCTGATTGGTCCATGATGAGTCTGTATCTCCGCTCTGGTTGGTCCATGATGAGTCTGTATCTCCGCTCTGGTTGGTCCATGATGATGTCTGTATCTCCGCTCTGGTTGGTCCATGATGAGTCTGTATCTCCGCTCTGGTTGGTCCATGATGATGTCTGTATCTCCGCTCTGGTTGGTCCATGATGAGTCTGTATCTCCACTCTGATTGGTCCATGATGAGTCTGTATCTCCACTCTAGTTGGTCCATGATGAGTCTGTATCTCCGCTCTGGTTGGTCCATGATGAGTCTGTATCTCCACTCTGATTGGTTCATGATGAGTCTGTATCTCCACTCTGATTGGTCCATGATGAGTCTGTATCTCCACTCTGGTTGGTCCATGATGAGTCTGTATCTCCACTCTGGTTGGTCCATGATGAGTCTGTATCTCCGCTCTGGTTGGTCCATGATGAGTCTGTATCTCCACTCTGGTTGGTCCATGATGAGTCCATATCTGCTCTCTGATTGGTCTATGATAAATCTGTATTTCCGCTCTGATTGGTGATTTATTTCTCATGTTTACATTTTGTATGAAATCTGATTTTGCAAAATATGGAAGGTCATTTACGGGGGAATGTTAACTTGATTGATAGTTTGATTGGCTCAAAGAAAACACAAATGACACATGTAACCGCAGCCAAAGTTATTTTATAATTCATAACCGTGTGTCTTTCTGCAGCCACTTTAAAGCTTCTTTAACTTTTAGGACATGATCTGTTTTCTAGCTTTTTAGTTGAAAATGGATGCAATATTTATCCTATCCTTAAGTTTTTTTTCTCCTATCAGACTCCACTGTAAATCTGACGGGGGGGGGGAGGAATAGAAAGCAAAGTAACGACGAGTGTGAATTCAAATGAAGTCATATTAAAGTGTGTCTTTATGCTAGTGATGAAATATAAATGAAACATTGTAAAAGGGTGGAAGAGAAGGGTAAATGATTGATTATACATGTGCTAGTTAAAGTCTGAGGAAATCAAACTCGCTCACAGAAAACAGTTCATAAAGGAGCTGATCACTGAAGGTAGAAATGAATAGTTATTAAGATTTATACGATGACGAGTAACGGTTTAATACATTTTCAATGCAGCAAAGGCGAACAACATGTCCTACATTTATACCTCGACACTCGACTTTTATAACAGCTACATTCTAAGAAATTTCTGTTAATTAACAGTTGTATGACTGTATGTTTTCTAACAGAAATTGTCCATAGAAAGTGATTCACAGTTGTATTTGTGTTTATTTATATTTCAGATTGCATTATGGGACCTTTATCTGTTTGGGCGGCCATGGAGGCCATTTACCCGTCTGCATTTCCCCAGGAGGTTCCTGGGTAAGGGAGCGTCGAAAGCCTCAAAAAAGCTTCAAAAGTGGAACAAAAAGCGTTGAAAATGTGTAAAAAAGCGCCAAAAAGTAAATAAGAAGCGTTGAAACAAGCGTTAAAATGACTTAATGGGGCAGCTTTATCTGAGAGAATGTGAAATAAGATTTAAAATAACAGAAAATGTTCTGAGTTTTTACTTCAGCTGCAATTCTTTCTTCAATTTTAGTTTTTAATTACAGTTAATAAGCTGCCAGAACTTATTTTCTGTTATTTTATGGATTTATTTCTTAGAGTGTATGAAAAGGTGATGTCCATGTTATCTTTGCTTTCATTGGTATTTTTTGTACATATACTGTGTGTGTGTGTGTATATATATTTATATATATATATTGTATATATATATATAGTGACACCGCTAACATGTTCGGACATTGCATTTGATTGTGAGCATAGCAAGGCAGCTAGGCTACATAGCCAGGTTAGCAGAGCATTTATGACATTATTACATTATTTATAAGATATTACCAATGGTAAAACAATGTGACTCACCTTACAATACTTTGGCCACTTATTTTCTTCATTGTATATCATATATCAGTTATCTGAAAAGAGATGAAGCCGCGTCATGCTACTGCTACGAAATAAACGCAGAACGCACAGAGACAAAATCCCGTCTGCAAATAGGCCAACTGGATTGAGTCATCTATACAATTTGACTCACATTTCTTTTTGTCACACGGCTGTTTTCAACACGTTTCCACATAGCAAAATGACTCGGCTTTTTACCACAAGATGGGCTCGCATGATCAGTGTTAAGTCCTAAAGAAAAGAGGGTGAATTTGTATCAGCCACAGGTGCTTTAAAACCTGAGAAATATGTGAATAGCAGTGGTATTGTGACACTACTTGATATTCAGAGCTTCATTGGCTTCCATTCATTCAAACTGGGACTTTGTGTCCACACACACACACACACACACACACACACACACACACACACACACACACACACACACATCCACATGTAAAGAAGAAGTGGAAAGAGATAGTCAGCCACCATACATACCTCCACAATACCCTCCTCACTGAAAAGCACCTTGGGATAATGATGGAGGTGCTCCTAAGTGGCTCGGATGGTCAAGAGGAAGCGGGGGGGGGGGATTATCACGGTTGCCATGGCAACCGGCGGAGGAGAACATCACGCAGATGCAGAAATCTCGTCATGTGGATCTCTGTGTGCCTCGATTCGGCCTCGTTAGGAAACTATCTGCAGTGCTTTTCATGGGGGGGGGGGGCACAGAGAGGAACCTTGTGTCTGAGCTGATGATGGAGAAGAATGCTTCTGCTTCGCCTCGCGCTGAAGCAATTATTGGCAATTTCATCATTTATGAATTCATGAACTGCACTGAGCCCGTACATAGGAGACAAATTTTGGCCTTAATTGGCATCCTGCATCATGTAAAAGTACTAATACCACACTGTAAAAAATACTACAAGTTACAAGTAAAAGGTCCTGTATTTAAAATGTTTAAGATAAAGTATCAGGAAAATGTACTTAAAGTATTAAAGCTTTAGTGCGTAACTTTTTGGTATTAATGCACGTCCATAACATTAAAGTCGTTGCTAAATGAGATGCTACAAAGCTAATTAAGACTCTCAGCTCCACACATCTCTCAATTATGTCTTCTCCACCGAGGCGGTTCTGGTGCTGGTTCGGAGTCAGGGCCAGATATCGAACCGGTTCTTTGCTTTTCTACACAAATAAACCTGGTTCTGGGCCAAGAACATGGGTTCCAACTCAGCACCAACGTAGTGCTGGTCCAGAGATCAGAACCGGTTACGTCAGGTGCTGGGGGGGGGGGGTTATCATGACGTTTTAAAACAAAAAGTTCTGGCCGCCATTTTGAAAACACCTGTCAGCTGTTAACCACAGAGAGCTGTTAATGTTAGCTTTGGACATGGATGGGACACCAGAACCACCGTGGTCTGTGGAGGACACCAACGGTCTGCTGGCTCTCAAGCTGGGGAGGATCCAGCTGGTTCTTAGATAACTGGCGAGTAGAACCAGCACCGAACTGGCACCAGAACCAGAACCAGAACCAGCACCTGGTTAGCCTTGGTGGACAAGACAAACCTGTGTTTCTCAGTGTGTTCAGAAGACAGAACTCGAGTGAAGATAATGACCTCTTCTGAAGAGTCCATCCTGTTATATTTAATCTTGTGTTCTCCTTGGTTACTAGCAACTGAATGGAGGGGGGGGGAGGGGTGCAAGGCTTGTATCATGTATTCACTACTTAATTGCTCATGGGGGAGACAGAAACTGATCAGAAAAATTAACACTTGAAAAGACATCAGCATTATCGGAACTACCTAAAATGACATAAGCCGTCTTTGTAGTCCTACTTTTTGTCCATGTCCCATCCTCTAAAGGGGGGGTTGGAGGGGGGGGGGGGGGTGACCTATACTGCAGCCAGCCACCAGAGGGCGATTGTTTTGGCCTCTCTTACCCCTCATGCTGTCCATTGTGTTTAGGTAAAAAAACAATTGTCACAATAACTGGGCCATTGATATAAGCACTGAAAATGTCAATGTTAAAAATATTTTAAAAAACTTTGGAAAAAACACCAAAAACATAAAAAATATTACCTAAAATATTCAAAAAAGTGACAAAAATGTTGGAAAAAAGCGAGAATAATTTTGAAAAGTAAAAGTGACCAAAATGTTGTTGTTTTTTTATGGTCAAAAGGAAGATGCTCTCCAATTTGGGGCCTGAGGGCCAAGTTTGGCCCCAAGCTCCTTTTTGTTTTGACCTGCTTATTCTCCTCTTATTTTGAAAGAGCTGTAAAATCCTGACTAAAAAGTACTAATGTTGTAATGTTAGGCACAGTGCTGTTTAACTTCATGATTTAATTATATACATAAGTTGTTTTTTTCTTCTTTATTGCCCATATTAACCACTGGAGGCAATTTTAGCAATACAATATAAATGCACTCTCTCAAGGAGAGGTCAAAGCAATAAAAAAATACATAAAATAAATAATAATAAAAGGGTCACCTTGTGGTTGAACTTCATTCAACACCTATATTGACTACATAGAAGCAGGGTAAATAAACCATTGCACATCGCAGTATATGCATAAATTATTATTAAGGCCTAAAATGACAAAATTAAAAATTAAAAATTAAAATAAATCATCATTATAGGCCTAGAATGACAGGTGGCCATCTTCTCAGGAGCAAAAGTCCCTTCAACTGTAAAATAGCTCATATTTTCCATTGTTTGGACCTCATATGTAAGTTTTAATTTAAAAATAATTTCTGTTTTCTTCAACATCAGCATTGATTTTGGGCCCATGGCCGTCCATCCAGACACATTTTGGCCCTTGAAATGAAAGAATTTGGGCACCTGTGGTCTTCCATCACACATTTCTAACCTCACACACTAGCATAGCTGCACAAAAGCTGGTCTAAGTAGGGTCTTACTCTGAGGTATCTCAGAATAAAACTGAATGTGCACGACAGAATAATTTAAATTTTGAGAGGGATTTGATCAAACCGTTCAGGGATTTAATCGCCTCACAGTGGGCATGACTTGGCGAGCGCCGTGTCTCTTCAGATGATCCACCCCCGGCTCCCTCAGCCGCGCTGTGCATACTTTAGATTAAAATGTGGAACTAGAAAAGTGAGTGAAGAGGGTTTCGAATCCGACCGGACATTTGATGTCTGCTTTACAGATGCAGATATAGATACAGATACAGATACAGATATATATACAGATATATATACAGATACAGATACAGACACAGATACAGACACAGATATACAGATACAGATATATATACAGATACAGATACAGATACAGATATATATATACAGATACAGATATATATATATACAGATACAGATGCAGACGCAGACACAGACACAGATATATACAGATACAGATATATATACAGATACAGACACAGATACAGACACAGATACAGACACAGATACAGACACAGATACAGATACAGACACAGACACAGATGCAGACGCAGACACAGACACAGACACAGACACACATACAGATACAGACACAGATACAGATACAGACACAGACACAGACACAGATACAGATATAGATACAGACACAGACACAGATACAGACACAGACACAGATACAGACACAGACACAGATACAGATACAGACACAGACACAGATGCAGACGCAGACACAGACACAGACACACATACAGATACAGACACAGACACAGACACAGATGCAGACGCAGACACAGACACAGACACACATACAGATACAGACACAGATACAGATACAGATACAGACACAGACACAGACACAGACACAGATACAGATATAGATACAGATACAGACACAGATATATATACAGATATATATACAGATACAGACACAGATACAGATACAGACACAGACACAGATATAGACACAGTTACAGATACAGATACAGATACAGACACAGACCCAGATACAGACATACACAGACACAGATACAGACCCAGACACAGATACAGACACAGATACAGACACAGACACAGACACAGATACAGATACAGATACAGACACAGATACAGATACAGATACAGACACAGACACAGATGCAGACGCAGACACAGACACAGACACAGACACAGATACAGATACAGATACAGACACAGACACAGATACAGATACAGATACAGACACAGATACAGATACAGACACAGTTACAGATACAGACACAGATACAGATACAGACCCAGACACAGATACAGACACAGACACAGACACAGATACAGATACAGACACAGACAAGGACACAGACACAGACAAGGACACAGATAGCTTTATTTGTCACACATGTACAGGTACACAGTGATGTGATGCTTTTTTTGGAGCAAGCCTCCGGGCCGCGGCTATTTAAAGCGCCGCCACACGCTCTCCTGAAAAGGATTAATGCTGACAGCAACATGGTATACAATACATAACAACATCACAACATAATGCACAGGACAACACACAGTACATGTGTTCACATGAGGGGATTTTTGAGGTGGCTTGCAAACAATAAGGTTTTTGAGGCAGACAGTTCAAAGGCGGGGGAGGAGGGGCGGGTGGTGTATGGGGATCATGTAGTGAGTGTGTGTGTGTGTGTGTGTGTGTGTGTGTGTGTGTGGAGTGTAGTGTGTGTGTGTGTGTGTGTGTGTGTAGTGTGTGGTGTCAGACCACCAGACACAAATGTCCTTATTGGTTGAGTCTTCTAAACTCTGACACACATTAAATCACATTTCTTTTATTTTTTATTTATTTTTAACATCCAGTGCCAATGGTTATAATATAATTTAATTTCCTACTTTTTTGTAGTTTTTTTTTTTCAACATTTGTCACATTTGACCCGAGCGAGGGTTAAACCAATCGCATTTGTCTTGGGCGGGGCTAAGCTGCAAAACAGTCTCAGGAAGGACGTTGTTTTGGTGGAACATGTCTACGTTCAGACATCCGCACCACTACTGACCGAAGCTTAAGACCCACTTTTTTAAATTAGCATTTAATTCTGACTAGGACAACACTGTCTCTTAGGTGTCCTCCTCCTGTCTGCTCCTTTCTATGCATTTCTGGAAGGCTTTTATTGTCCTGCAGCGCTGCACCACTACAGCACTTTTACTTGTATCTGTTTGTTCGGCATGCGTTCTGTATTGTTTTATGGCTTTGTTGTAAAGCACTTTGGGTACCTTTCGGCTATTGTAAAGGGCTATACAAATAAACTTGATTGATTGATTGATTGATTGATTGATTGAAGTAGTTTTAGTCGTGCAACAGAAACCACACCACTGTACCGCCATGGTGAAAAACATGGTACCAAAGTACTTAACACCTGGTCGGCTCTACTTGTTATTGTTGTGGGTAATGGTGGATGTCCTTGCACAACCTCTCTTGTAAAATAAAAAAAAATATCCATTTCTTTTTAATCTTCTCTCTCCCGAAAACCCTTTGTGCCATATCTTTGTGCTACAGAAATTAGAATAATAATACATATATAATTAATAATTGAATCTATTATTTATTTATCTTCCTGACAGTGTTCTGTGATGTTTGATGTGGTGTGTGCTGGGTTTGTTTTTTTAAGCTGGACTAGTCGGGGATGTGTGCTAGTTGTAAGAATAAATCCTGGCTGTGTGATAACAAATGGGAATAAATCAAGGCGGCAGAATGTAAATTCTGTGCACATGCACGGGCGTCAGTTTGGGTTGCAGTGTGCTGGGGACAGAGACGTATTCAGAAGTGATGAGTATAATAACACATTCATTTATTTCTTCTCTTTCATGCAGGTCATGTTTTGAAAGACGCTGCCCTGTAGCTTACTAATGTAAATCAATCAAATTGTGGTTTAATGTACCTAAACAATGATCAATGAGTACAACATTTCTCTCTCATATTGATCCTCATAACCACAAAAAACAAAAGTCAAATTATTATGGACGTTATCTGATATTAAGCGTTTTCGCTTCATTAGAGCCTATTGTAAGGAAAGCTTGACGTGGTTTAATGCACCTAAACAATGATCAATGATCACCAGATTTCTCTCTCATATTGCTCCTCATTACCACTGAAAACTGTTAAAATATCTAACCCATGGTCCTATTATCATGGATGATATCTGATATTTAGCGTTTCTGCTTCCCATTCTCAGCTGTGGGTTGACTCCACACGGTTCTCATGGGCTTTATAAATGTGACATAATGAACCTAAACAACGATCAATCATCACCAGATCTCAGTTTATTTTGACAGTTTCCAGTGGTTTTGAGGAGAGATTTGGTAATCATTGATCATTGTTATAGTCATATTAAACCACATTGAGCTTTTTCCATAAGCGCCAATGAAGAAGAAATCGTTAATGTGAGATAACTTCTATAATCGTTGGACTTCGGTTTAGTTTTTTTGGACAGGTTTAAGTATTCATGAAGATATGGCCGTGAGAAATTTGGTGATAATTGTTGTTTAAGCTGCCAGAATCAATTAATCAATTAAAATGAACGTTTTAGGGCATAAAGATCAATTTTCCAAAAGATGTTTTTATTCCTCTTTTTAATCAACTTCAGCATGGCTGTGTACATTTTCCCAAGCCACTGTACATCTGCAATTACAATTGTATGGAATAGTATTGCATAGATATTGTGCCCGCATTATCATGCTGTGCAGCATTATCAGGCTGTGATCCGACAGCCGCCTGCGTCTGTCATCTCAAAATATGAAGAGGAAGGTAAAACAGCACCGCTCTCAGTTCTCTAATGGGCTCCGATGGCTGCTCACCTTATGAGCTTAACGCAGCCTGAGAGCGGCAGGTACATTTCTCTTTCTCCCGTCTTATTTTATTTTTATACTTCATTTTTTTCCCCCTCGCCGTCACACAAACCCTACGAGCTGATAATGGCTTCTCCCATCAAGGATTCATCCCTCATTCTATAACTTTCCACCAAAATGCAAATGCACTCTATCACATCTTTTGGACTCCCTCTCTCCATCTCCATCTCTCTCTGCTCCTCTTCTTTTTTCCCCCCTTCGTACAAGCATAGTAGAGGATTAGCAGCCATGCGTGACTGATGGGGAGAAGATACGCCATCAGAATAAGTTAGAAGCTGCAGATCTCTCCTCCTCCTCTCTCTCTCTCTCTCTCTCTCTCTCTCCCTCTCTCTCTTCTCGGTTCCTTTGTGCATGAAAGAAACAGAGAGGAATGATAGAGGGGGAAGATGCTCTCTCTCTTTCTCTCTGAAGTGTCATCCTCTCTGCTCGTCTTTATGAAACAGGAATAAGTGGTTGGTTGAAGTGGAAGGAGACTCTGTTGGGGTGAATCTAATCCCATCCATGTTTCTGTGGCGAGATGTGATGCCACATCACCTGCACCGCAGCCCGAGGCCCTCATTACTGTCACCATCTGACTCACTTCAAGTCTGTGTGTGTGTGTGTGTGTGTGTGTGTGTGGGTTTGGTTTGGTTTTATGCCAACATGTGGAAATGAAATGGTTATATATTCCTTCCAACACCTGTGCTTCCAAAGTACATGTCAATCTGAATGCTGCACAGGTTTTAAGCAAATGTCCAACAAATAGGAAAAAAAACAAATATTCCCACTTTGTCGCTCGTATGTCCACAGCGCTGGGGAGTAAGGCCTGGCTACATCACAGATGCATTCTCAGATAGGATCAAAAATAAAACTATCTAGGTTGTTTTTATTTCTTTAAACCAATCACAATGGTCTAAGCTCCGGGCTCAGCTCTGCTAAAGAGTCTCAGGAAGGAACTTGTTGATGGAACATTTGCACCAGAAGAAAACGCCACATACAATATTAAATGAAGTAACCTGTTGACACAATACAGTAACATGAGCTATATTAATTAGCTGATACAATATATAGATGCTACAGATACAATAGATAGATACAATGATAGGTTAAAGCTAAGAGCATAACATATTCTTTGCAAATCTTAACAATCATTCCCCAAACGAACCGAGCAGACCTGCCTTGTTGCATCATCCAAACTTTCTTCAAAACTTGATATTTTTCAGCGTGTAGCTCGCTAGCTCGAAGGTTGTTGCTTCCCGAAGCGAAGGGATTTAGAGAACAGCAACATACAAAGAGCGGGAGCGGAGCGACATCTAGTGATCGGCCAAATGAAGCTTCATGAACCAGTGTCTTTATGTTCTGAGCCCACTAGATGGCGCTCTTGGTTTTCAGAGAAAGACCTAAGGCGTTGCATTTTAGTATCTATTCAACCAGTTGTTGAACTGAGAGCGCCATCTAGTGGGCTCAGAGAATAAAGACACTGGTTCATGAAGCTTCATTCAGCCGTCACTAGCGACATCCAATGTGTCTGGTAATTATCCTGGAAATGAACTCCCGTTGATCCATACTACTTTATATCAGACAGACGAAGCAGTGATTTACAGGCTGAAATAACAACTGGTTTTAAATATGGACTTCTACATCATACACTGTACAATATTAGTGGACAGAGCGTGTGTTACGTCCCCCATTGGTCTGTGGAAATGTTTTTCCTCTCCACTCTTTTTGCCGTTCTTGCCACTTTTTCCGACATATTTGTCACTTTTTTCAACGTTCTTTTACCATTTTCTTTTCCAAATGCTATACAATTGAGTGAAAAAAACAAATTCAATGAAAGTAGTGAACTGATCATTTATATTACTTGTGAAGAGCGTTGTATGGAACTATCCACGTTATTTTTTTTTTTACAATTTGGTTGCAAGAAACCCAAATTTCTGATATAGAAACTTGTTGAAAGCGGGTCAAATGGACTCGAGGGCAACTTTTGCAACCGCGCGTCTCCCCCTGCAAGAATTCAGATAGAAAGCAGGTCTAAGGAGTCCCCTCCCCCTGCTGGAGATCAGATAGAAAGCAGGTCTAAGGAGTCCCCTCCCCCTGCTGGAGATCAGATAGAAAGCAGGTCTAAGGAGTCCCCTCCCCCTGCTGGAGATCAGATAGAAAGCAGGTCTAAGGAGTCCCCTCCCCCTGCTGGAGATCAGATAGAAAGCAGGTCTAAGGAGTCCCCTCCCCCTGCTGGAGATCAGATAGAAAGCAGGTCTAAGGAGTCCCCTCCCCCTGCTGGAGATCAGATAGAAAGCAAGTCTAAGGAGTCCCCTCCCCCTGCTGGAGATCAGATAGAAAGCAGGTCTAAGGAGTCCCCTCCCCCTGCTGGAGATCAGATAGAAAGCAGGTCTAAGGAGTCCCCTCCCCCTGCTGGAGATCAGATAGAAAGCAGGTCTAAGGAGTCCCCCCTGCAGGAATTCAGATAGAAAGCAAGTTTAAGGCACTTCTGCATTTGCAGCACTTTGACAAACCCGGTCCTCTGTCAATTAATATTAACAGACTATGGTCTACATCCATGATATTCTGCTATGAAACTGAGTCTAAATCTACATGTTGTAGAAAGCCATCAGTCCCTGTGGAGAGATGGATGCAAATAAAGAAACAGCAGATTTCTTGTATTGCTGTGTAGCGCTAGCGAGTTCTTTAGGATCATTACGGGCCACATGTGAATTTAAAGTCAGAACTCAAATACATTTGTCACATTTGTCTAAATCCTCTTCTGTAGATAATGAAGATATCTGCTGTTTAACGGTGCAGCTACAGCCAAAAATGTCCACCTTCCATTTTTTTAAAAGTCTGGACACCAGGACTGGTCCTGTGTCTCACCGGTGCTGAATGTAGTGCACCCTCAATACCCAGAATCCCCTCTGTAACCCTTTTTATTTTTACTCTTCCAGGCCAGAACCAGGCCGACTTGTGATTGGTCGGCTGCTCCAGGATCGTGCCGAGCTGTCGCGTGACCTGCTGAGTCAGCAGAGTTTACACACACACACACACACACACACACACACACACACACACACACACACACACACACACACACACAGGGATGAACTCTCCAGAGATAGGTCTGACCCCATTACAGCTCTCGCTAATTTAAAATAAGCAGCAGGGCTGTGATCATTTCAATAATTATAAAATGCAGCAGAAAATTGGGGCGGAGCAACATCTAACAGTCCTAACCCATTTTTCATAACAAACGTTTTAGTGGCAATAACAAATAAAAAAACATACAAAGTCTGACATGTCCTCCCATAAGAAACACGGCGTATCTGATGTTCATTCTGATCTCTTGAGGCTAACGAGAGCTTCTCATCTCTACGTCGTTCTGTGATCATTTATGTCTGAATTACTTCTCCTAAGCGTCCCTTAGCGACGTCTATAATTCATCTATTTTAAATATATTTACTGTTCCTAAGACAAAAGAAGTCTAACTGAGATCCATTTAGCTTAGAAAAGCAGGATAAACTCAGGAGGATTCCTGAGTTTATCCTGCATTACGTCCCTGAACTAACAGTGCAAGGAGTTTTTTACCAACAAGTCGTCCAATCATAGGACAATATGGCAACCCGGTCTCACACCAGTCCGTGATACGGTCACGTTATTTTGATTTATTGATTCGTGTACAAGTCAAGATTTTCCAACGTGACCATTTCACGATCTGCCATGACACTGGGCGGCTCTGGGGGACGCAACCACGGGGGAATGTAACGCCACACGCCCCTTGGGGTCTTAGGAAGTTTTGGTCTTCCTTGGACACGTTTTTATATGATGGATTGGTTCCTGTGTACAAATAATTTTGATGAGCTAAATAAAATAAATTAATGGAGATTTGCGTTTTCTTTGCAGTGATTTTAATCACCCGCTATACCCGAGGACGCACCCAGGCCAATGTGGCTGGCTCATATACTACAATGGATCATGTGCTACGCTCTGAAATAAAATGCCACTATGCGAACCAGAAGAGCTGAAACTCCCTTTAAAGCTCCATGAAGCCGATGGGAGCTGCAGAGTCAGCTGATCAATTCTCTAAATTCCTACTCGAGCGACCCTGTTCTCCCTCTCAGAAGCTGGACCTGCTTCCTATACATTCACTCACACTTGTATTTAAAACAACAAGCCATCTGGCTCATGGCAGCAGCTTAAATGTGCCGCCCCCCCCTTTAAAGCCACTGCCAGCTCAGAGCGGATCAAACCATCCCTGGCCGGGCTTTGGCGCCCAAAGCGCCGCCGCCACCACCACCACCACCACCACCACCACCCTTGGAGAAATCAGGGGCTGGAAGCGGCCCCTGTAATTACCCGCCGCTCTGCTGCACGCTGATTGATGCCTCTTGATGAAGTAGTTCAGTGATTGAAGAGTAACGACGCGCCAGGAAAATCTATAAGAGGCCTTTAGCTGCGACTGGAGAGGAGCGCCGGGGTTGGCCGTGCTCCATTCTGCTGGTTAATCAGACGGTGGTTTGGCCCCATCGCACGGCAGGCAGGCAGGCAGGCAGGCAGGCGATCATCCTGGCTCATCAATCAGATCGATCAATCACCTGATAGAAGGGGCGCAAACCGGCCGGGGCGGCGCTCCTCACCTGCTGCGATTTCAATCTCGTCTCCCTCTATAGCCAGCGTGGATCTATTCCACATGGTTAATGCTGCTGCTGTTATGCTTCATATTTCCCAAGCACTCACTGTAATATGTGCTACACCCACCATGTAGGTTTGATATATTTTAACCCTCATGTTGTCCTTGGGTCAGATCGACCCATTTTCAGTTGAAAAAGCGCTGAAGATGTCAACATAAAAAAATATTTTAATCAGAAAAAACACCAAAAACATTTAAGAAAAGCACCCACAATATTAAAAAAGTGACAAAAATGTGGGAAAAAGCAATAATAATTTCTTTTCATGGTTGAATAGAAGACAACACAAGGGTTAAATAGTTGTAATCTAGTTTATTTCCTCTCTTTTATCTTAAAAAGTATAAATATACCTTGCCTTTACTTACAATGTGTCAGTACATACACAACACTATATCTTTAAATAAAACTAAGTGTATTTTAGTAGTTATTACTATGTAATTATTCTGTACGTGAAGTCTTATAAAAGTGAGTTGACCTACACAATCTATATAGTAATATCTGTGATTGTTGTATACACGGACCCTCCCGGGTCAAAAAAGGAAAAATATTTGACATTTTTGTCCCTTTTTCAGACTTTTTTTTTAGTTTCCACTATCACCACCTTACTAGTTTTACTACCTTTGGAATTTATGGTCAATAACCTTCATTTATATAGAATTATACCTAATATCTGAGTTGAAAAAGCAGAAATTCTGAATTATTTTGACTAATAGTTAAGATCAGAGGAATGAAAGTGATTAATTGTATTTATAAAGAGCGTGGGAAGGAATCCAATCCATGTTTTATGGTAATTTGGTTAAAAAGAAACTCATATTTCAGATATAGATATATATTAAAGGGGTCAGATGTGACCCGAGGACACCAGGAGGGATAAATGTCTGTTGGATCTGAGCGGACAGGTGGGCAACAGGTATCAGCAGCTTGTTTGAAAATGTGTAACTTCATTCAGTTGGCGCTGCAGAACTGAAAGGATGCTGGTTAAGACGGTAAGTTAAGCAATTGTAGCCGAATAATTGCTGAATGACTGGTGAATTTGTGCTAAATTTTTCTTTTTATTGTTATTAATTATTATTCTAGAGGTCCTGTCCGTTAGCTAACGTGCAAATTGTCTGGTCACCCTGATAATGCACAACATGTAGCATAAAAACAGACCTCACACACTAAGAAAAAAATCAAGTGAAAAGAGAGAAAAGTAGGCTAGCTACATTACAAACGAACAAATCAGTATACACTGTGATAAAATCTCGCAATGGAGGGCATTTTAGAAGTCACATTGAGTAAATATTCATAAATAATGTTGTTAATGGCTGAGTGCTGCTGCTGCTTTTATGCTTCATATTTCCCCAGAAAGTGCAGCTTTTTTATTAAGAGGGCCGAGGGTTTCTTTTGCACAGAGCTCAGGGTCAAAACAACCAAGAAAACAGCGTTATAACCTTCCTTCAGAAGAAATATAGAGGAGAAAAACTAAGAAAGGCCGAGAGATATTAACAGAATGTGTCAACAAACTGAAAATCTGACAACTGCATTTGCTATTTGCTTTAAGACAAATCTAGTCATTGTATGCACACACACACACATGCACACACACACACACACACACACACACACACACACACACACACACACACACACACACACACACACACACACACACACACACACACACACACACACACACACACACACACACACACACACACACACACACACACACACACACACACACACACACACACACACACACACACACACACACACACACACACACACACACACACACACACACACACACACACACACACACACACACACACACACACACACACACACACACACACACACACACACACACACACACACACACGCACGCACACACACACACACACACACGCACACACACACACACACTCACACACGCACACACACACACACACACACACACACA
>CM057246.1:2089549-2131663 GCA_029931835.1 Etheostoma nigrum
TGATGAATGCATGCAATCATGCTATTGTTGCAAATACCATTGCAAAGCACAGTAAGAAGGACATGGCATGAGGTGACTCTGGTCTTTTATACAAAGTTACAGAAAGAGTATAATAAGGACATTGCAACTGGCCTTAAATATATTTTTACCAAACAGCATACTGCAAAGTCTGACACACCAAGAAGAATAAAAGAGTACAAAGTGTCATCTTTAGATACTAAGACAGATACAACAGTGTGTGTGTTTGTGTGTGTATGTGTGTGTGTGTGTGTGTTTGTGTGTGTTGTTCTGATTTCCTTTATTCCCATTTAATTGATACTAATTAGTTTAATTGAAAAGGCAGGGAACAACAAATGCCATTAATTACCCCCCAGCAAAGACATGTCCTACATCACACCCATTAATCAGAATAAAGGACCATTCCAGAGAATGGTTTAAACTGCTTTTCACCTGCTAAACATTCAAAGTCCTTTGACGTGTGCCAATACTTGAGGCTGGATAGGGAAATAAAAAATGAGAGAGCGATACAAGGAAGCAAAAACTAAAAAATAAATAGGTCAGGTAAACAATGATTAGATCGCAACACTAAGTTTTGCATATAAATGTGGTTAGATAGTTAAAACCTAGTGCAACTCTTTGATACTTTTATCCATGGAGTAGCAACACATACTAATAATACTATTTTATAACTCATCACTGTGCTTCCTTGGCTCCTTAGCAATACACCCGCCATGACTAAAGGCATTACGTGTATTTTTTGGCAAAATGTATTTTAGCACTAAATTGACATGCTTGTGTGTGTGTGTGTGTGTGTGTGTGTGTGTGTATTGTCACTTTGACCAAATATGACATATGATTACACTTTCCTCTTCTGTTTCTGAGCTATCATGCTGGATATAGACCAGAAACCCATTTTTGTAGAACATGAATGTGTCACAGTGAGGTTGACCTTTAATCTTCTGGATATAAGATGCCATCACAAGTTTTTCCTGTAAGACACTATATGTGAAATTATGTCATAATTAACGTAGAAACAGAGTCATGGTCAAAAACATGTTTAGTGAGTTCACAGTGGCATTGACCTACAAACACTAAAATGTATCCACTCTATCCATGAGTCTAACTGGACGTTTGTGCCAAATTGGAAGTCAATCATTTAAGGCGTTCTTGAGCTATCACATTCACGAGAATGCGATGGACAGATGGACAGATGGACGGATGGACAGATGGACGGATGTGCAGAAAACCCCAAAACATAATGCCTCCAGTCAAGCTTTTGCAGGTATAAAAACAAAGTTAGGCCGCTGTGTTGTGTGCCGCTGTTTTGATGTTCTTAACCCTCATGTTGTCTTCGGGTCAAATAGCCCTGTTTTAATTACCCAAAATAACATTATTGATTCCACACAATGTTCTTTGGCAAGTACAAATCTCTACTTTCATTAATTTTGGGGTGGCTTATTCAATTTTATAGCATTTGAAAAACAAATTGAAGTGTTTTTGATATAGTATTGAGTAAAAGTTGACACATTTGAGTCTGTGATTATTCATCAACATACATTCCTTTAATTTAGTCTAAATAATTCTTGATTTTTGCTTTTATAACTCAAACATTTTGTATAATTTCCTATAAATGAGGTTTATTAACCATAAACTCCAAAAATAACTGTAAAACTAAAGTTAATAAGAGTGTTACGTAGTGTTAAACGTCACAAAAATTGGCAAACATTGAAAAAAGGGACGAAAAAATGTAAGAAAAAGATAAAAGCATCATCAAAAGTGTTGATTTTCAATTTTAACGGGAAGACAACACAAGGGTTAACCTACAGTGAGGAAAATAAGTAATTTAACACCCTGCTATTTTGCAAGTTCTCCCACTTAGAAATCATGGAGGGGTCTGAAATTGTCATCGTAGGTGCAGGTCCACTGTGGGGGACATAATCTAAAAAAAAAATCCAGAAATCACAATATATGATTTTTTAACTATTTATTTGTATGATACAGCTGCAAATAAGTATTTGAACACCTGTCTATCAGCTACAATTCTGACCCTCAAAGACCTGTTAGTCTGCCTTCAAAATGTCCACCTCCACTCCATATATTATCCTAAATTAGATGTACCTGTATGAGGTAGTTAGCTGCATAAAGACACCTGTCCACCCCGTACATTCAGAAAGAATCCAAATACTAACATGGCCAAGACCAAAGAGCTGTCCAAAGACACTAGAGACAAAATTGTACACCTCCACAAGGCTGGAAAGGGCTACAGCAGCTTGGTGAAAAAAGGTCCACTGTTGGAGCAATCATTAGAAAATGGAAGAAGCTAAACATGACTGTTAATCTCCCTCGGACTGGGGCTCCATGCAAGCTCTCACCTCGTGGGGTCTCAATGATACTAAGAAAGATGAGAAATCTGCCCAGAACTACTCGGGAGGAGCTGGTCAATGACCTGAAAAGAGCTGGGACCACTGTTTCCAAGGTTACTGTTGGTAATACACTAAGACGTCATGGTTTGAAATCATGCATGGCACGGAAGGTTCCCCTGCTTAAACCAGCACATATCAAGGCCCGTCTTAAGTTTGCCAATGACCATTTGGATGATCCAGAGGAGTCATGGGAGAAAGTCATGTGGTCAGATGAGACCAAAATAGAACTTTTTGGTCATAATTCCACTAACCGTGTTTGGAGGAAGAAGAATGATGAGTACCATCCCAAGAACACCATCCCTACTGTGAAGCATGGGGGTGGTAGCATCATGCTTTGGGGGTGTTTTTCTGCACATGGGACAGGGCGACTGCACTGTATTAAGGAGAGGATGACCGGGGCCATGTATTGCGAGATTTTGGGGAACAACCTCCTTCCCTCAGTTAGAGCATTGAAGATGGGTCGAGGCTGGGTCTTCCAACATGACAATGACCCGAAGCACACAGCCAGGAGAACCAAGGAGTGGCTCTGGAAGAAGCAGATCAAGGTTCTGGCGTGGCCTAGCCAGTCTCCAGACCTAAACCCAATAGAGAATCTTTGGAGGGAGCTCAAACTCTGTGTTTCTCAGCGACAGCCCAGAAACCTGACTGATCTAGAGAAGATCTGTGTGGAGGAGTGGGCCAAAATCCCTTCTGCAGTGTGTGCAAACCTGGTGACAAACTACAGGAAACGTTTGACCTCTGTAATTGCAAACAAAGGCTACTGTACCAAATATTAACATTGATTTTCTCAGGTGTTCAAATACTTATTTGCAGCTGTATCATACAAATAAAAAGTTAAAAAATCATACATTGTTATTTCTGGATTTTTTTTTTTAGATTATGTCTCTCACAGTGGACATGCACCTACGATGACAATTTCAGACCCCTCCATGATTTCTAAGTGTGAGGACTTTAAAAAACAAAATAGCAGGGTGTTCAAATACTTATTTTCCTCACTGTATATACATTAGCTACATACTCTGCTTAGTTTATCAATTTCAAGTTGTTGTAATTGGTCTGACTCAGTCTCTAGTGCACATTAGTAATGATGACTGCAGGGTTCTCAGTCCCCCGAAAGAAAACCTTCAACAGACAGAAATTTAAAAATGGTGCTATCATGTTATTTTTGCAAATACAATTTGAAATCAAAGTAACAAGGACATGGCATGAGGTGACTCTGGTCTTTTGTAGCAAGTTTCAATAAGAGTATAATTAGGACATTAATTAGAACAATTTAATGCAACAATGAAGCAATTACCCCTCCCTAGATAATTGCCACATGCTGTCAGCTCATTGTAGTTATCCCCATCTTAGATATTTAAGAAATATTTGTTGATTGAAGGAATTTGTTGATTGAAGGAAACAACTGGCCAAGAACTAAACAAACTTGGAGTAATTATCCACACTCTGCTTCCCACTTCCTCATCTGTCTACCCAATATAAACTGCTCAGCCACACATCCACCACACATCCATCAGCCATCCATCAGACACAATACGCTTCTTTCACCACTTCATTTGTAAGTATCCTGTTTACTCTGATTTTGACAAACTACATTTTATTTGATTTCTTTGTTGTTGCTATGTATCTCATATCCTACCTGCTTTCTCTTTATATTTTTCTGTAGCTTTCTAATGTTATTATTATTATTATCATTATTATTATTATTATTATTATCATCATCATTTGTGGTCCCAATAATGTACATGTGATCATTTTCAGTCATACATTTTTTTTGCATGATGCAGGGAATTATTAATAAAACTTGATTGATTATAATCATACAGTCACCAACCTGTTCAGTCAAATCCCTCCTGATCTGAGCGCCATGTCCTTTCTGCTCCCTATACCTTTGATATTGTTTTAATTCATATTTTATCTAAATTCGGATCACTCATTTCTTTCTGTTTTAATTACATTTGTGTATTTAGAGTTTTGATTGTGTTCTTTAATGATTACAGGTGCTGTTTAATCACTGATTGAATTTTTACCCACCATCCTGATAAAGGTAAGTGAAAATATCATTGGTGCTGTAAAATAACAGATACTTAAACTATGCTGAGTAATAACTATCCTGCTATGAAACATGTCTTTTACAAAACAAATAATCTGCCAACAGCGTGCTAAGTGCTAAGTGGTACTGGTAGACACACCACAGAATATGAAACTGACCTACTTTCTAAGACCATTTTGAACAGGAAAGATGTGCAGTTTTTATAATAATAATCTTTATTAATTAAATGAAAACAATGCATGTTTATATTTTTCAGCTGCATGTTAATACAATTCCTTTTATTTCTGCTTATCTACTTAGTGGCAACATGTGCAAACTCACTCTAACTGCAGGTAAGGCTCACTGGACAAGTTATTATAATGCATATTTTCTCACTTACCTCCAGTGGTATCTAGCCATGCAGATAGTTTTGGTTTTGTTTAATAATTTTTAAACCAATGAATTAACCAAATAATAACCAGTTTTTCACTTTGAAGGTCTCTGTTTGATCATCGCCAGCTTGGGTAAGTTCATAACATGCTTTAAACATAATTAATAGCACTAGCAGATAAATGAAGGTGACAGTTATGTAAACAGGGCAACTCATTTTTCAGCCTCCTCCAAAATCTTCTGGTTCTTGGTAACCAAAATTCAAAACTTCTCCTGTATCCTGTTATGCGGTGGTTGTTCTTAGTGTGTATTTTGTGGCCTTTTTTTGAGATTGTTGAGGCCCAAAATGCCTGATTTTGTAAAAAGTTGCGATAATAGTTGGAATGTTTTTTGTTTTTTTTTGTTTGTTGCCATGAATTTGTGGGAGACAGAGAATGTTGCAAACAAGTTTTTTTTATAGTTCTTTAAAAATAAAAACGAAACTTGTTTGTAGGCTGTAGGCTGAGTTTTCCTAGGAACCTTACCAAAAAGGCTCAGGATGCTGCAAATGTTGATATAATATGAAAATGGCTGGTGAATTTAAGACAAAATAATAATTTATTGAATTAATCAAATTTGAACATGTCTGTCAGTGGCTTGTTGATCTTTCCATTGTTAGTTAGTTTCTTATCCTGGGCTGGGACACATTCATGCGGTTTGATAAAGGACTTATTGGACTTTAACTTATCATTGCACTTACAATAACGTGCGTAGCTGTCCTCAATTTAGTTCATCCTGTACTACGTCTCATCTCTTGTTTATCCAGTCCAGCATCCACCGTGTGTTTGTGTGTGTGTCCCCGCTGCAGAGAGCCGACAAGATTGAAACAGTAGCCGCTTTCAGCAACTTTATAGTGAAAAATCATTACAGTATACATTGACGGTATACAGGTAGGCAGGATGGTCTGGAGTGTTTTGCACCGTCTTTCACTGTAAGTTTTATTTGTAAACAAGTTAAACACGTCTCATCTTCATAGCAGAAACAAGGAAATGAATTTGCACATCATGGACATGTGACATTGTACATTGGCTTTCAGAGTCACATACTGATGCAAAGTCTGGCAGGTGGGACTGCTGGGATTGGGGGAAGTCGAGGGAAACTCTGGTTATTATTGGTCAAATTTGCCAAAAAGTTGCAGTGACTGGTCAAAATAGTTGCACCAAAGTCACGGTGATTGGTTGAATTTGTGTGAATTGGCACGATCGCGACATCCTGGAGGCGCTGCCTCATAGTGAATTTTTTACATCTTAGTTTGCAGATTGAAAATGTATGCTCTTTCTGTTTAGAAATCTCAGCAGAGATATGAATTTATGATCAAACAGGGTTAAAGAACAGTTAACACAATATGACTCTTTGATCTGATTCCTTCAGGATATCCTGGCCTCACGGATACAGCTGCAGTGCCATCAAACTTCTGTAATGGAAAGAGCAATGGGCAATACACTTACCCTGCTGACCCAAATTCTTTTTACAATTGTTGGGATGGAAGAACCTACATCCAAAAGTGCCAAAATGATCTGGTCTTTAACCAACAATGCAGCTGCTGTGACTATGCTGTAGCTCCACTTACCACAGCTACAAAAATTAAAACACCACCCATTGCAACTACACCAAACATCTGTAAGGGAAAGATCAGTGGGCTATTCCCCAACCCTGCTGACCCAGGTTCTTTTTACAATTGTGGTAATGGAATAGCCTACCTCCAATACTGCCCAAAAAATCTGGTCTTTAACCCAAAATGCAGCTGCTGTGACTATCCCGTGACCAATTCACCTGATAACTTCTGTAAAGGAAAGAGCAATGGGCAATACACTTACCCTGCTGACCCAAATTCTTTTTACAATTGTTGGGATGGAAGAACCTACATCCAAAAGTGCCAAAATGATCTGGTCTTTAACCAACAATGCAGCTGCTGTGACTATGCTGTAGCTCCACTTACCACAGCTACAAAAATTAAAACACCACCCACTGCAACTACACCAAACATCTGTAAGGGAAAGATCAGTGGGCTATACCCCAACCCTGCTGACCCAGGTTCTTTTTACAATTGTGGTAATGGAATAGCCTACCTCCAATACTGCCCAAAAAATCTGGTCTTTAACCCAAAATGCAGCTGCTGTGACTATCCCGTGACCAATTCACCTGATAACTTCTGTAAAGGAAAGAGCAATGGGCAATACACTTACCCTGCTGACCCAAATTCTTTTTACAATTGTTGGGATGGAAGAACCTACATCCAAAAGTGCCAAAATGATCTGGTCTTTAACCAACAATGCAGCTGCTGTGACTATGCTGTAGCTCCACTTACCACAGCTACAAAAATTAAAACACCACCCATTGCAACTACACCAAACATCTGTAAGGGAAAGATCAGTGGGCTATTCCCCAACCCTGCTGACCCAGGTTCTTTTTACAATTGTGGTAATGGAATAGCCTACCTCCAATACTGCCCAAAAAATCAGGTCTTTAACCAACAATCCAGCTGCTGTGACTATCCCCCCAAAAAACCCTCCAACAACTATGGATAACTTCTGTGATTGAAAGAAAGGGAACTTCCCCTACGCTGGTGACAAACAAGCTTTGTACACGTGACAGAGGCACCACAAAAAATATCTTTCACATTTGGTCTTTAGGTGGCGGCAATACATATTCATGTTAACACAAAGGAGACATTGTCAAAGCTATTATATATTTTCTTTGGATTTTTCACTTTTGAGTTATACGTTGAACATAGGGGTGTAACACTACAAATAATTCACGGAGTCTCACTATATTGTATGGGTGTGTTCTTATTTGTTTATATTTAACCATTCCATGATTGAACTTGTCTTACATTATGACACAGATGTTGCAGATTTCATACATGTAGATGTTGTGTGTCTAAATGTAAATACATACTACAAAAACGAATAAGTTGATAAAAAAGAAATGATGAATCAATAAAACACAAAGTTTCCCAGATACATGTTGGCACATTATTTTGATGTTGTTGTTCTTGGTTAACTTGGTATATCAGGTGGGGGGAAAAGCTGCAATAAAGTGATTCAAACAAATCTGAAAACACAGAGTAAAATGTATTTGTCAAACATTTCTTGACATCAGAGCCACCTACTGTTTTATAAGATGAACTACTCTTCAAGTTAAAGAAATGAATGTGGTGGCAGTAGCTCAGACCGTAGGGGGTTGGGTTGGGAACCATAGGGTCGCTGGTTTAAGTCCCCACACTGCCAAGGTGCTCTTGAGCAAGGCACCAAACCCCCAACTGCTCAGGGCGCCTTTCCATAGGCTGCCCCCACCCCTCAGTCTGACATGTCTCCATTTAGTGCATGTACAGGTACTGATCATGTGTAATGTAACACATGTGTAATTAAAACCCTGTGAGACCGAGAGGCTCGCCCACGATCAAAAAAGCACCTCTGATTCATAGTTTAATAACTTTTAAACAATACAACGCAGCGACTCACCTAAAATGGCTCCTGAATCCTGACGAATTAGCCTTTCCGGCGGTCTTTTCCGTGTCCTTTTAGCCTCTACAGGTGATTTTCTATCCAGCCTGGAACTTCCAGCCTCTTTAGGGGTTGTTGGGCTTTAAATCCATACCTTTAAATCCCAGATTAATCCACTTTATGTCCATAATTCATCGCGTTTTCGCTCGATTCGGCCGCTCCCTCGCTGCTCCGTCTCTCTCCTCTCTGTTTACAGGAAGTACATGCCCATATATGGGAGATATCAGCCAAAGAGTAGGGAGGCTGAAAGATTACAACCCTCCCAACACTTCCTACACGTCCTACACTTCCTGTCAACGTGTCTGCATGCAATCAAAGGTGCTATAGCGGAACAAGATAGATATCTACCGTTTTATAGAGGAAATGGCCTCATTGGTTTGAGATATGGCATATATTTGCATTATATATTATATATTTGGGCCTTTTTTGAAGAAATGTAAATAGTATGTGCTTTATATGAGTTATAATGTTTATTATGTTTATTTTTGCATATAGAAGAACTGTTTTAGACACACAAATGCTTGTGTAGCATTGTTGTGGGTGTAATATCAATAAATATGACATTATTATGTTATTATTGGCATAAGTAAATGTCATGAGGGCAAAAGCGTCTGGACTTTTTTTGAAAAAATGTCTGTATTTTGTCATCTGTAAAATTTATAATGATTATTTCTTCACAGTGTGACTCCCAAGACATATGTGAAGTGTTTTAGAGAGTAAAATGGCTTAGGTTTTACCTATATGTCTGTGATATCAATACATATCTGGAAGAGTCATGTTCCGTTTTATTTATTTATTTGTCTTTAAGGTCCTACAACCATTTTTAACATTCAAGTGACCTCACTGCAACCCAAATATTCTACTAACCCAGTTTGTCCTGAAAAAAATGATGTTCATATCTTCACTGTAGACAACAGGGTTGATGTTTTATTGGCTTTTATATAAAATAAATCCAGACGGAAAATGAACTGTAAAAATGGCCTCAGGGCTAGAAGGGTTTAAACAGAGTGTAAATTGTAATTTCCCTTTTTGTGACTAAAAAAGGATACATTATAATTATTATATTATTTTTCATGATAAAACAGGTTTTTCATTACTATAAATTTAATCTGGATCAAACGGATTCAGATTTGGAAATCCCATGTTTTTCTCTTCAGGATCACATGATCCATCTTCCTTTTATGACCGATTTTTAAATGAACATAGGACTGGATCACTGTGATCCAATACCAAATTTCTGGATTACTAAATCCGGTTTATTAGAGACTTAAATGGAACCAACTGGCTTAGCAAAGAACAACAGGTAGGCAAAATACCAGTGGCCACAAATAGTCATTGTTTGTTTTAATTTTAAGAAACAGAAACACTGTAATGAACAGAAACATTTTACATTCCTTCTTTTGTTATAATGTAAAATAACAAAACAAAAACAATACTATCCATGGTCGATACCTCATTAGATGTGACATGCTCCATATATGCTTTAAATATAAAGAAATGTATATCTCATCTCTAAACCTTTATCTTATGATCATTCACTTAAAAATAACCGCTCTGATGTTAACTGGTTCAAAATATCACTAGATCCAAGTAGGTCCCAAACCAAGTTTTGAAAAACCCAAAGAGCAGGTTTGATTCTGATCAAATGTAAGATCAGACTATGTGATCTGATCTTGTTCAGAATCCCTCTTTTGCTTTTGACAAACCCATTTCCAAGATTTGATTCGATCCATGTTCCTAAATCCCTCTGGGTTACTTTTGAAAAACCGGTCCCTGGAGTTGAGTGGAAGATCATCTGTATCCCAGCGTGGGTCACATTATGTTTGAATCAAACATTTTAACATAACAGTAACCTGCTGTTTCATCCATGATTCTACGGCGCCCTTAAGGGAACATGAGCAACAAAAACAATCTAATGATTTGTTTCATGTGTCCACATTAAGGTTTACCATGAGCACATGAAACTAAACTTTAGATTTTGTGTTTGTTGCTCATGTCCACTTAGGGGATCCGTATAATTCTTAAAAAGTGGTGTGAGTAAATTAACTGTGGTGAAGCAAAAGAAGTGGCGCTTTAAAGATGAACTGAACTGGAATTTGAATAATGGTGATATAACAGATGTATTTTATTTCTTCTCACTGGTACACTTATTAAAATGGGTGAATTTGTTAAAAGGGACAAAATGGCAAGTTGAAAGTGTTGTTTTTGTTACATGGGCGCCGCCATGTTGGAATTCCACAATCTACTACGTCACTGGCATGGTAAGCTACTCCGTGGCTAACTAGCACTAGCAGCGCAGCCATAGGAACAGCAAACAAAGAGTCGGAGGCTAGCAGACATATGGCTGGGGAAACGGAAAGAAAGAAGTCTGGGGGGGCATACTGTATTGCCCCTAGCTGCAGTAAGGAACTGTATAGGGCTAAGGCAGCTGGGGTTACGACACATTTCCACAGGCTACCTTTGACAAGGAAAAAAACAGTCCTCAACTCATGGCTAGCAGCTAGCTGCCTTAAAACGGGCTAGCCCTCCGACAGCCCCTGGATTTTGAGTCTGTAGCATTTTTTAGCGACAGACTATTTGGAAAGCTGTGCTTCTGATACAACAGCGTCACTGGTGAGGTAACAGACTGAAACCTGAGGCCTGCAGGCTGTAGTGCAGGGCAGACCGATAGACCACCGGCAAGGAATACCACCGATGCTACCTGCCGCAGACAGGGCGCTGAAACGCTCACGGCAGAGCACAGAGAGGTAGCGGTATGTTTACCTGTTGTCAGCATACTATCAAGTCTACTAGGCAAAGGGCAGGATGTAACGTTGTTGTCACATACACAAAACACGAACATGTTCACTTACAAAAATAAAGCCCAACGTGTCGGCTTTATAGCGTTCAACAAAACAGAGACTGACACACTGGGTAGTACTTGGAATTGAGACACAACACCAAGCTAGATACCAAACGATCCAACCGAGGGAAAGGGCTAGCAACTAAATACGTTGGAAGCACTCTTATGACAAACTCCACAAGCTAGCACTCCGACCATAGACTGTAGAAATAAACCCAGACTCCGACGATATCATAGATCGATAATAATACGTTTACTAGCCGCTAACTAAACCACAGAATCCAACGTCTCTCACCCTGAAGCTAGCTGATGTTCACTGTCTCAGAGCAGATTGTTGATGCAGAAACAGCTGCTAGTTCCATAGTAAAAATCCGCCAACTCCGCACCTGCCTAATCAAAGTAAACGGCAAAACTCGTGAATCCTCCGTGCATCTATGGTCAAACTGGGGTAACTCTCCTACGTGCAGCTAACAAGCAATCCCATTGGATTAATTTGTTACATTTTCCACTTATCTGCCTCTATTTTCTTAAACGAACAGGACCTTAACCATGTTTTTTATGTTTTCTCTAAATGCAAACGCTATAAAAGCAGTCTATTTCCTAAAATGCATAATGTGCTTGGATACAATAAATGAGAGTGCATGACAGTAAGCTGCGCCCACACACACACACACACCGATCCCTGTCAATCCCCCCCAAACGATCCTGTACTGAAGGTGGAGCCTAAACCTGATCGTCCTCCATGTGGTGGTAGTCAGACACTACAGGCATGTTCCTCACAGGCTCAAATGCGTAACCCGTGCCATTAAAATTACTAATTTTCGTGTGTATATATTATGCTGCAGCCGTTGCCTATAAGCCTTCGCAGGTCCTACCATGCCAGTGACGTCATCGATATTGTCAACGTTCTAATACTAACAAACGCAATTTTTGTGTTGCTTAAAAAACAGCTATATTGATTTTTTTAATTAAAATTTTTAGTGTAATTTATTTGTAATTATCATAACCAACAAGTTATCAACTTTTATTTTTTCAGTTCAGTTCATCTTTAAGGTCACTGGAACCACACCTACCTCTATGTATGCAAATGACAATATCAGAGCATCATCTGTGTATCTTAAAACACCTTCAGCTCACCTATGCTTACATAGAGGTGTGGTCCCAGTGACCTAAATACATTTTTACCAAACGGCATACTGCAAAGTCCGACACATCAAGAAGAATGTTGCTTGAGAGTACAAACTGTCATCTTTACATGCTTTTGTTCACAAGACAGATACAACATTGTGTGTTGTTCTGACTTCCTTCATGCCCATTTAATTGACACTAATTATTTTAATTGACAAGTCAGGGAACAACACATGACATCTTAACTTTAAACTGGAATGCCACTAACTACACCCCAGCAAAGATATGTCCTACATCACACCTAGTGAGCAGAAGAAATTAGAGACTGTTGGTCTTTCATTTAAGGGGCTCCCGGAGGAGTTTTGGGTTCTTCAGTCCAAATAGACTTGACCCTCACTTTCCCAGGAATATATTTTTCTATGATCCTCCAAAATGATTGGGTAAAAAGGCGTGACCCTCCCCAACAATTTATTGATGCCTTTTGTTCTGATTCACACTTGGCAAAGATGTACAGATAGCCATCGTTTTTATACAACCATGACAAACATGACTTAACCTCTGCTTTCTCATCTTACACATCACACTCCACTGTTATTGGGGACATTTCAGTAGATTTACTCACTAACATTGTGGTGGAAACACAATAAGCATGGAAGCTTAATGTCCACTTTCTCCATTCCTGCATTACTTCAAATACTAAGTTACTCCACTAGTAAACTACTATTCACGTGAAATCATACAATAAAACATTGAGACCATTCAACAAGCACACTGGCTAATGACAAATTCAACACGTGAACTGGTTGCTATGGACTCGTCACTAGGCTTCTTCAGTCATTGTATATTTTAAAACAGTTTGGTGTTTATATGTGGGGGCGGGATTTATTCAGTTTGGGAAATCCCACGGTCTCTACACAGCTACAGCTCAAATCTCTGGCTGGCTGACTAAACAGGGAGGGACCCATCTGCTAGGGATGGGGGTCCGAGACTAAGAGAGCTACATGGAAAAATATGCACTAAACATGCCACTTTGATATGTTGCTGTTTTCGTGAATACAAAAGTTGGGTGACCCTCCCCCCTAAACTAAAAAAAGTTGGATGACCCTCCCCTCGACAATGAATCAAAAGACATGACCCTCCCCTATTTTCCTCCAGTGGTTCATTCCAGAAATACCGAACGATCCCTAACTATAACTTTATAGCATGTAGTTTATGTATGCATGTAGCATGTAGCATGTAGGAAACTTTTAGATTTAGCTTTTAGATTTTGTTGTATACAGTATTCCGGGAACCATCACCTAATCGGGGTGGAGAGGTTTGTGTGTCCCTAAGAATCTGAGGGCTATGTTGTTTGGAGCTATGTGCTCCTGGTAGGGTCTCCCATGGCAAAGTGGTCTCAGGTGAGGGGCCAGACAAAGAATGGTTCAACAACCCTGCCCAGAGGAAGCCCAGGGCCCATCACCTGTGGGAGGAACCGCTAGGGTCGGGTGTGCTGCCACATGGGTGGTGGTGAAGGTCAGGGACCTCGACAGACCAAACCGGGGAGGCAGAGGCTGGCTCTGGGGACGTGGAACGTCACCTCTCTGTGGGGGAAGGTGAACATATGCGGGAGGTGGAGTGCTACCAGTTAGATCTGGTGGAGCTTACCTCTGCGCGGGTGTGGGGATACTTACAAGCCCCCAGCTGAGTGTCGCTGCGTTGGGGTTTATCCCGGTGGACCAGAGTATTCGTGACCTTGAATGGAGTCCTGTATGGGGCCCCAGTAGGGAACTCCATAGGGCTGGGGGACTTCAACCCACATGTGGGCAATGATGGAGATACTTGTAGAGGCATGATTGGGAGGACAGGCCTCCCTGATCTAAACCAGAGTGGTTGTCTGTTGTTGGACTTCTGTGCTAGTCATTGATTGTCCATAACAAACACCACGTTCGAATATAGTGACGCTCATAAGTAAGCACCCTAGGTCAATCAATTAATTTTATAATCATTTCATCTGATCTGAGTCCGTATGTATTGAAGGTGCTTCTGGAAAACCGTTTGCCACCTCAGGAGGGGGAAGAGGGAAATAATCCAAGCTGTGTACACTGGGGATGGCATCCTGTTGACCTTAACTTAGGAGGTATTAGAGCGGTGGAAGGAGCACTTCGAGGAACCCCTAAATCCAGCTGACACATCCTCTGTGGTAGAGGCAGAGCTGGAGGATTATGGGGGATTGTCGTCAATCTCCCTGGTGGAAGTCGCTGAGGTAGTTTAACAACGCCACAGTGGTAAAGCCCCAGGGACTGATGAGATCCGTCCAGAAATGCTAAAATCTCTGGGTGTGGAGGGGCTGTCTTGGTTGACATGCCTCTTTAACATTGCCTGGAAGTCTTGAACAGGGCCTAAGGAGTAGCAGACCGGGGTGGTGGGTCCCCTCTTCAAAAAGAGGAACCAGAGGATGTGTGCCAATTACAGGGGTATCACACTTCTCAGCCTCCCTGGTAAAGTCTACTCCAAGGTGCCGGAAAGGAGGGTTCGGCCGATAGTCGAAGTTGTGTGTCTCTTTGTGGCCGTTTTGAGTCTTGTGCTTCACTTTGAGACACTTTGTGATTGTTTAGTGTCTTTATAATCTGGCTCTTAATCTGAAGTAACATTACAGCACAACTCAGATAAAGGGCGGACTGGAACGAAAATCTATCTGTGTGACCAATACACTGTATATATATATTGATTTTAATAATTTTTGATTTTGATAAAAATGATTTAATTAATTCAACAACCCGAGCAGGTACAACAACCCGAGCAGGTAATCCGGATTTGGTCATCTTGAAAACTGTGTCTGGATCAAGGTGATCCAGTCCAATATTGCTTTGAAAAACCACCGGAACACACCAAAAAACCAGGATTATCCTGATCCCATCAGAAGGGTGGCTCCAGTTGTGATTTTTCGAATTGAACCGGCTCAAAAACAAATCGTGCTTACCCAACTGCAGCAGCAAACAGTGCAGATGGAGATACATCTACTAAAGGCAGAGATGGAAAGAGCTGGTATCTGTCCTGTAAATGTTTTTTGACTATTGGATAGTATTGTTTTCTTATTTCTTATTTCTTTTTTATATTATAACAAAATAAGGAATGTAAAATGTTTCTGTTCATTACAAATATTCTGTTTTTTAAAATTAAAACAAACAATGACTATTTGTGGCCACATGTATTTTGCCTACCTGTTGTTCTTGGCTAAGCCAGTAGGCTACACTGTTGGTTCCATTTAAGGCTCTGGTAAACAGGATCTGGTAATCCGGAAATTTGGTATTTGGATCACAGTGATCCAGTCCTATGTTCCTTTAAAAATAAAAGTCATAAAAGTAGGATGGATCCTGAAGAGCAAAACATGGGATATCCAAATCCAGATCAATTTGATCCACATTACATTTTTTGGAAGACTGGGCCCTGGATATAAAATCACTTCATACATTTTTTTCTATAAGAAACTTTATGTGAAATTATGTGATAATTAACTTAGGACCACATAAGTCCTGATCTAAAACATGTTTTGTGAGGTCACAGTGGCATTGACCTATGACCACCAAAATATGTTCAATTCGTCCATGAGTCTAAATGGAATGGAATTGGAATGAAGGAATGGACTGATGAATGTGCAGAAAACCCCAAAACATAATGCCTCCAGTCACACTGTTGCAGGTATTAAAACAAAGTTAGGCCGCTGTGTTGTGTGCCGCTGTTTTGATGTTCTTAACCTACATACATTAGCTACATACTTTACTTAATTTATCAATTTCAAGTTTTTGTAAGTGGTCTGACTCAGTCTCTAGAGCACATTAGTAATGATGAATGCATGCAATCATGCTATTGTTGCAAATACCATTGCAAAGCACAGTAAGAAGGACATGGCATGAGGTGACTCTGGTCTTTTATACAAAGTTACAGAAAGAGTATAATAAGGACATTGCAACTGGCCTTAAATATATTTTTACCAAACAGCATACTGCAAAGTCTGACACACCAAGAAGAATAAAAGAGTACAAAGTGTCATCTTTAGATACTAAGACAGATACAACAGTGTGTGTGTTTGTGTGTGTATGTGTGTGTGTGTGTGTGTTTGTGTGTGTTGTTCTGATTTCCTTTATTCCCATTTAATTGATACTAATTAGTTTAATTGAAAAGGCAGGGAACAACAAATGCCATTAATTACCCCCCAGCAAAGACATGTCCTACATCACACCCATTAATCAGAATAAAGGACCATTCCAGAGAATGGTTTAAACTGCTTTTCACCTGCTAAACATTCAAAGTCCTTTGACGTGTGCCAATACTTGAGGCTGGATAGGGAAATAAAAAATGAGAGAGCGATACAAGGAAGCAAAAACTAAAAAATAAATAGGTCAGGTAAACAATGATTAGATCGCAACACTAAGTTTTGCATATAAATGTGGTTAGATAGTTAAAACCTAGTGCAACTCTTTGATACTTTTATCCATGGAGTAGCAACACATACTAATAATACTATTTTATAACTCATCACTGTGCTTCCTTGGCTCCTTAGCAATACACCCGCCATGACTAAAGGCATTACGTGTATTTTTTGGCAAAATGTATTTTAGCACTAAATTGACATGCTTGTGTGTGTGTGTGTGTGTGTGTGTGTGTGTGTGTATTGTCACTTTGACCAAATATGACATATGATTACACTTTCCTCTTCTGTTTCTGAGCTATCATGCTGGATATAGACCAGAAACCCATTTTTGTAGAACATGAATGTGTCACAGTGAGGTTGACCTTTAATCTTCTGGATATAAGATGCCATCACAAGTTTTTCCTGTAAGACACTATATGTGAAATTATGTCATAATTAACGTAGAAACAGAGTCATGGTCAAAAACATGTTTAGTGAGTTCACAGTGGCATTGACCTACGAACACTAAAATGTATCCACTTTATCCATGAGTCTAACTGGACGTTTGTGCCAAATTGGAAGTCAATCATTCAAGGCGTTCTTGAGCTATCACATTCACGAGAATGCGATGGACAGATGGACAGATGCACGGATAGACAGATGGACGGATGTGCAGAAAACCCCAAAACATAATGCCTCCAGTCAAGCTTTTGCAGGTATAAAAACAAAGTTAGGCCGCTGTGTTGTGTGCCGCTGTTTTGATGTTCTTAACCCTCATGTTGTCTTCGGGTCAAATAGCCCTGTTTTAATTACCCAAAATAACATTATTGATTCCACACAATGTTCTTTGGCAAGTACAAATCTCTACTTTCATTAATATTGGGGTGGCTTATTCAATTTTATAGCATTTGAAAAACAAATTGAAGTGTTTTTGATATAGTATTGAGTAAAAATTGACACATTTGAGTCTGTGATTATTCATCAACATACATTCCTTTAATTTAGTCTAAATAATTCTTGATTTTTGCTTTTATAACTCAAACATTTTGTATAATTTCCTATAAATGAGGTTTATTGACCATAAATTACAAAAATAACTGTAAAACTAAAGTTAATAAGAGTGTTACGTAGTGTTAAACGTCACAAAAATTGGCAAACATTGAAAAAAGGGACAAAAACTTAAGAAAAAGATAAAAGCATCATCAAAAGTGTTGATTTTCAATTTTGACGGGAAGACAACACAAGGGTTAACCTACAGTGAGGAAAATAAGTAATTTGAACACCCTGCTATTTTGCAAGTTCTCCCACTTAGAAATCATGGAGGGGTCTGAAATTGTCATTGTAGGTGCATGTCCACTGTGAGAGACATAATCTAAAAAGAAAATCCAGAAATCACAATGTATGATTTTTTAACTATTTATTTGTATGATACAGCTGCAAATAAGTATTTGAACACCTGTCTATCAGCTACAATTCTGACCTTCAAAGACCTGTTAGTCTGCCTTCAAAATGTTCACCTCCACTCCATATATTATCCTAAATTAGATGCACCTGTATGAGGTAGTTAGCTGCATAAAGACACCTGTCCACCCCGTACATTCAGAAAGAATCCAACTACTAACATGGCCAAGACCAAAGAGCTGTCCAACGACACTAGAGACAAAATTGTACACCTCCACAAGGCTGGAAAGGGCTACAGCAGCTTGGTGAAAAAAGGTCCACTGTTGGAGCAATCATTAGAAAATGGAAGAAGCTAAACATGACTGTTAATCTCCCTCGGACTGGGGCTCCATGCAAGATCTCACCTCGTGGGGTCTCAATGATCCTAAGAAAGGTGAGAAATCTGCCCAGAACTACTCGGGAGGAGCTGGTCAATGATGATGGTTTGAAATCATGCATGGCACGGAAGGATCCCCTGCTTAAACCAGCACATGTCAAGGCCCGTCTTAAGTTTGCCAATGACCATTTGGATGATCCAGAGGAGTCATGGGAGAAAGTCATGTAGTCAGATGAGACCAAAATAGAACCTTTTGGTCATAATTCCACTAACCGTGTTTGGAGGAAGAAGAATGATGAGTACCATCCCAATAACACCATCCCAACTGTGAAGCATGGGGGTGGTAGCATCATGCTTTGGGGGTGTTTTTCTGCACATGGGACAGGGCGACTGCACTGTATTAAAGAGAGGATGACCGGGGCCATGTATTGCGAGATTTTGGGGAACAACCTCCTTCCCTCAGTTAGAGCATTGAAGATGGGTCGAGGCTGGGTCTTCCAACATGACAATGACCCGAAGCACACAGCCAGGATAACCAAGGAGGGGCTCTGTAAGAAGCTTATCAAGGTTCTGGCGTGGCCTAGCCAGTCTCCAGACCTAAACCCAATAGAGAATCTTTGGAGGGAGCTCAAACTCCGTGTTTCTCAGCGACAGCCCAGAAACCTGACTGATCTAGAGAAGATCTGTGTGGAGGAGTGGACCAAAATCCCTTCTGCAGTGTGTGCAAACCTGGTGAAAAACTACAAGGAACGTTTGACCTCTATAATTGCCAACAAAGGCTACTGTACCAAACATTAACATTGATTTTCTCAGGTGTTCAAATACTTATTTGCAGCTGTATCATACAAATAAAAAGTTAAAAAATCATACATTGTTATTTCTGGATTTTTTTTTTGATTATGTCTCTCACAGTGGACATGCACCTACGATGACAATTTCAGACCCCTCCATGATTTCTAAGTGGGAGAACTTTAAAAAACAAAATAGCAGGGTGTTCAAATACTTATTTTCCTCACTGTACATACATTAGCTACATACTCTGCTTAGTTTATCTATTTCAAGTTGTTGTAATTGGTCTGACTCAGTCTCTAGTGCACATTAGTAATGATGACTGCAGGGTTCTCAGTCCCCCGAAAGAAAACCTTCAACAGACAGAAATTTAAACATGGTGCTATCGTTTTATTTTTGCAAATACAATTTGAAATCAAAGTAACAAGGACATGGCATGAGGTGACTCTGGTCTTTTGTAGCAAGTTTCAATAAGAGTATAATTAGGACATTAATTAGAACAATTAAATGCAACAATGAAGCAATTACCCCTCCCTAGATAATTGCCACATGCTGTCAGCTCATTGTAGTTATCCCCATCTTAGATATGATAGTGTTTAAGAAATATTTGTTGATTGAAGGAATTTGTTGATTGAAGGAAACAACTGGCCAAGAACTAAACAAACTTGGAGTAATTATCCACACTCTGCTTCCCACTTCCTCATCTGTCTACCCAATATAAACTGCTCAGCCACACATCCACCACACATCCATCAGCCATCCATCAGACACAATACGCTTCTTTCACCACTACATTTGTAAGTATCCCGTTTACTCTGATTTTGACAAACTACATTTTATTTGATTTCTTTGTTGTTGCTATGTATATTGTCATATCCTACCTGCTTTCTCTTTATATTTTGCTCTAGCTTTCTAATGTTATTATTATTATTATTATTATCATCATCATTTGTGGTCCCAAAAAATGTACATGTAATCATTTTCAGTCATAAATTTTTTTTTGCATGATGCAGGGAATTATTAATCAAACTTGATTGATTATAATCATACAGTCACCAACCTGTTCAGTCAAATCCCTCTTGATCTGAGCGCCATTTCCTTTCTGCTCCCTATGCCTTTGATATTGTTTTAATTCATATTTTATCTAAATTCGGATCACTCATTTCTTTCTGTTTTAATTACATTTGTGTATTTAGAGTTTTGATTGTGTTCTTTAATGATTACAGGTGCTGTTTAATCACTGATTGAATCTTTACCCACCATCCTGATAAAGGTAAGTGAAAATATCATTGGTGCTGTAAAATAGTCTAATTTCTCAAGCAGCAGCCTGGGTCTGACTATGTGATGGTACAGTTGCATTTTTGTGCCAATATTATGACTTTACTTTAAAATTGATTCGTGTAAAGCAGATACTTAAACTATGCTGAGTAATAACTATCCTGCTATGAAACATGTCTTTTACAAAAAAATTAATCTGCAAAAATCTTGTGGTATGAAGAACTTAAGTGTTTATCTTGGACAACATTGATTGTTTAAGTTGGGTACGGACTACATCAGTTACTCCTACCTATGTTTTAAATGCAAAAACACATCAGCTGTGTATGTAACGTGTATGAAAATAACAGTTCCAATACTAAGTAAACCTACAAACTGTGCTAAGTGCTAAGTGGTACTGATAGACACACCACAGAATATGAAACTGACCTACTTTCTAAGACCATTTTGAACAGGAAAGATGTGCAGTTTTTATAATAATAATCTTTATTAATTAAATTAAAACAATTCATGTTTATATTTTTCAGCTGCATGTTAATACAATTCATTTTATTTCTGCTTATCTACTTAGTGGCAACATGTGCAAACTCACTCTAACTGCAGGTAAGGCTCACTGGACAAGTTATTGTAATGCATATTTTCTCACTTACCTCCAGTGGTATCTAGCCATGCAGATAGGTTTGGTTTTGTTTAATAGTTTTTAAACCAATGAATTAACCAAATAATAACCAGTCTTTCACTTTGAAGGTCTCTGTTTGATCATCGCCAGCTTGGGTAAGTTCATAACATGCTTTAAACATAATTAATAGCACTAGCAGATAAATGAAGGTGACAGTTATGTAAACAGGGTAACTCATTTTTCAGCCTCCTCCAAAATCTTCTGGTTCTTGGTAACCAAAATTCAAAACTTCTCCTGTATCCTGTTATGCGGTGGTTGTTCTTAGTGTGTATTTTGTGGCCTTTTTTTGAGATTGTTGAGGCCCAAAACGCCTGATTTTGTAAAAAGTTGCGATAATAGTTAGAATGTTTTTTGGATGTTTGTTGCCATGAATTTGTGGGAGACAGAGAATGTTGCAAACAAGTTTTTTTTATAGTTCTTTAAAAATAAAAAGGAAACTTGTTTGTAGGCTGTAGGCTGAGTTTTCCTAGGAACCTTACCAAAAAGGCTCAGGATGCTGCAAATGTTGATATAATATGAAAATGGCTGGTGAATTTAAGACAAAATACTAATTTATTGAATTAATCAAATTTGAACATGTCTGTCAGTGGCTTGTTGATCTTTCCATTGTTAGTTAGTTTCTTATCCTGGGCTGGAACACATTCATGCGGTTTGATAAAGGACTTATTGGACTTTAACTTATCATTGCACTTACAATACTGTGCGTAGCTGTCCTCAATTTAGTTCATCCTGTACTACGTCTCATCTCTTGTTTATCCAGTCCAGCATCCACCGTGTGTTTGTGTGTGTGTCCCCGCTGCAGAGAGCCGACAAGATTGAAACAGTAGCCGCTTTCAGCACCTTTATAGTGAAAAATCTTTACAGTATACATTGACGGTATACAGGTTGGCGGTACGGTCTGGAATGTTTTGCACCGTCTTTCACTGTAAGTTTTATTTGTAAACAAGTTAAACACGTCACATCTTCATAGCAGAAACAAGGAAATTAATTTGCACATCATGTACATGTGACATTGTACATTGGCTTTCAGAGTCACATACTGATGCAAAGTCTGGCAGGTGGGACGGCTGGGATTGGGGGAAGTCGAGGGAAACTCTGGTTATTATTGGTCAAATTTGCCGAAAAGTTGCAGTGACTGGTCAAAATAGTTGCACCAAAGTCACGGTGATTGGTTGAATTTGTGTGAATTGGCACGATCGCGACATCCTGGAGGCGCTGCCTCATAGTGAATTTTTTACATCTTAGTTTGCAGATTGAAAATGTATGCTCTTTCTGTTTAGAAATCTCAGCAGAGATATGAATTTATGATCAAAGAGGGTTAAAGAACAGTTAACACAATATGACTCTCTGATCTGATTCCTTCAGGATATCCTGGCCTCACGGATACAGCTGCAGTGCCATCAAACTTCTGTGATGGAAAGAGCAATGGGCAATACACCAACCCTGCTGACCCAAATTCTTTTTACAATTGTTGGGATGGAAGAACCTACCTCCAAAAGTGCCAAAATGATCTGGTCTTTAACCAACAATGCAGCTGCTGTGACTATGCTGTAGCTCCACTTACCACAGCTACAAAAATTAAAACAACACCCACTGCAACTACACCAAACATCTGTAAGGGAAAGATCAGTGGGCTATACTCCAACCCTGCTGACCCACGTTCTTTTTACAATTGTGGTAATGGAATAGCCTACCTCCAATACTGCCCATCAAATCTGGTCTTTAACCCAAAATGCAGCTGCTGTGACTATCCCGTGAACATTTCACCTGATAACTTCTGTAAAGGAAAGAGCAATGGGCAATACACTTACCCTGCTGACCCAAATTCTTTTTACAATTGTTGGGATGGAAGAACCTACATCCAAAAGTGCCAAAATGATCTGGTCTTTAACCAACAATGCAGCTGCTGTGACTATCCCCCCAAAAAACCCTCCAACAACTATGGATAACTTCTGTGATTGAAAGAAAGGGAACTTCCCCTACGCTGGTGACAAACAAGCTTTGTACACGTGACAGAGGCACCACAAAAAATATCTTTCACATTTGGTCTTTAGGTGGCGGCAATACATATTCATATTAACACAAAGGAGACATTGTCAAAGCTGTTATATATTTTCTTTGGATTTTTCACTTTTGAGTTATACGTTGAACATAGGGGTGTAACACTACAAATAATTCACGGAGTCTCACTATATTGTATGGGTGTGTTCTTATTTGTTTATATTTAACCATCCCATGATTGAACTTGTCTTACATTATGACACAGATGTTGCAGATTTCATACATGTATATGTTGTGTGTCTAAATGTAAATACATACTATAAAAACGAATAAGTTGATAAAAAAGAAATGATGAATCAATAAAACACAAAGTTTCCCAGATACATGTTGGCACATTATTTTGGTGTTTTTGTTCTATGTTGGTTAACTTGGTATATCAGGTGGGGGGAAAAGCTGCAATAAAGTGATTCAAACAAATCTGAAAACACCGAGTAAAATGTATTTGTCAAACATTTCTTGACATCAGAGCCACCTACTGTTTTATAAGATGAACTACTCTTCAAGTTAAAGAAATGAATGTGGTGGCAGTAGCTCAGACCGTAGGGGGTTGGGTTGGGAACCATAGGGTTGCTGGTTTAAGTCCCTACACTGCCAAGGTGCTCTTGAGCAAGGCACCGAACTCCCAACTGCTCAGGGTGCCTTTCCATAGGCTGCCCCCACCCCTCACTCTGACATGTCTCCATTTAGTGCATGTACAGCTACTGATCATGTGTAATGTAACACATGTGTAATTAAACAGAGTGTAAATTGTAATTTCCCTTTTTGTGACTAAAAAAGGATACATTATAATTATTATATTATTTTTCATGATAAAACAGGTTTTTCATTACTATAAATTTAATCTGGATCAAACGGATTCAGATTTGGAAATCCCATGTTTTTCTCTTCAGGATCACATGATCCATCTTCCTTTTATGACCGTTTTTTAAAGGAACATAGGACTGGATCACTGTGATCCAATACCAAATTTCTGGATTACTAAATCCGGTTTATTAGAGCCTTAAATGGAACCAACTGGCTTAGCAAAGAACAACAGGTAGGCAAAATACCAGTGGCCACAAATAGTCATTGTTTGTTTTAATTTTAAGAAACAGAAACACTGTAATGAACAGAAACATTTTACATTCCTTCTTTTGTTATAATGTAAAATAACAAAACAAAAACAATACTATCCATGATCCATACCTCATTAGATGGGACATGCTCCATATATGCTTTAAATATAAAGAAATGTATATCTCATCTCTAAACCTTTATCTTATGATCATTCACTTAAAAATAACCTCTCTGATGTTAACTGGTTCAGAATATCACTAGATCCAAGTAGGTCCCAAACCAAGTTTTGAAAAACCCAAAGGGCAGGTTTGATTCAGATCAAATGGAAGATCAGACTATGTGATCTGATCTTGTTCAGATTCCCTCTTTTGCCTTTGAAAAACCCATTTCCAAGATTTGATCCGATCCATTAACCTAAATCCCTCTGGGTTACTTTTGAAAAACCGGTCCCTGGAGTTGAGTTGAAGATCATCTGTATCCCAGCATGGGTCACATTATGTTTGAATCAAACATTTTAACATAACAGTAACCTGCTGATTCATCCATGATTCTACGGCACCCCGTCAGGGTCAGGGAACAACACATGGCATCTTAACTTTAAACTGGAATGCCACTAACTACACCCCAGCAAAGATATGTCCTACATCACACCTAGTGAGCAGAAGAAATTAGAGACTGTTGGTCTTTCATTTAAGGGGCTCCCGGAGGAGTTTTGGGTTCTTCAGTCCAAATAGACTTGACCCTCACTTTCCCAGGAATATATTTTTCTATGATCCTCCAAAATGATTGGGTAAAAAGGCGTGACCCTCCCCAACAATTTATTGATGCCTTCTGTTCTGATTCACACTTGGCAAAGATGTACAGATAGCCATCGTTTTTATACAACCATGACAGACATGACTTAACCTCTGCTTTCTCATCTTACACATCACACTCCACTGTTATGGGGGACATTTCAGTAGATTTACTCACTAACATTGTGGTGGAAACACAATAAGCATGGAAGCTAAATGTCCACTTTCTCCATTCCTGCATTACTTCAAATACTAAGTTACTCCTCTAGTAAACTACTATTCACGTGAAATCATACAATAAAACATTGAGACCATTCAACAAGCACACTGGCTAATGACAAATTCAACACGTGAACTGGTTGCTATGGACTCGTCACTAGGCTTCTTCAGTCATTGTATATTTTAAAACAGTTTGGTGTTTATATGTGGGGGCGGGATTTATTCAGTTTGGGAAATCCCACGGTCTCTACACAGCTACAGCTCAAATCTCTGGCTGGCTGACTAAACAGGGAGGGACCCATCTGCTAGGGATGGGGGTCCGAGACTAAGAGAGCTACATGGAAAAATATGCACTAAACATGCCACTTTGATATGTTGCTGTTTTCGTGAATACAAAAGTTGGGTGACCCTCCCCCCTAAACTAAAAAAAGTTGGATGACCCTCCCCTCGACAATGAATCAAAAGACATGACCCTCCCCTATTTTCCTCCAGTGGTTCATTCCAGAAATACCGAACGATCCCTAACTATAACTTTATAGCATGTAGTTTATGTATGCATGTAGCATGTAGCATGTAGGAAACTTTTAGATTTAGCTTTTAGATTTTGTTGTATACAGTATTCCGGGAACCATCACCTAATCGGGGTGGAGAGGTTTGTGTGTCCCTAAGAACCTGAGGGCTATGTTGTTTGGAGCTATGTGCTCCTGGTAGGGTCTCCCATGGCAAAGTGGTCTCAGGTGAGGGGCCAGACAAAGAATGGTTCAACAACCCTGCCCAGAGGAAGCCCAGGGCCCATCACCTGTGGGAGGAACCGCTAGGGTCGGGTGTGCTGCCACATGGGTGGTGGTGAAGGTCAGGGACCTCGACAGACCAAACCGGGGAGGCAGAGGCTGGCTCTGGGGACGTGGAACGTCACCTCTCTGTGGGGGAAGGTGAACTTATGCGGGAGGTGGAGTGCTACCAGTTAGATCTGGTGGAGCTTACCTCTGCGCGGGTGTGGGGATACTTACAAGCCCCCAGCTGAGTGTCGCTGCGTTGGGGTTTATCCCGGTGGACCAGAGTATTCGGCCTTCTTGGAGACCTTGAATGGAGTCCTGTATGGGGCCCCAGTAGGGAACTCCATAGGGCTGGGGGACTTCAACGCACATGTGGGCAATGATGGAGATACTTGTAGAGGCATGATTGGGAGGACAGGCCTCCCTGATCTAAACCAGAGTGGTTGTCTGTTGTTGGACTTCTGTGCTAGTCATTGATTGTCCATAACAAACACCACGTTCGAATATAGTGACGCTCATAAGTAAGCACCCTAGGTCAATCAATTAATTTTATAATCATTTCATCTGATCTGAGTCCGTATGTATTGAAGGTGCTTCTGGAAAACCGTTTGCCACCTCAGGAGGGGGAAGAGGGAAATAATCCAAGCTGTGTACACTGGGGATGGCATCCTGTTGACCTTAACTTAGGAGGTATTAGAGCGGTGGAAGGAGCACTTCGAGGAACCCCTAAATCCAGCTGACACATCCTCTGTGGTAGAGGCAGAGCTGGAGGATTATGGGGGATTGTCGTCAATCTCCCTGGTGGAAGTCGCTGAGGTAGTTTAACAACGCCACAGTGGTAAAGCCCCAGGGACTGATGAGATCCGTCCAGAAATGCTAAAATCTCTGGGTGTGGAGGGGCTGTCTTGGTTGACATGCCTCTTTAACATTGCCTGGAAGTCTTGAACAGGGCCTAAGGAGTAGCAGACCGGGGTGGTGGGTCCCCTCTTCAAAAAGAGGAACCAGAGGATGTGTGCCAATTACAGGGGTATCACACTTCTCAGCCTCCCTGGTAAAGTCTACTCCAAGGTGCCGGAAAGGAGGGTTCGGCCGATAGTCGAAGTTGTGTGTCTCTTTGTGGCCGTTTTGAGTCTTGTGCTTCACTTTGAGACACTTTGTGATTGTTTAGTGTCTTTATAATCTGGCTCTTAATCTGAAGTAACATTACAGCACAACTCAGATAAAGGGCGGACTGGAACGAAAATCTATCTGTGTGACCAATACACTGTATATATACAGTATATTGATTTTAATAATTTTTGATTTTGATAAAAATGATTTAATTAATTCAACATATATACAGTCTTTGTTGTGACCCGAGCAGGTAATCCGGATTTGGTCATCTTGAAAACTGTGTCTGGATCAAGGTGATCCAGTCCAATATTGCTTTGAAAAAACGCCGGAACACACCAAAAAACCGAGGATTATCCTGATCCCATCAGAAGGGTGGCTCCAGTTGTGATTTTTCAAATTGAACCGGCTCAAAAACAAATCGTGCTTACCCAACTGCAGCAGCAAACAGTGCAGATGGAGATACATCTACTAAAGGCAGAGATGGAAAGAGCTGGTATCTGTCCTGTAAATGTTTTTTGACTATTGGATAGTATTGTTTTCTTATTTCTTATTTCTTTTTTATATTATAACAAAATCAGGAATGTAAAATGTTTCTGTTCATTACAAATATTCTGTTTCTTAAAATTAAAACAAACAATGACTATTTGTGGCCACATGTATTTTGCCTACCTGTTGTTCTTGGCTAAGCCAGTAGGCTACACTGTTGGTTCCATTTAAGGCTCTGGTAAACAGGATCTGGTAATCCGGAAATTTGGTATTTGGATCACAGTGATCCAGTCCTATGTTCCTTTAAAAATAACAGTCATAAAAGTAGGATGGATCCTGAAGAGCAAAACATGGGATATCCAAATCCAGATCAATTTGATCCACATTACATTTTTTGGAAGACTGGGCCCTGGATATAAAATCACTTCATACATTTTTTTCTATAAGAAACTTTATGTGAAATTATGTGATAATTAACTTAGGACCACTTGAGTCATGATCTAACATGTTTTGTGAGGTCACAGTGGCATTGACCTATGACCACCAAAATATGTTCAATTTGTCCATGAGTCTAAATGGAATGGAATTGGAATGAAGGAATGGACTGATGAATGTGCAGAAAACCCCAAAACATAATGCCTCCAGTCACACTGTTGCAGGTATTAAAACAAAGTTAGGCCGCTGTGTTGTGTGCCGCTGTTTTGATGTTCTTAACCTACATACATTAGCTACATACTTTACTTAATTTATCAATTTCAAGTTTTTGTAAGTGGTCTGACTCAGTCTCTAGAGCACATTAGTAATGATGAATGCATGCAATCATGCTACTGTTGCAAATACCATTGCAAAGCACAGTAACAAGGACATGGCATGAGGTGACTCTGGTCTTTTATACAAAGTTACAGAAAGAGTATAATAAGGACATTGCAACTGGCCTTAAATAGATTTTTACCAAACAGCATACTGCAAAGTCTGACACATCAAGAAGAATAAAAGAGTACAAATTGTCATCTTTAGATACTAAGACAGATACAACAATGTGTGTGTGTGTGTGTGTGTGTGTGTATGTGTGTGTGTGTGTGTGTTGTTCTGATTTCCTTTATGCCCATTTAATTGATACTAATTAGTTTAATTAAAAAGGCAGGGAACAACAAATGCCATTAATTACCCCCCAGCAAAGACATGTCCTACATTTCACCCATTAATCAGAATAAATGACCATTCCAGAGAATGGTTTAAACTGCTTTTCACTTGCTAAACATTCAAAGTCCTTTGACGTGTGCCAACACTTGAGGCTGGATAGGGAAATAAAAAATGAGAGAGCAATACAAGGAAGCAAAACCTAAAAAATAAATAGGTCAGGTAAACAATGATTAGATCGCAACACTAAGTTTTGCATATAAATGTGGTTAGATAGTTAAAACCTAGTGCAACTCTTTGATACTTTTATCCATGGAGTAGCAACACATACTAATAATACTATTTTCTGACTCATCACTGTGCTTCCTTGGCTCCTTAGCAATACACCCGCCATGACTAAAGGCATTACGTGTATTTTTTGGCAAAATGTATTTTAGCACTAAATTGACATGCGTGTGTGTGTGTGTGTGTGTGTGTGTGTGTGTGTGTGTGTGTGTGTGTGTGTGTGTGTGTGTGTATTGTCACTTCGACCAAATATGACATATGATTACACTTTCCTCTTCTGTTTCTGAGCTATCATGCTGGATATAGACCAGAAACCCATTTTTGTAGAACATGAATGTGTCACAGTGAGGTTGACCTTTAATCTTCTGGATATAAGATGCCATCACAAGTTTTTCCTGTAAGACACTATATGTGAAATTATGTCATAATTAACGCAGAAACAGAGTCATGGTCAAAAACATGTTTAGTGAGTTCACAGTGGCATTGACCTACGAACACTAAAATGTATCCACTTTATCCATGAGTCTAACTGGACGTTTGTGCCAAATTGGAAGTCAATCATTCAAGGCGTTCTTGAGCTATCACATTCACGAGAATGCGATGGACAGATGGACAGATGCACGGAAAGACAGATGGACGGATGTGCAGAAAACCCCAAAACATAATGCCTCCAGTCAAGCTTTTGCAGGTATAAAAACAAAGTTAGGCCGCTGTGTTGTGTGCCGCTGTTTTGATGTTGTTAACCTACAGTGAGGAAAATAGGTATTTGAACACCCTGCTATTTTGCTAGTTCTCCCACTTAGAAATCATGGAGGGGTCTGAAATTGTCATTGTAGGTGCATGTCCACTGTGAGAGACATAATCTAAAAAGAAAATCCAGAAATCACAATGTATGATTTTTTAACTATTTATTTGTATGATACAGCTGCAAATAAGTATTTGAACACCTGTCTATCAGCTACAATTCTGACCTTCAAAGACCTGTTAGTCTGCCTTCAAAATGTTCACCTCCACTCCATATATTATCCTAAATTAGATGCACCTGTATGAGGTAGTTAGCTGCATAAAGACACCTGTCCACCCCGTACATTCAGAAAGAATCCAACTACTAACATGGCCAAGACCAAAGAGCTGTCCAACGACACTAGAGACAAAATTGTACACCTCCACAAGGCTGGAAAGGGCTACAGGGAATTGCCAAGCAGCTTGGTGAAAAAAGGTCCACTGTTGGAGCAATCATTAGAAAATGGAAGAAGCTAAACATGACTGTTAATCTCCCTCGGACTGGGGCTCCATGCAAGATCTCACCTCGTGGGGTCTCAATGATCCTAAGAAAGGTGAGAAATCTGCCCAGAACTACTCGGGAGGAGCTGGTCAATGACCTGAAAAGAGCTGGGACCACTGTTTCCAAGGTTACTGTTGGTAATACACTAAGACGTCATGGTTTGAAATCATGCATGGCACGGAAGGTTCCCCTGCTTAAACCAGCACATGTCAAGGCCCGTCTTAAGTTTGCCAATGACCATTTGGATGATCCAGAGGAGTCATGGGAGAAAGTCATGTGGTCAGATGAGACCAAAATAGAACCTTTTGGTCATAATTCCACTAACCGTGTTTGGAGGAAGAAGAATGATGAGTACCATCCCAATAACACCATCCCAACTGTGAAGCATGGGGGTGGTAGCATCATGCTTTGGGGGTGTTTTTCTGCACATGGGACAGGGCGACTGCACTGTATTAAAGAGAGGATGACCGGGGCCATGTATTGCGAGATTTTGGGGAACAACCTCCTTCCCTCAGTTAGAGCATTGAAGATGGGTCGAGGCTGGGTCTTCCAACATGACAATGACCCGAAGCACACAGCCAGGATAACCAAGGAGTGGCTCTGTAAGAAGCTTATCAAGGTTCTGGCGTGGCCTAGCCAGTCTCCAGACCTAAACCCAATAGAGAATCTTTGGAGGGAGCTCAAACTCCGTGTTTCTCAGCGACAGCCCAGAAACCTGACTGATCTAGAGAAGATCTGTGTGGAGGAGTGGACCAAAATCCCTTCTGCAGTGTGTGCAAACCTGGTGAAAAACTACAAGGAAACGTTTGACCTCTATAATTGCCAACAAAGGCTACTGTACCAAACATTAACATTGATTTTCTCAGGTGTTCAAATACTTATTTGCAGCTGTATCATACAAATAAAAAGTTGAAAAATCGTACATTGTTATTTCTGGATTTTTTTTTTTGATTATGTCTCTCACAGTGGACATGCACCTACGATGACAATTTCAGACCCCTCCATGATTTCTAAGTGGGAGAACTTTAAAAAACAAAATAGCAGGGTGTTCAAATACTTATTTTCCTCACTGTACATACATTAGCTACATACTCTGCTTAGTTTATCTATTTCAAGTTGTTGTAAGTGGTCTGACTCAGTCTCTAGAGCACATTAGTAATGATGACTGCAGGGTTCTCAGTCCCCCGAAAGAAAACCTTCAACAGACAGAAATTTAAACATGGTGCTATCGTTTTATTTTTGCAAATACAATTTGAAATCAAAGTAACAAGGACATGGCATGAGGTGACTCTGGTCTTTTGTAGCAAGTTTCAATAAGAGTATAATTAGGACATTAATTAGAACAATTAAATGCAACAATGAAGCAATTACCCCTCCCTAGATAATTGCCACATGCTGTCAGCTCATTGTAGTTATCTCCATCTTAGATATGATAGTGTTTAAGAAATATTTGTTGATTGAAGGAATTTGTTGATTGAAGGAAACAACTGGCCAAGAACTAAACAAACTTGGAGTAATTATCCACACTCTGCTTCCCACTTCCTCATCTGTCTACCCAATATAAACTGCTCAGCCACACATCCACCACACATCCATCAGCCATCCATCAGACACAATACGCTTCTTTCACCACTACATTTGTAAGTATCCCGTTTACTCTGATTTTGACAAACTACATTTTATTTGATTTCTTTGTTGTTGCTATGTATATTGTCATATCCTACCTGCTTTCTCTTTATATTTTGCTGTAGCTTTCTAATGTTATTATTATTATTATTATTATCATCATCATTTGTGGTCCCAAATAATGTACATGTAATCATTTTCAGTCATACATTTTTTTTTGCATGATGCAGGGAATTATTAATCAAACTTGATTGATTATAATCATACAGTCACCAACCTGTTCAGTCAAATCCCTCTTGATCTGAGCGCCATTTCCTTTCTGCTCCCTATGCCTTTGATATTGTTTTAATTCATATTTTATCTAAATTCGGATCACTCATTTCTTTCTGTTTTAATTACATTTGTGTATTTAGAGTTTTGATTGTGTTCTTTAATGATTACAGGTGCTGTTTAATCACTGATTGAATCTTTACCCACCATCCTGATAAAGGTAAGTGAAAATATCATTGGTGCTGTAAAATAGTCTAATTTCTCAAGCAGCAGCCTGGGTCTGACTATGTGATGGTACAGTTGCATTTTTGTGCCAATATTATGACTTTACTTTAAAATTGATTTGTGTAAAGCAGATACTTAAACTATGCTGAGTAATAACTATCCTGCTATGAAACATGTCTTTTACAAAAAAATTAATCTGCAAAAATCTTGTGGTATGAAGAACTTAAGTGTTTATCTTGGACAACATTGATTGTTTAAGTTGGGTACGGACTACATCAGTTACTCCTACCTATGTTTTAAATGCAAAAACACATCAGCTGTGTATGTAACGTGTATGAAAATAACAGTTCCAATACTAAGTAAACCTACAAACTGTGCTAAGTGCTAAGTGGTACTGATAGACACACCACAGAATATGAAACTGACCTACTTTCTAAGACCATTTTGAACAGGAAAGATGTGCAGTTTTTATAATAATAATCTTTATTAATTAAATTAAAACAATTCATGTTTATATTTTTCAGCTGCATGTTAATACAATTCATTTTATTTCTGCTTATCTACTATAGTGGCAACATGTGCAAACTCACTCTAACTGCAGGTAAGGCTCACTGGACAAGTTATTGTAATGCATATTTTCTCACTTACCTCCAGTGGTATCTAGCCATGCAGATAGGTTTGGTTTTGTTTAATAATTTTTAAACCAATGAATTAACCAAATAATAACCAGTCTTTCACTTTGAAGGTCTCTGTTTGATCATCGCCAGCTTGGGTAAGTTCATAACATGCTTTAAACATAATTAATAGCACTAGCAGATAAATGAAGGTGACAGTTATGTAAACAGGGCAACTCATTTTTCAGCCTCCTCCAAAATCTTCTGGTTCTTGGTAACCAAAATTCAAAACTTCTCCTGTATCCTGTTATGCGGTGGTTGTTCTTAGTGTGTATTTTGTGGCCTTTTTTTGAGATTGTTGAGGCCCAAAACGCCTGATTTTGTAAAAAGTTGCGATAATAGTTAGAATGTTTTTTGGATGTTTGTTGCCATGAATTTGTGGGAGACAGAGAATGTTGCAAACAAGTTTTTTTTATAGTTCTTTAAAAATAAAAAGGAAACTTGTTTGTAGGCTGTAGGCTGAGTTTTCCTAGGAACCTTACCAAAAAGGCTCAGGATGCTGCAAATGTTGATATAATATGAAAATGGCTGGTGGATTTAAGACAAAATACTAATTTATTGAATTAATCAAATTTGAACATGTCTGTCAGTGGCTTGTTGATCTTTCCATTGTTAGTTAGTTTCTTATCCTGGGCTGGGACACATTCATGCGGTTTGATAAAGGACTTATTGGACTTTAACTTATCATTGCACTTACAATACTGTGCGTAGCTGTCCTCAATTTAGTTCATCCTGTACTACGTCTCATCTCTTGTTTATCCAGTCCAGCATCCACCGTGTGTTTGTGTGTGTGTCCCCGCTGCAGAGAGCCGACAAGATTGAAACAGTAGCCGCTTTCAGCACCTTTATAGTGAAAAATCATTACAGTATACATTGACGGTATACAGGTTGGCGGTACGGTCTGGAATGTTTTGCACCGTCTTTCACTGTAAGTTTTATTTGTAAACAAGTTAAACACGTCACATCTTCATAGCAGAAACAAGGAAATGAATTTGCACATCATGTACATGTGACATTGTACATTGGCTTTCAGAGTCACATACTGATGCAAAGTCTGGCAGGTGGGACTGCTGGGATTGGGGGAAGTCGAGGGAAACTCTGGTTATTATTGGTCAAATTTGCCGAAAAGTTGCAGTGACTGGTCAAAATAGTTGCACCAAAGTCACGGTGAAGGGTTGAATTTGTGTGAATTGGCACGATCGCAACATCTTGGAGGCGCTGCCTCATAGTGAATTTTTTACATCTTAGTTTGCAGATTGAAAATGTATGCTCTTTCTGTTTAGAAATCTCAGCAGAGATATGAATTTATGATCAAAGAGGGTTAAAGAACAGTTAACACAATATGACTCTCTGATCTGATTCCTTCAGGATATCCTGGCCTCACGGATACAGCTGCAGTGCCATCAAACTTCTGTGATGGAAAGAGCAATGGGCAATACACCAACCCTGCTGACCCAAATTCTTTTTACAATTGTTGGGATGGAAGAACCTACCTCCAAAAGTGCCAAAATGATCTGGTCTTTAACCAACAATGCAGCTGCTGTGACTATGCTGTAGCTCCACTTACCACAGCTACAAAAATTAAAACACCACCCACTGCAACTACACCAAACATCTGTAAGGGAAAGATCAGTGGGCTATTCCCCAACCCTGCTGACCCAGGTTCTTTTTACAATTGTGGTAATGGAATAGCCTACCTCCAATACTGCCCATCAAAATGATCTGGTCTTTAACCAACAATGCAGCTGCTGTGACTATCCCCCCAAAAAACCCTCCAACAACTATGGATAACTTCTGTGATTGAAAGAAAGGGAACTTCCCCTACGCTGGTGACAAACAAGCTTTGTACACGTGACAGAGGCACCACAAAAAATATCTTTCACATTTGGTCTTCAGGTGGCGGCAATACATATTCATATTAACACAAAGGAGACATTGTCAAAGCTGTTATATATTTTCTTTGGATTTTTCACTTTTGAGTTATACGTTGAACATAGGGGTGTAACACTACAAATAATTCACGGAGTCTCACTATATTGTATGGGTGTGTTCTTATTTGTTTATATTTAACCATCCCATGATTGAACTTGTCTTACATCATGACACAGATGTTGCAGATTTCATACATGTATATGTTGTGTGTCTAAATGTAAATACATACTATAAAAACGAATAAGTTGATAAAAAAGAAATGATGAATCAATAAAACACAAAGTTTCCCAGATACATGTTGGCACATTATTTTGGTGTTTTTGTTCTATGTTGGTTAACTTGGTATATCAGGTGGGGGAAAAGCTGCAATAAAGTGATTCAAACAAATCTGAAAACACCGAGTAAAATGCATTTGTCAAACATTTCTTGACATCAGAGCCACCTACTGTTTTATAAGATGAACTACTCTTCAAGTTAAAGAAATGAATGTGGTGGCAGTAGCTCAGACCGTAGGGGGTTGGGAACCATAGGGTAGCTGGTTTAAGTCCCTACACTGCCAAGGTGCTCTTGAGCAAGGCACCAAACCCCCAACTGCTCAAGGTGCCTTTCCATAGGCTGCCCCCACCCCTCACTCTGACATGTCTCCATTTAGTGCATGTACAGGTACTGATCATGTGTAATGTAACACATGTGTAATTAAACAGAGTGTAAATTGTAATTTCCCTTTTTGTGACTAAAAAAGGATACATTATAATTATTGTATTATTTTTCATGATAAAACAGGTTTTTCATTACTATAAATTTAATCTGGATCAAACGGATTCAGATTTGGAAATCCCATGTTTTTCTCTTCAGGATCACATGATCCATCGTCCTTTTATGACCGTTTTTTAAAGGAACATAGGACTGGATCACTGTGATCCAATACCAAATTTCTGGATTACTAAATCCGGTTTATTAGAGACTTAAATGGAACCAACTGGCTTAGCAAAGAACAACAGGTAGGCAAAATACCAGTGGCCACAAATAGTCATTGTTTGTTTTAATTTTAAGAAACAGAAACACTGTAATGAACAGAAACATTTTACATTCCTTCTTTTGTTATAATGTAAAATAACAAAACAAAAACAATACTATCCATGGTCCATACCTCATTAGATGGGACATGCTCCATATATGCTTTAAATATAAAGAAATGTATATCTCATCTCTAAACCTTTATCTTATGATCATTCACTTAAAAATAACCTCTCTGATGTTAACTGGTTCAGAATATCACTAGATCCAAGTAGGTCCCAAACCAAGTTTTGAAAAACCCAAAGGGCAGGTTTGATTCAGCTCAAATGTAAGATCAGACTATGTGATCTGATCTTGTTCAGAATCCCTCTTTTGCTTTTGACAAACCCATTTCCAAGATTTGATCCGATCCATTAACCTAAATCCCTCTGGGTTACTTTTGAAAAACCGGTCCCTGGAGTTGAGTTGAAGATCATCTGTATCCCAGCATGGGTCACATTATGTTTGAATCAAACATTTTAACATAACAATAACCTGCTTATTCATCCATGATTCTACAGCGCCCCTAAGGGAACATGAGCAACAAAAACAATCTAATGATTTGTTTCATGTGTCCACATTAAGGTTTACCGTGAGCACATGAAACTAAACTTTAGATTTTGTTTTTGTTGCTCATGTCCACTTAGGGGCTCCGTATAATTCTTAAAAAGTGGTGTGAGTAAATTAACTGTGGTGAAGCAAAAGAAGTGGCGCTTTAAGGTCACTGGAACCACACCTACCTCTATGTATGCAAATGACAATATCAGAGCATCATCTGTGTATCTTAAAACACCTTCAGCTCACCTATGCTTACATAGAGGTGTGGTCCCAGTGACCTAAATACATTTATACCAAACGGCATACTGCAAAGTCTGACACATCAAGAAGAATGTTGCTTGGGAGTACAAACTGTCATCTTTACATGCTTTTGTTCACAAGACAGATACAACATTGTGTGTTGTTCTGACTTCCTTCATGCCCATTTAATTGACACTAATTATTTTAATTGACAAGTCAGGGAACAACACATGGCATCTTAACTTTAAACTGGAATGCCACTAACTACACCCCAGCAAAGATATGTCCTACATCACACCTAGTGAGCAGAAGAAATTAGAGACTGTTGGTCTTTCATTTAAGGGGCTCCCGGAGGAGTTTTGGGTTCTTTAGTCCAAATAGACTTGACCCTCACTTTCCCATGAATATATTTTTCTATGATCCTCCAAAATGATTGGGTAAAAAGGCGTGACCCTCCCCAACAATTTATCGCCATCGTTTTTATACAACCATGACAGACATGACTTAACCTCTGCTTTCTCATCTTACACATCACACTCCACTGTTATGGGGGACATTTCAGTAGATTTACTCACTAACATTGTGGTGGAAACACAATAAGCATGGAAGCTAAATGTCCACTTTCTCCATTCCTGCATTACTTCAAATACTAAGTTACTCCTCTAGTAAACTACTATTCACGTGAAATCATACAATAAAACATTGAGACCATTCAACAAACACACTGGCTAATGACAAATTCAACACGTGAACTGGTTGCTATGGACTCGTCACTAGGCTTCTTCAGTCATTGTATATTTTAAAACAGTTTGGTGTTTATATGTGAGGGCGGGATTTATTCAGTTTGGGAAATCCCACGGTCTCTACATAGCTACAGCTCAAATCTCTGGCTGGCTGACTAAACAGGAAGGGACCCATCTGTAAGGGATGGGGGTCCGAGACTAAGAGAGCTACATGGAAAAATATGCACTAAACATGCCACTTTGATATGTTGCTGTTTTTGTGAATACAAAAGTTGGGTGACCCTCCCCCCTAAACTAAAAAAAGTTGGATGACCCTCCCCTCGACAATGAATCAAAAGACATGACCCTCCCCTATTTTCCTCCAGTGGTTCATTCCAGAAATACCGAACGATCCCTAACTATAACTTTATAGCATGTAGTTTATGTATGCATGTAGCATGTAGCATGTAGGAAACTTTTAGATTTAGCTTTTACATTTGGTTGTATACAGTATTCCGGGAACCATCACCTTATCGGGGTGGAGAGGTTTGTGTGTCCCTAAGAACCTGAAGGCTATGTTGTTTGGAGCTATGTGCTCCTGGTAGGGTCTCCCATGGCAAAGCGGTCTCAGGTGAGGGGCCAGACAAAGAATGGTTCAACAACCCTGCCCAGAGGAAGCCCGGGGCCCATCACCTGTGGGAGGAACCGCTAGGGTCGGGTGTGCTGCCACATGGGTGGTGGTGAAGGTCAGGGACCTCGACAGACCAAACCGGGGAGGCAGAGGCTGGCTCTGGGGACGTGGAACGTCTCCTCTCTGTGGGGGAAGGTGAACTTATGCGGGAGGTGGAGTGCTACCAGTTAGATCTGGTGGAGCTTACCTCTGCGCGGGTGTGGGGATACTTACAAGCCCCCAGCTGAGTGTCGCTGCGTCGGGGTTTATCCCGGTGGACCAGAGTATTTGGCCTTCTTGGAGACCTTGAATGGAGTCCTGTATGGGGCCCCAGTAGGGAACTCCATAGGGCTGGGGGACTTCAACGCACATGTGGGCAATGATGGAGATACTTGGAGAGGCATGATTGGGAGGACAGGCCTCCCTGATCTAAACCAGAGTGGTTGTCTGTTGTTGTACTTCTGTGCTAGTCATTGATTGTCCATAACAAACACCACGTTCGAATATAGTGACGCTCATAAGTAAGCACCCTAGATCAATCAATTAATTTTATAATCATTTCATCTGATCTGAGTCCGTATGTATTGAAGGTGCTTCTGGAAAACCGTTTGCCACCTCAGGAGGGGGAAGAGGGAAATAATCCAAGCTGTGTACACTGGGGATGGCATCCTGTTGACCTTAACTTAGGAGGTATTAGAGCGGTGGAAGGAGCACTTCGCGGAACCCCGAAATCCAGCTGACACATCCTCTGTGGTAGAGGCAGAGCTGGAGGATTATGGGGGATTGTCGTCAATCTCCCTGGTGGAAGTCGCTGAGGTAGTTTAACAACGCCACAGTGGTAAAGCCCCAGGGACTGATGAGATCCCTCCAGAAATGCTAAAATCTCTGGGTGTGGAGGGGCTGTCTTGGTTGACATGCCTCTTTAACATTGCCTGGAAGTCTTGAACAGGGCCTAAGGAGTAGCAGACCGGGGTGGTAGGTCCCCTCTTCAAAAAGAGGAACCAGAGGGTGTGTGCCAATTACAGGGGTATCACACTTCTCAGCCTCCCTGGTAAAGTCTACTCCAAGGTGCCGGAAAGGAGGGTTCGGCCGATAGTCGAAGTTGTGTGTCTCTTTGTGGCCGTTTTGAATCTTGTGCTTTGTGATTGTTTAGTGTATTTATAATCTGGCTCTTAATCTGAAGTAACATTACAGCACAACTCCGATAAGGGGCGGACTGGAACGAAAATCTATCTGTGTGACCAATACACTGTATATATATATATTGATTTTAATAATTTTTCAACATATATACAGTCTTTGTTGTGACCCGAGCAGGTAATCCGGATTTGGTCATCTTGAAAACTGTGTCTGGATCAAGGTGATCCAGTCCAATATTGCTTTGAAAAAACGCCGGAACACACCAAAAAACCAGGATTATCCTGATGCCATCAGAAGGGTGGCTCCAGTTGTGATTTTTCGAATTGAACCGGCTCAAAAACAAATCGTGCTTACCCAACTGCAGCAGCAAACAGTGCAGATGGAGATACATCTACTAAAGGCAGAGATGAAAAGAGCTGGTATCTGTCCTGTAAATGTTTTTTGACTATTGGATAGTATTGTTTTCTTATTTCTTATTTCTTTTTTATATTATAACAAAATAAGGAATGTAAAATGTTTCTGTTCATTACAAATATTCTGTTTCTTAAAATTAAAACAAACAATGACTATTTGTGGCCACAAGTATTTTGCCTACCTGTTGTTCTTGGCTAAGCCAGTAGGCTACACTGTTGGTTCCATTTAAGGCTCTGGTAAACAGGATCTGGTAATCCGGAAATTTGGTATTTGGATCACAGTGATCCAGTCCTATGTTCCTTTAAAAATAAAAGTCATAAAAGTAGGATGGATCCTGAAGAGCAAAACATGGGATATCCAAATCCAGATCAATTTGATCCACATTACATTTTTTGGAAGGCTTGGCCCTGGATATAAAATCACTTCATACAGTTTTTTCTATAAGAAACTTTATGTGAAATTATGTGATAATTAACTTAGGACCACTTGAGTCATGATCTAACATGTTTTGTTAGGTCACAGTGGCATTGACCTATGACCACCAAAATATGTTCAATTTGTCCATGAGTCTAAATGGTATGGAATTGGAATGAAGGAATGGACTGATGAATGTGCAGAAACCCCCAAAACATAATGCCTCCAGTCACACTGTTGCAGGTATTAAAACAAAGTTAGGCAGCTGTGTTGTGTGCCGCTGTTTTGATGTTCTTAACCTACATACAATAGCTACATACTTTACTTAATTGATCAATTTCAAGTTTTTGTAAGTGGTCTGACTCAGTCTCTAGAGCACATTAGTAATAGGGAAATAAAAAATGAGAGAGCAATACAAGGAAGCAAAACCTAAAAAATAAATAGGTCAGGAAAACAATGATTAGATCGCAACACTAAGTTTTGCATATAAATGTGGTTAGATAGTTAAAACCTAGTGCAACTCTTTGATACTTTTATCCATGGAGTAGCAACACATACTAATAATACTATTTTCTGACTCATCACTGTGCTTCCTTGGCTCCTTAGCAATACACCCGCAATGACTAAAGGCATTACGTGTATTTTTTGGCAAAATGTATTTCAGCACTAAATTGACATGCTTGTGTGTGTGTGTGTGTGTGTGTGTGTGTGTGTGTGTGTGTGTGTGTATTGTCACTTCGACCAAATATGACATATAATTACACTTTCCTCTTCTGTTTCTGAGCTATCATGCTGGATATAGACCAGAAACCCATTTTTGTAGAACATGAATGTGTCACAGTGAGGTTGACCTTTAATCTTCTGGATATAAGATGCCATCACAAGTTTTTCCTGTAAGACACTATATGTGAAATTATGTCATAATTAACGTAGAAACAGAGTCATGGTCAAAAACATGTTTAGTGAGTTCACAGTGGCATTGACCTACGAACACTAAAATGTATCCACTCTATCCATGAGTCTAACTGGACGTTTGTGCCAAATTGGAAGTCAATCATGCAAGGCGTTTTTGAGCTATCACATTCACGAGAATGCGATGGACAGATGGACAGATGAACGGATGGACAGATGGACGGATGTGCAGAAAACCCCAAAACATAATGCCTCCAGTCAAGCTTTTGCAGGTATAAAAACAAAGTTAGGCCGCTGTGTTGTGTCAGGCACCCCCCACTCTGACTCTGTTGTCTGTCTGTATATCTGTTTCTCTCTGTCTGTCACGTCATGATTTCTGTTGCCATGCAACCTGGGGAGGCGTGCCTCCTTCATTCATCCACACCATCACCTGTTCCGGCTCAGCCTAATCACCAGCACCCACCTGTGTCTCATCATCATCACCACCAGCTCTTATACCGTGACCTGACATCCAGTCCCTGTCGGATCGTTAGTCTTCATCGTACGTGTTTGGCGCCTCATCCGACCTTTTCTAGTTTGTCTTTTTGCTCAGTGTATGTATTCGTGTTTAGTAACGTCTGTTTCCCTGTCTATGCATCATAGTATTCTCCTACGGACCATCAACCCTCTACACCTCCGAATTCGCCTTCACTCCCCTGCCGCCACAGCATTTTCCCCCGCTACACCTTGTTTGGTCATCTGGTTCACGGACTTCATCAATAAACTCTCGTTTG
>CM057246.1:2132163-2139663 GCA_029931835.1 Etheostoma nigrum
GCGGAACAACCCAACCGCAGACAAGGAGTGAAAACAAACGAGAGTTTATTGATGAAGTCCGTGAACCAGATGACCAAACAAGGTGTAGCGGGGGAGAAATGCTGTGGCGGCAGGGGAGTGAAGGTGAATCCGGAGGTGTAGAGGGTTGATGGTCCGTAGGAGAATACTATGATGCATAGACAGGGAGACAGACGTTACTAAACACGAATACATACACTGAGCAAAAAGACAAACTAGAAAAGGTCGGATGAGGCGCCAAACACGTACGATGAAGACTAACGATCCGACAGGGACTGGATGTCAGGTCACGGTATAAGAGCTGGTGGTGATGATGATGAGACACAGGTGGGTGCTGGTGATTAGGCTGAGCCGGAACAGGTGATGGTGTGGATGAATGAAGGAGGCACGCCTCCCCAGGTTGCATGGCAACAGACAATCATGACGTGACAGACAGAGAGAAACAGATATACAGACAGACAACAGAGTCAGAGTGGGGGGTGCCTGACAGTACCTCCCCTCCGACGAACGCCTCCAGGCGGACTACCCGGAGCCCCGGGCTGGCGACGGTAAAAGTCCCGCAACAGTCCACTGTCCAGAATCTGGCGACGTGGAATCCAGCTCCTCTCCTCCGGGCCGTACCCCTCCCAATCCACCAGGTACTGAAACCCACGACCCCGTCGACGTGAGTCCATGATGCGGTTTACAGTGTAAACGGGACCCCTATCGATCAACACGAGGAGGCGGAGGACGAGCTGGAGGGGGCAACAGGGGACTGAGCAGAACAGGTTTCAGCCGTGAGACATGGAAAGCAGGATGTACCTTGAGCGAGCGAGGCAGCGTCAACCTGACCACCGTAGGATTAATCAGGCGCTCCACAGTGAACGGGCCAATGAACCGGGGTGACAACTTCCGAGATTCAGTCCGCAGGGGTAAGTCCCGAGTCGACAGCCACACCCGGTCCCCCACCGAGTAACGCGGAGCCGGAACGCGGTGGCGATTGGCCTGGGTCTGGTATTGTCCAGAAACTCTCAGCAAGGCAGTCCGAGCACGGTGCCATGTCCTGTGGCAGCGGCGGATATGAGCTTGAACAGACGGCACTGCCAGGTCCTTCTCCTGAGATGGAAACAGAGGGGGTTGATAACCATATACGCATTGTAAAGGAGACATACCAGTAGCGGACATAGGGAGCGTGTTGTGAGCGTATTCCACCCAAGGGAGCTGGGAAGCCCAGGAGCTGTGGTTCGCGGACACCAGGCAACGCAGAGTGGTCTCCATCTTCTGGTTAGCCCTTTCGGCTTGACCATTAGTTTGAGGATGAAAACCAGATGACAGGCTAACGGTGGCGCCGATGGCGGAGCAAAATGCCTTCCATACCGCCGACGTGAATTGGGGACCACGGTCCGAAACAATGTTGCAAGGCAGGCCATGAACCCGGAAAACCTCCCTCACCAGAATCTGGGCCGTCTCCTTGGCAGAGGGAAGTTTTGGTAGAGGCAGGTAATGGGTAAACTTACTAAACCTATGAACCACAGTGAGAATCACCGTCTTACCGTCAGATGGAGGTAACCCGGTAACAAAGTCCAGCGCCAGATGTGACCAAGGGCGACGAGGTATAGGCAGTGGCCGCAGAAGACCTGCAGCAGGCCGATTGGATCCCTTGTTCTGAGCACAGACAAGACATGCAGAAACAAAAACACGAGTATCCTCACCCATGGCAGGCCACCAGAAACGCCTCCGAAGCATGGCCATAGTGCGCGCCACACCAGGATGACATGAGGTCTTGGCAGAATGTGCCCACAGCAGTACATTAGAGCGGACGGTCTCAAGGACAAAAAGTCGCCCCGGAGGTCCGTTACCTGGGTCCGGTTGATTGTGCAGAGCGGCCAAGACTTCCTCCTCAACTTTCCAAAGGACGGCGCCGATGACCTTGTCCCGAGGCAAGATGACTTCTCGCGCCACTTCCTTCTCCTCCAGCACGGAGTACCTGCGGGACAAGGCATCCGGCTTGCCGTTCCGAGAACCGGGCCTGAAAGTGAGAGAAAAGTTAAAACGTCCAAAGAACAGTGCCCATCGGGCCTGCCGAGGATTGAGTCGTCTGGCTGACCTAACATATTCCAAGTTCTTATGGTCGGTCCAGACCACAAATGGTTGTGAGGTACCCTCCAACCAATGTCGCCACTCCTCCAATGCGAGTTTAACAGCCAGTAACTCGCAATTACCCACGTCATAGTTCCTCTCCGCAGGGGACAAACGACGAGACAGAAAGGCGCAGGGATGGAGCTTCCGGTCCTTAGCCGAACGTTGGGACAAGACGGCTCCAACCCCAACGTCAGAAGCATCCACCTCGACCACAAACTGACGGGACACGTCCGGTTGAATGAGAATCGGAGCCGTGGTGAAACGACCCTTCAACTCAAGAAAGGCGGCCTCAGCAGCAGTAGTCCAGCAGAAATCCTTAAGACTCGAGGTCAAAGCGGTCAGGGGAGCGGCCACCCGACTATAATCCCGAATGAATCGTCGGTAGAAGTTCGCAAATCCGAGGAAACGTTGCAGCTGCTTTCTGGTTTCCGGCATAGGCCACTCCAACACTCCACGGACCTTCTCTGGATCCATCTGGACTTGACCCTCGGAAATTATGTATCCCAGGAAGGAGGTGGTGCGAGCGTTGAACGCACATTTCTCCGCCTTAACAAAAAGTCGATTCTCCAACAGTCTCTGGAGCACCTGAAGAACATGTTGTTGGTGCTCCACAACGTCCTTGGAGTAGATAAGGATATCGTCCAAGTAGACAAACACGAAACGTCCAACCATGTTCCTGAGGACATCGTTAATGAGGCACTGAAACACAGCAGGCGCGTTAGTTAGTCAAAATGGCATGACCAGGTATTCGAAGTGACCCATAGGAGTGTTGAATGCAGTCAGCCACTCGTCTCCTTCCCTAATCCGTACCAGGTGATACGCGTTCCTTAGGTCGAGCTTGGTAAAAATCACTGAGCCTTGCAGGGAATCAAAAGCAGAATCCATTAAGGGCAGAGGATACTTATTCTTAACAGTTATGTCATTGAGCCCACGATAATCAATGCAGGGTCTCAGAGATCCGTCCTTCTTACCCACAAAGAAGAATCCGGCTCCTAGAGGCGAGGAAGAAGGACGGATTATTCCAGCGTCCAAAGATTCCTTGATGTAGGTCTCCATAGCCTCACGTTCCGGTCTCGAGATGTTGTAAAGTCGTTCTTTCGGGTAAGATGTGTTCCTCAGCAATTCAATAGCCATATCATAAGGTTGATGTGGAGGCAAGGATAATGCTCTTTCCTTACTGAATACTTCACCGACAACATGGTATTCCTGTGGAACTTGTGATAGATCAGGCGGCACCGACTGCAACCTCTGGGGAGAAACAGACTGAGAAACAGCAGACTTAAGACAATTAGCATGACACCAAGTGCTCCAACTAACTATCTTGCTAGTACCCCAGTTAATAGTGGGATTGTGTTTTATCAGCCACGGAAAACCCAGAACTAAAGGAATGAGAGGAGAGGGCATGACGTAGAAGGAGAGCTCCTCCGAGTGATTACCAGATAGCAACATCTGAACAGGTTCGGTCTTAGCAGTGATGCGGCTAATAAGTCTTCCATCCAAAGTGGTAGCTTCCATGACTTTGGGTAAAACATCCTTAGAAAGTCCCAGCTGATCCACTAGTCCGGAATCCATAAAACAATCGTCAGCACCAGAGTCAATAAGCGCCTGTACCTCAATAGGTTGTCCTTTAAATATCAAAGTGGCGTGAAAAGGTGCTCGAAGTTGAGGGTGGGGTGAACTAGAAGTGTGACTCGCCAGAATACTCCCCACATCTAGCGAGCCCGATAGTTTCCCGACCGCAGAGGGCAGGATGCCAGGTAATGGTCGGGATGTCCGCAGTACAGACAGCTATTCGTCTCTCTTCTCCGTTGCCGCTCCTGCTCAGACAAATGCTGACGACCCATCTGCATGGGTTCGGACTCAGGAAAGACCTCTCTCCTTGAGGCACGGACAACAGGAACCTCGGAGCTAGCCGCCCCTTCATGATCTCTCCTCTGTCGAGGTGCAGGTGGAAGGTTGGGCATCCTCTGCCTACTCTCTCTCCCTCGCTCCAGACGACGATTATCCACCCGAACAAATAAAGCAATTAATTCCTCCAACCCTGCGGATTCTGGGTAAGAAATCAGTTCGTCCTTCATCTGCTCACAAAGTCCCTTGTAGTAAGCCGCTTCCAGCGATTCATCATTCCAGCGGCTCTCCACTGCCAGCGTACGGAACTCTATGACGTACTCCGCGACACTGCGCGCTCCCTGCTGTAGCGAAGAGAGGCGTCTCGCGGCGTCCTTGCCACAAACCGGCTGATCAAATAATTTCCTTAATGCAGCCGTAAAGTCTGGATAAGAACAGGCAATCCCGTCGCCACTCTCCCACACAGCTGTAGCCCAGTCCAAAGCCTTGCCTCCTAACAATCCCGTCACAAATGCTATTTTAGCTCTATTGGTAGCGTAGGATCGGGGCTGTTGCTCAAACACAAGTCCACATTGCATTAAAAACGAACGACACTTCCCAAAGCTGCCCTCATATCTCTCCGGTGTGGGAACCCACGGCTCACGAACAGAGTCAATAGCAGGTCTTACCGTAACCGGCTCCGGTTGAGACACGGGTGCAGGCGAAGCGGAAAAACTGGCGAGCTGGTCCTGGAGACCAGAAAGGTTAGTAGCCAGTGACTGGAGAGTGTTCATAATGTCCTGGAGCGCAGCGCCGTGTTGTCCCAACAAAGCGCCCTGGTGTGAAACAGCCTGCTTCACCGTATCCAAGTCTGCTGGGTTCATAGTATGGTTGGATCGTTCTGTCAGACCCGGCTGGCGGAAACAACCCAAACGCAGACAAGGAGTGAAAACAAACGAGAGTTTATTGATGAAGTCCGTGAACCAGATGACCAAACAAGGTGTAGCGGGGGAAAATGCTGTGGCGGCAGGGGAGTGAAGGCGAATTCGGAGGTGTAGAGGGTTGATGGTCCGTAGGAGAATACTATGATGCATAGACAGGGAAACAGACGTTACTAAACACGAATACATACACTGAGCAAAAAGACAAACTAGAAAAGGTCGGATGAGGCGCCAAACACGTACGATGAAGACTAACGATCCGACAGGGACTGGATGTCAGGTCACGGTATAAGAGCTGGTGGTGATGATGATGAGACACAGGTGGGTGCTGGTGATTAGGCTGAGCCGGAACAGGTGATGGTGTGGATGAATGAAGGAGGCACGCCTCCCCAGGTTGCATGGCAACAGAAATCATGACGTGACAGACAGAGAGAAACAGATATACAGACAGACAACAGAGTCAGAGTGGGGGGTGCCTGACAGAACAAATGCAAACAATTATTATAACAATAATTTTGAAGGCTATTGAACCAGTTCTTTCCCTCCTGCAGCTGCACCATTAACGCAATAAAAAATTTTTTTTTTTGGACTACAGGTTGAGATTTAAAACGGCGTAAACGGTGTTTCCATCCGTGTTCACCATCACTAATAGACTCTGTCAGCCTCTCCGTCTTCATCTGCCTCACTTATTCCATCAGCTCTGACTTCTCACTCTCCTCTTTAACCTACATAAGAAAATTAAAATCCTATAATTATCTTCAATTAACCGAAAGAGGGACAAGCAGTGATTAAAGAAATCAAGTTCAGGGACAATTTTCATTATCTCTCTCTCTCTCTCCCCCCGACCAACCTCCTCCTCCACTCCAACACCCCCCACCCCCAACCTCCCTCTTTCTTTAACATTCACCTTTAAGCTCACTGCACTGATTTTAATTAACTTTTTTCCTTTTATGTTCCCGAGCTAGGTGGAGTAAAGGCGTCCATCAGGGCCCCTGCGTTAGGCCGGGATCAGTGGTCTGGATATGAAATAACGCTGAAAATGGCTTTTGGAGAACATTTGGATGGTGCAGCAAGGCAGGCGTGTTTTTTGGATTTTGGGAATGATTATAAAGATCAACTGGGACGTTTTGGGGCCGCTGTCTTTTCGTCACAAACGGGATTACATTCAGTTTAACGCACCGTTGTGACGAAAAGGCCTCGGGGAAGACCCGGGACTAGGTGGAGGGACCTGCCGCTGGGAGGAGGCCTCGGGGAAGACCCAGGACTAGGTGGAGGGACGTCCAGCTGGGAGGAGGCCTCGGGGAAGACCTAGGACTAGGTGGAAGGACGTCCAGCTGAGAGGAGGCCTCGGGAAAGACCCAGGACTAGGTGGAGGGACGTCCAGCTGGGAGGAGGCCTCGGGGAAGACCCAGGACTAGGTGGAGGGACGTCCAGCTGGGAGGAGGCCTCGGGGAAGACCTAGGACTAGGTGGAGGGACGTCCAGCTGGGAGGAGGCCTCGGGGAAGACCTAGGACTAGGTGGAGGGACGTCCAGCTGGGAGGAGGCCTCGGGGAAGACCCAGGACTAGGTGGAGGGACATCCAGCTGGGAGGAGGCCTCGGGGAAGACCCAGGACTAGGTGGAGGGACATCCAGCTGGGAGGAGGCCTCGGGGAAGACCCAGGACTAGGTGGAGGGACGTCCAGCTGGGAGGAGGCCTCGGGGAAGACCCAGGACTAGGTGGAGGGATTATATCTCCAACCTGGCCTGGGAACGCCTCGGGATCCCCCAGTCGGAGCTGGTTGATGTGGCTCGGGAAAGGGAAGTTTGGGGTCCCCTGCTGGAGCTGCTGCCCCCGAGACCTGATACCGGATAAGTGGATAAAGATGGATGGATGGGTGGATGGTTTTGGGGCTGATTGGTGGTGTTGCTGTGGACCAAGTCCACATGGAGATCCACTGGTAAGAGATAATGAGGTGTAACCATGTATCAGCTGATTTAAATAGCTCATGTTACTGTATCAAGTCAACAGGTAACTTCATTTAATATTAGATGTGGTGTTTTCTTTTGCAGGGTACAAATATTCCTCCAGAACAAGTTCCTCCCTAAGACCATTTAGCAGAGCTGCCGTCTCTATTTTCTTTTCTCCTCTCCCAGAATGCATCTGTGGTGTAGCCTGACCTTACTCCACAGTGCTGTGAAGACAGGTTTGGCAGTTGCAAGACTAGGCTGTAGGTAAACAGCATTTGGATAAGATGTACAGACAAAAGATGGGTTGCTATGGGAGCTGGAGATTTGACTGAGATATACAGCAGTGTGTCTGTACTGTGTATATATATACTGTATATATATATATGCTATATATATACATTTTCTTAGCTCAAGGTGCAGTTGAGCTGCTCTGGAGCTCAGTTTTTGGGGCAAACATCTGCTAAAATCACACTGGAAAGTGGAAAAAGCTTCATTATTGAGTTCTAATATGTTTTGTATTTGTGCAAATAGTTTTTTACAGTTCACTGAAATGATATGAAACATTCAGGGTTTCAGTGTTTTGGTTGACAACCTCCTTCCGTTATTGAAAAATGTAATTTGCAGACACTGTTATTCCAGGTTTT
>CM057246.1:2144663-2206569 GCA_029931835.1 Etheostoma nigrum
CACACAGAGTTCTAGCAGCAGACACATCTCTAGAACAACTGGTAAGAGGAGACTGGATCAGGCCTTCAGGGTCCAATAGCAGCTAGGAAACCACTGCTAAGGAGAGGCAACAAGGCTAGGAAACCACGGCTAAGGAGAGGCAACAAGGCTAGGAAACCACTGCTAAGGAGAGGCAACAAGGCTAGGAAACCACGGCTAAGGAGAGGCAACAAGGCTAGGAAACCACTGCTAAGGAGAGGCAACAAGGCTAGGAAACCACGGCTAAGGAGAGGCAACAAGGCTAGGAAACCACTGCTAAGGAGAGGCAACAAGGCTAGGAAACCACGGCTAAGGAGAGGAAACAAGGCTAGGAAACCACGGCTAAGGAGAGGCAACAAGCAGAAGAGATTTGTTTGGGCCAAGAAACACAAGGAATGGACATTAGACCAGTGAAATCTGGGCTCTGGTCTGATGAGTCCAAGTTTGAGATCTTTGGTTCCAACCGCCGTGTCGTTGTGCGACGGAGAAAAGGTGACGGATGGATTCTACATGCCTGGTTCCCACCGTGAAGCATGGAGGAGGAGGTCTGATGGTGTGTGTGTGGAGGGGCTTTGCTGGTGACACCGTTGGGGATTTATTCCAAATTGAAGGCATACTGAACCAGCATGGCTACCACATCATCCTGCAGCAACATGTCATCCCATCCAGTTTTTTTGTTGTTGCCTGCAACGACAGCTGGTAGCAAAGGGAGAAACAGATTTTTTAAAGCAAGGTTGTGTCTCTGTGATTGGCCCTTGCCATTGTGTAATGATTCTGATTGGTTTAGCAGGAAGGTGAACGCCTCCAACAGCTGATTCAAGTAATAAAGCATTGATTAAGAGTGAGGTCTTCCTGAGAGAACTTACACTGAGATACATTTCAATAAGGAGAGACTAGTTGCAGATACATATACAACAGTTATACACGGCATGATAAAATATACATTTATTAGGATAACAGCTGATTTGATTTAGGAGTGCATCAATTAATAGTCAGGTATTCCTGAAAGAACTTATGCTGAGCTACATTACATCGGGCAGGCAATGTAATCAAGGCCACCTGATTGAATGATGGCAGGGGGGGGGGGGGGGACGGACTCTCAGCTGCTTCTTATATAAATGGAAATATGCTTCTTAAAGTTGTAGATAATTTTAGATAACATTGTATTTCCTTTGGTCGTATCTTTTGTAGTCCGCGTTGTGTAAAGCTGAAATGCGACAGGGCATAATTACAAATTCCAGTATGTTAATAAAGCTGCGAGTGCTGATTTAGCTAAGAGGCTCAGTGTGTACCATTTAAAGCCCAGCTCCTCCCCCCACCCCCCGTCTGAATATTCATCAGAGCGGCACTCAGCTGAAAATGAAACGGCCTCATTGTTCATCAGCGGGCCGGCTCGTTCGTGTTTTGCACATATTAATGATGGGGACAATTCACTTCGAGTGATTCCTAATCTGTTGACAAGAAGTCTCTGCAGGCACTTCAGTCAGCCTGATGCAGATGATGACGATGTTTTATCTGTAAATCCCACCGAGAGGAGAGATGGATGAATACTGCAAAATATCTACAACTCATTTACTCAAAACTGTAGGAATTGTCTTTGATAAAACATCTCGTTCGGGATGAGTGAATTCAGCTGTTTACACAAATCAAGTCTCGTGGAGACTCATCTGCAAGTAAGTATTCCACTGATGTAAAATAAAGCTAACGAAAGAATGCATGGAGAAGACATTTCAAGTTCAATTTTATTTATATAGCGCTAAATCACAACAACAGTTATCTCATTGCACTTTCCATGAAGAGCAGGTCTAGACTGGACTCTGGGATGTTATTTATCTCCCAGGTCTTTCCATAAAGAGCAGGTCTAGACTGGACTCTGGGACGTTATTTATCTCCCAGGTCTTTCCATAAAGAGCAGGTCTAGACTGGACTCTGGGACGTTATTTATCTCCCAGGTCTTTCCATAAAGAGCAGGTCTAGACCGGACTCTGGGATGTTATTTATCTCCCAGGTCTTTCCATAAAGAGCAGGTCTAGACCGGACTCTGGGATGTTATTTATCTCCCAGGTCTTTCCATAAAGAGCAGGTCTAGACCGGACTCTGGGATGTTATTTATCTCCCAGGTCTTTCCATAAAGAGCAGGTCTAGACCGGACTCTGGGATGTTATTTATCTCCCAGGTCTTTCCATAAAGAGCAGGTCTAGACCGGACTCTGGGAAGTTATTTATCTCCCAGGTCTTTCCATAAAGAGCAGGTCTAGACCGGACTCTGGGATGTTATTTATCTCCCAGGTCTTTCCATAAAGAGCAGGTCTAGACCGGACTCTGGGATGTTATTTATCTCCCAGGTCTTTCCATAAAGAGCAGGTCTAGACCGGACTCTGGGATGTTATTTATCTCCCAGGTCTTTCCATAAAGAGCAGGTCTAGACCGGACTCTGGGAAGTTATTTATCTCCCAGGTCTTTCCATAAAGAGCAGGTCTAGACCGGACTCTGGGATGTTATTTATCTCCCAGGTCTTTCCATAAAGAGCAGGTCTAGACCGGACTCTGGGATGTTATTTATCTCCCAGGTCTTTCCATAAAGAGCAGGTCTAGACTGGACTCTGGGATGTTATTTATCTCCCAGGTCTTTCATAAAGAGCAGGTCTAGACCGGACTCTGGGATGTTATTTATCTCCCAGGTCTTTCATAAAGAGCAGGTCTAGACCGGACTCTGGGATGTTATTTATCTCCCAGGTCTTTCATAAAGAGCAGGTCTAGACCGGACTCTGGGAAGTTATTTATCTCCCAGGTCTTTCCATAAAGAGCAGGTCTAGACCGGACTCTGGGATGTTATTTATCTCCCAGGTCTTTCATAAAGAGCAGGTCTAGACCGGACTCTGGGATGTTATTTATCTCCCAGGTCTTTCATAAAGAGCAGGTCTAGACCGGATTCTGGGATGTTATTTATCTCCCAGGTCTTCATAAAGAGCAGGTCTAGACCGGACTCTGGGATGTTATTTATCTGCCAGGTCTTTCCATAAAGAGCAGGTCTAGACCGGACTCTGGGATGTTATTTATCTCCCAGGTCTTTCCATAAAGAGCAGGTCTAGACCGGACTCTGGGATGTTATTTATCTCCCAGGTCTTTCCATAAAGAGCAGGTCTAGACCGGACTCTGGGATGTTATTTATCTCCCAGGTCTTTCATAAAGAGCAGGTCTAGACCGGACTCTGGGATGTTATTTATCTCCCAGGTCTTTCCATAAAGAGCAGGTCTAGACCGGACTCTGGGATGTTATTTATCTCCCAGGTCTTTCCATAAAGAGCAGGTCTAGACCGGACTCTGGGATGTTATTTATCTCCCAGGTCTTTCCATAAAGAGCAGGTCTAGACCGGACTCTGGGATGTTATTTATCTCCCAGGTCTTTCCATAAAGAGCAGGTCTAGACCGGACTCTGGGATGTTATTTATCTCCCAGGTCTTTCATAAAGAGCAGGTCTAGACCGGACTCTGGGATGTTATTTATCTCCCAGGTCTTTCCATAAAGAGCAGGTCTAGACCGGACTCTGGGATGTTATTTATCTCCCAGGTCTTTCCATAAAGAGCAGGTCTAGACCGGACTCTGGGATGTTATTTATCTCCCAGGTCTTTCATAAAGAGCAGGTCTAGACCGGACTCTGGGGTGTTATTTATCTCCCAGGTCTTTCCATAAAGAGCAGGTCTAGACCGGACTCTGGGAAGTTATTTATCTCCCAGGTCTTTCCATAAAGAGCAGGTCTAGACCGGACTCTGGGATGTTATTTATCTCCCAGGTCTTTCCATAAAGAGCAGGTCTAGACCGGACTCTGGGATGTTATTTACAGAAACACAACAATTCCCACCAAGAGCGAGCACTAGGCCAGAGAGGCAAGGAAACACTTCCTTTAAAGAGGCAGAAACCTGGAGCAGGACCATGGCTCAGGGTGGGGGGGGGGCATCTGCCTCGACCGGTTGGGGGTAAGAGAGAGAGAGAGAGAGAGAGAGAGAGAGAGAGAGAGAGAGAGAGAATTGCAGCAGAGGGTACATTGTACATTTCACCAGTATATTATTCTCGCTTTGCCAGACCCTCTTCCACACACTGCGGAGCTGTGGAGGAGGGTCTGGTTAGTCCACACAGCATTCCCGGATGGGAGAACAACGTGCTCTGGTTTATCGGCATTTTTTTAAACCAATCACAAATGTTTTGGAACTTGTTTTGGTGGAACGTGTACGTTAAAAAGTAGTTTTAGTCGTGCGACAGAAACTCCGATTGGACAGATAGTCTAGCTAGCTGTCTGGATTTACCCTGTAGAGATCTGAGGACCAGGTACCCATAGTCCTCAGATTGGACAGATAGTCTAGCTATAGCTGTCTGGATTTACCCTGCAGAGACCTGAGGACCAGGTAACCATAGTCCTCAGATTGGACAGATAGTCTAGCTAGCTGTCTGGATTTACCCTGCAGAGATCTGAGGACCAGGTAACCATAGTCCTCAGATTGGACAGATAATCTAGCTAGCTGTCTGGATTTACCCTGCAGAGATCTGAGGACCAGGTAACCATAGTCCTCAGATTGGACAGATAATCTAGCTAGCTGTCTGGATTTACCCTGCAGAGATCTGAGGACCAGGTAACCATAGTCCTCAGATTGGACAGATAATCCAGCTAGCTGTCTGGATTTACCCTGCAGAGAACTGAGGACCAGGTAACCCTGGTCCTCACTTTGGACTGATAGTCTAGCTAGCTGTCTGGATTTACCCTGCAGAGAACTGAGGACCAGGTAACCCTGGTCCTCACTTTGGACAGATAGTCTAGCTAGCTGTCTGGATTTACCCTGCAGAGGCCTTGAGGACGATGTAACCATGTCCTCAGATTGGACAGATAGTCTAGCTAGCTGTCTGGATTTACCCTGCAGAGATCTGAGGACCAGGTAACCATAGTCCTCAGATTGGACAGATAGTCTAGCTAGCTGTCAGGATTTACCCTGCAGAGACCTGAGGACCAGGTAACCATAGTCCTCAGAAATCAGCCGCAGGTTAGATCGCCAACACAGAGACAGAGGACGGGGACGGACATCCATTTTAAAATTGTTATTAACATGCTATTGTTATTATGTAACTTAACCTCCCATTTTCTTTGGTTTCTCCCTTGAGGAGAATTGGTTCCTAAATGTGACGGGAAGACTTCTTGATAACAAAAATGTTCATGTTAGCAATAAATCGATTGGACATTGATCTAAACTAGTATGTTAAATACTTTGTCTTCCCCTGATGTGGGGAGATATATGTGAGCAAAACAGACATGTAACAACATATTTATAAGCTGTGCTTTGTAACATATCTGGTTGCCAACAAAAAACAGAATTAAGAAAAGAAAAATAAACCCCATTTTTGGTTAATGTAGATAATGCATGCATTAAGATTAAAGTTTGGCTGGACTATATAAACCCTGTTTATAAGAAGACACTCACGCTCCCTCCTGACACATTGTTCAAGGTACTCTGCAGTGTTTTTGGGCCTCTAATTACACCGTGCAGCAACATCAGGAGTCATTCTCTGCTACTCCGGACTCACGCTGGTGCTCCAAGAAAAGCATGAAAGAGAAAAACAGTGAAGTGAAGAAAACTGCAAAAAAATAAACCTGTAAATAATGTCGGGTTTATATTCAGATTCTGTGAATATAAGATGGCAGATGAATTCACACAATATGGTTTTGGCGAGAAACATTTTTTTTTTAAATTCTGATAAGGTAATTAGATTAGATAATTATCAAGATCTTGTGTATACTAGCTTTTATGAAGCACAAAAAAACAAAACAAAACAAAAAAAAATACTCCCATGAGAGAGTACACACCCTGGGTACATGCCCAGATTGCCCATATGGTAGATCCGGGCTGTGTGTGTGTGTGTGTGTGTGTGTGTGTGTGTTGATTTCCATAGTGTGACATAAAGCATGTCTTAGTTACTGTCATTTAAGTACGACCCCTACTGGAGCTGCTGCCCCCGAGACCTGATACCGGATAAGCAGATGAAGATGGATGGATGGATGGATGGATGAAAAAAATGTTTTAACCATTATTGAACTGATAAACTGTTGTGGTTGTGTTTTAATCACACGCTAAACTCTTAAGTAATTTGGTTTTAATTCACTTCCACTTTGGCCTTGCAGTTCCTCTGTTATACGCCTTTCCATTCGGGTGTGGCTAATAGCTGGAACTCAAACTAAAAGACTGGGCTATGAACAGGTTTCGTTGCGTTTGTTGCAGCAAAACATGTTCCACATCGATTGTTAAACTGACTACTTCTCTCTCCAGCTCTACTTTAAGTAACAAGCTTTTTATACTGTTCATAACATATTTTAATTTGCTGTTAAATGCTATCAAAGCATATCATGATTGCTTGGGTTTTGTTTTTGAACAGCAGTGCATAGTTGATAAAAGATTATATTTTGATGTGCTAGATGTTTTGTCAGTTTAATTTAAAAAGTTGCCGTGCAACAAACTTGCATGACGCATGCATCCGTTGTTGTACAATTATTGCCAAAACAAATCCATCTTTATTCCTACATGTCAGTAACTTAGATTTAAAAACTGCATGCAAATCCAAGATCTTCAGATGATTTTAAGTCTTGAATCACATACAAAAATGTCTTTATGGATGGCAGGTCCATCCATCCATCTTCATCTGCTTATCCGGTATCAGGTCTCGGGGGCAGCAGCTCCAGCAGGGGACCCCAAACTTCCCTTTCCCGAGCCACATCAACCAGCTCCGACTGGAGGATCCCGAGGCGTTCCCAGGCCAGGTTGGAGATATAATCTCTCCACCTAGTCCTGGGTCTTCCCCGAGGCCTCCTCCCAGCTGGATGTCCCTCCACCTAGTCCTGGGTCTTCCCCGAGGCCTCCTCCCAGCTGGACGTCCCTCCACCTAGTCCTGGGTCTTCCCCGAGGCCTCCTCCCAGCTGGACGTCCCTCCACCTAGTCCTGGGTCTTCCCCGAGGCCTCCTCCCAGCTGGACGTCCCTCCACCTAGTCCTGGGTCTTCCCCGAGGCCTCCTCCCAGCTGGACGTCCCTCCACCTAGTCCTGGGTCTTCCCCGAGGCCTCCTCCCAGCTGCACGTCCCTCCACCTAGTCCTGGGTCTTCCCTGAGACCCAGGAGGAGCTTGTTAGGATGGATCTGTCCTCCTGAACCCCTCTGGGGGGACTTGTTGATCTTATTTTTTTTACTTTCACATCCAATCCAAAATTATTATACTTTCCGTCAATTAATTATAAAACCTCAAAACGAGGCTGTGTTTGTATCTGATCTGTGACATCACACATGCAATATTCAAGCCTTGTGCAGTGTGTGTGTGTGTGTGTGTGTGTGTGTCTGTGTGTGTGTGTGTGTTATTCTAACACGGATTAATATGTTTTGACTTCTCTAAGTGAAGCGGCCCAGTGGTGTCAGAACGGAGGCTGGGGGTGCAAACTGTGATCCAGATCCAGATCCGTTTCCACAACTATTTTTATCACTCGCTAATTAGCGAGACTTTAATTTCTGCTTCGTCCTCCAGACGGACCACAGGGGGGTTTAACACCCCCCCCACCACACACACACACACACACACACACACACACACACACACACACACACCCCTCCACCTCCACCACCATGTTGCTACTGACAACGATGAATATCTTTAGTTTCTTTAACTTGTATGTTTGAATGCGGGTTGCTGCCAAATACCACATTTAAAATCAGTTTGTAGGGTTATGTCTTTTATTGTCTTTTTATGTCTTTTTATGTCTTTTTATCAGATTTTTATGACAAACTACACTTTGACATTTTGGAATTTTTTAGACATCTATACTATTTTTTATTTTTTTAAAACTTTTTATGATGTATTTTATTATGACTTGTTGTGACACACTGCTATAACTTTTCTTTTGAAATTCTATACTATGTCTTTTTTCCACATACATACTATACTATGACTTTCTTTTTACTTTTTTAACATACTATACTATGACTTTTTTGGACATACTACTTTGACTTTTTCATAATTTTTTTACATACTAGACTTTTTTCGACATACTATACTATGAATTTTTCATCATTCTTTTTTAAATACTATATTATTAATTTTTTCAACATACTATACTATGACTTTTTTGGACATACTACTTTGACTTTTTCATAATTTTTTTACATACTAGACTTTTTTCGACATACTATACTATGAATTTTTCATCATTCTTTTTTAAATACTATATTATGAATTTTTTCAACATACTATACTATGACTTTTTTGGACATACTACTTTGACTTTTTCATAATTTTTTACATACTATACGTTTTTCGACATGCTATACTATGACCTCTTTATGACTTTTTCATCATTTTTTGGACATACTACTGAGCGGCTACACTATGTATGTATGTACTATGTAAAAGCGCTTTGACTAGATGTTAAGACTAGAAAAGAGCTCTATAAATACAGCACATTTACATTTACTATACCATGACTTATTTCAACATACTATACTATGACTTTTTATGACTTTTTCATCATTTTTTCAACATACTGCTGGGCGGCTGTGGCTCAGCGGTAGAGCGCTTATCTGCCAATTGGAAGGTTGGTGGTTCAATCCCTGGCCCTGCAGTCCCATGTCTAAGTGTCCTTGGGCAAGACACTAAACCCTGAGTTGCCCCCGACGCTGCGCCATCAAAGTGTGTGTGTGTGTGTGTGTGTGAGTGTGTATCTGATGAGCAAGTGGCTCCTTGTACAGCAACCTTAGCCACAATGTGTGAATGTGATGAATGGTTCCTGTTTGATGTAAAAGCGCTTTGAGTAGATGTTAAGACTAGAAAAGAGCTATAAAGAAATACAGCATATTTACTATACGATTGTCACGGTATGGCGGAAAGGAGGACCCAAATGCAGAGAACAGGGAGGCTCAAGGGAAGGTTCAATTGGATTTAATGTACAGTCCAAAACACAGGGAAAAGGCTTCATAAAAAACAAGAAAATCCAAAACACAAAAAAACCCCAAGGCTAAAGAGGGGGAAAATCCAAAAACAGGTCCGGGGAAAATAAGGGTAAAAAAACAGGAAACAAACACAGGGAACAACTCACGGGGACGACGAACACGCAGACTGGCACATGTTGGTAAGACAGAGAACTGGACGGATCTGACAAGGGACAAAGGAAACACAGGGGTAAAATACAAGAGGCAACGAGGTAATGGGGAACAGGTGAGACGTCAGGTGAATCACATTAGGGCGGGGCAGGACAATCAGACAAACAAAGCGAAGCTAAACAAGACAAGACGAGACCGGAAGCCAGACTACCAAAATAAAACAGGAAGGAGAACAAACAGACACAGCGGAACACAAGACAGGACCAGCAACATAAGACCAGGGAGAAACAAGGACAAAAACACAAAGAGGCCAAAGAAGAAGGGGGAAAAGAACCCAAACAAAACCCCAAACCATAACAACGATGACATTTTTAGTCTTTTTTTTTTTCGGCATATGGCTATGACTTCTTTATGACTTCTTTCAACATACTTATTTTGACTTTTCGGCATATACTATGACCTTTTCATCATTTTTTTTTTTAAATACTATACTATGACTTTTTCCAACTTACTATACTATGACTTTTTCATCCTCTCTTCAACATACCGCTGGGCGGCTGTGGCTCAGTGGTAGAGCAATTCAATTGGAAGGTTGGTGGTTTAATCCCTGGCCCTGCAGTCCCATGTCAAATTTTTTTCAAAGTTTTTCATAATTTTTTCAACATACTATACTATGACTTTTTCATCATCCTTTTCGACGTAGTATACTATGACTTTTTCATAATTTTTTTACTTACTAGACTTATTTCGACAAACTATACTATGACTTTTTTAAAACTTTTTTTGACATACTCGACTTTTTTCAACATGCTATACTATGACTTTTTTATGATTTTTTTCGACATACTATACCATATTTTTTTACAACATAATATAACTTGATTTGTTTTTATGTCATACTACACTGATATTTTTATAACTTTTTCAACATACTATACTATGATTTTTAAAAAGTCTTTTTTGACATACTATACTATGACTTCTTTATGACTTTTTCATCATTGTTTTTACATACTAGACGTTTTTAGACATACTATACTAGGACTTTTTTATGACTTTATTCAACATACTATACTACAACTTTTTCATCTTTTTTTCGACATACTATACACTGTACATGGCATGATTAATGATTTTTTAAATAACATAATATGACATGATTTGTTTTTATGTCATACTACACTGATATTTTTATAACTTTTTCAACATACTATACTATGATTAAGTCTTTTTTGACATGCTATACTGTGACTCTTTTCCTAATATGAAAAACTTTATAGGAAAAAGAAAAAAACACTTCATTAGAAGAAGAAGCACTTTATTAATCCATCAATGCGTAGTTATGTTTTTACACTCACACGTTGTATAGGCCTGTAAAGGGTCAGTGCCTTGCTCCAGGAGGTGAACCTTTGACCTACTGTACTAGACTATGACTTTTTTATAGCTTTTTGACATGTTATACTATGACTTTTTGACTATGACTTTTCTATGAATTTTGAATTTTATGAATTTTGACATACAATACTATGACAAGTTATGGCTTTTTATGATTTTTTTCAGACATACAAAAGCCTAGTATCTGTAACTCGAAATCTAAAGTAACTGGAAAGGGTCTTAAAAGTTATTAAATTTAACTTCAGGATTCTTGTGTATTCCCTGCATTATCTCTAAAAAAGAACCATTTTTTTAAGATTTCAAATAATAAAATTAGGAAAGTGTGAACAATGAACATCATATACATTTTCATGGACAATATGCAGACAGACGTCCACAGAAAGCTGATTGAACGCTAGCTAACTATCTCAACAGCCATTTGATTGGTTATTATATTCATAGGCCTTTTGTTTGTTTCCTATCTAATCTACAGTGTAGTAATGTCTTACTGTGGTCACAATATTCTCCAAAAATGTCCTCACTTTTCAAAATGTTCTATCACCAATAATTTCCCCTTCTTTCCAAAAATGTCCACATTTTCCCAAATGTCCCCACTTACCTAAAATGATTGCAGTTTCCAAAATGTCTTCACTTTATCAAAAATATCCCCCTTCACAAAAATGTCCTCATACCTAAAAATGTCCCTTTCAAAGAAACAACCTCACCTTTTACAAATGAACCCCCTCCTCAGAGCTCAACTCATGTAGGGCCTCACAAAAATAGAAGTACAGAAAGCACGCACGCACACACACACACACACACACACACACACACACACACACACACACACACACACACACAGACACACACACACACACACACACTGGGCTTCATGTTATTATTTTTCAGTGAGATGAATCGGAGGCTTCAGGAGAGTTCCTCACAGAGAATTCATCCAGTGACTGTTGGAGGGGGAAAGACAAGAAATTAGTTTTCTGCTCTCGACTGATATGAAACAATATGAGCTGCCCTGTTTGCAGTGTGTGTGTGTGTGTGTGTGTGTGTGTGTGTGTGTGTGTGTGTGTGTGTGTTGCTCAGGCCTCGTCGTCTCCCAAGCTCTTCAGAAAAGATTTCAAAGCTCCAGAAATCTGTAAAGCTTTAGTGTTTAACCCAGTTCACCTTCTGTTCTCCGCCTGCACGTCAAAGTCTGTAATAAGTGTACACTGGAAAAATACATAAAAGTACAGTTTAAAAATACTTGCATAAGGACTAAAATCACAGAGTTTTTAAATGAGGTTTGGTGGAGATTTCCCTCTTATATCATTTCATGTATGCGTACAAACAGCCAAAAAAAAGAACAGTAATCGTTGAGTAATCTGAAATCAATTTTCTGTTTTCAATCAATTTTATATGCTTTTTCACCATGGATATATAAGAAAAAAGTACCTTTAACTAACTTTTATTGGGGTCAATTCTTAATGGATTCAACCATATTTGAAGGTAGCGTCTCACTTGTACAATTTACAGCAGAAGTTCTTTCAGAATGTCTTTTATATCCAAGAAAAACTGGTATTAACTGTAAATGACATTTACCCTAACCTAATTGATATGGACTCCAAAATGTAATTGACTCAGGACTTTGTGAATTGGAATCAAATTGATTCGGAAAATCCTTGGCGATGCCTATATGCTGCGTAACTAGGACTACATTTGAGAATTAGCCGACTGGCTAACACTGGCACGTTTACAGAAATGTTGATTAATGTGCATTGTTCTGATCAAATAAATAAATCTACCACCCAGCCCCAAAGCCCTTTTATTTTATTCATATTTAAACAATTAACAATCAATACCCTGGGGCATGGGAATTTTTTCCTATCTCATAGGAATGTCATTGGTCCCAGGACCAAAGAAAAAATGAAAAACACAGAGAGGAAAGACGAGAAGTGGGGGGACCTAATAAAAACAAAAGCAGGAAAGGAGCTCACAGCTCACACACAGACAACACACACAGACACACACAGACACACACAGACACACACAGACACACACACAGACACACACACACACAGACACACACAGACACACACACAGACACACACAGACACACACACAGACACACACACAGACACACACACAGACACACAAACAAAGAAACAGAAGATATTGACAGAGAACCCAGCCCTAAAGACGATGATGCATTTTTTAACATCGTCTGCAATCAGTTACAAGACCAAAGTCTCAAATACTCAGTTATCATGTTACCAGATAGCTTTAGAGAGTAAATATTAAGAATATTGTTCCTGTAATATAAGCTATAAGCAAGGTGCGGGAATATTGGACCCGGGCTACATGATAACCTATGATGGTCTGCAGGGACCCAGGTTCCATTCAGCCCGAGATTATAAGTTCTGGGAGACGGGTCAGTCCTAAGTGAGATGGATAAGCACATAAGAAGCTGCGTCCAGGCTAGTTTAATACTGAGACCGACAGATTATTAAGAGGATGGAAGAATGAAGGGGTGCCGTCAGTCCAGGAGTGGGCCGGTGAGATGGCTAGGGGGGACAACACAGTCTCAGTCCCATCTGGTAAAATACGGACCGAGGTGCTAAAAGTCTCCTCAAATAAAGCACTTTATCTAAATAGGTCGCCAATAGTCCTGACCTATTCATCATGCATCCCTTTTGACGCTGTTATGTTAAGAAAAAGGTAGTACAGTTTTATTTGTATAGCACCTTTCACAGAAAAAAATCACAAAGTGCTTCACGATAAAATCTGATACAATACAAAAAAAATTCAAATACAAGAACATTTAAATACAAAATGGAAAAGACAACAAACAGCCATTAAAACCATGTTGCTGCTGACAATGATTAATATCTTTAATCTCTTTAACTTGTATGTTTGAATGCAGGTTGCTGCCAAATACCACATTTAAAATCAGTTTGTAGGGTTATGTCTTTTTATGTCTTTTTATGTCTTTTAATCAGATTTTTATGACAAACTACACTTTGACATTTTGGAATTTTTTAGACATACTATACATTTTTTTTTATTTTTACATTTTATGACGTACTTTATTATGACTTCTTGTGACACACTGCTATGACTTTTCTTTTGAAATTCTATACTATGACTTTTTTCCACATACTATATATATTATGACTTCTTTATGACTTTTTCATCATTTTTTGGACATACTACTGGACAGCTGAACTATGTAGGCTATGTATGTACTATGTAAAAGCGCTTTGACTAGATGTTAAGACTAGAAAAGAGCTCTATAAATACAGCACATTTACATTTACTATACCATGACTTATTTCAACATGCTATACTATGACTTCTTTATGACTTTTTCCTAAAACAAACTAGAAAAGACACCAAACAGCCATTAAAACCTCTCGACTTACTAAAAGCCTGCTTGAACAGTTGAGTCTTCAGCTGCTTTTTAAAAGAGTCGACAGGATCCACACAACGGAGAGAGGGAGGGGAGTTGTTCCACAGCCGTGGAGCCGCTGCAGGGGATGATCGATCCCCTCTAGTTTTAAAAGCCTCTGATTTAATGACCTCAGACTACGGGTGGGAGGATAAAGCCGTATCAAGTCAGAGATGCAGGGAGGAAGTTGACTGTGCAGGGCTCTGAAAGTAAGGACCATGACACGGGTTTAGGAAAAGGTCGTGGGGGGGATCACGGTTCTGTGACACGCGGGAATAATGGGCCACGTGGGACATGAACCCAGGTCTCCTGGGTGAAAGTCCTGTGTTTGACCCATCCCCAATGTTTCAGGCCAAATGATCAATGTATTTGGGTTTCCTAAATCCAGTCTACATCCAGGTACAGAATGCTTAGACTAAACCACAATCTTTCCCTCACCTTAAACCAAAATGTTGCCTAAACCGAGCTACAAACAGGTTTCAAAATGCAAACTCTTGCACATTGTAACCATCATGCACCCTGACCTCCACCATGTACAATAACATGATCATTGTACCCCACCAACCTACCTAAGAGGAATTTCCCCCTTACGTCCTACTCCCTAAACCCCGTCTAGCTGCTCTCCCCGGTACGTTCTACACACGCCGAAGGACGCTTTTTTCAATGCTTTAGGCAGCACGTTGGCTAAGTGGCTAAGTGGCTAAGCAAGAAGGTTCTGGGTTTGAATCCCGCTTCTGTGTAGAGTTTGTATGTCTCCCCCTGTTTGCGTGGGTTTCCTCCAGGTACTCTGGTCTCGTCCCACCATAAAGACGTGCATGCTAGGTAGGACTGCAGTTGAAACATAGCCAATTGGCTAACACTAGTGCATTTACAGATATGTTAATTAATTAATGTGCATTGTCCTAATCAAATCAATCTGACAGCCACTGTCCAAACTGTTTACGAGGTTGGAGTGTTTGGAAAAGATGGTATATAAAGGGTTTGCCAGATGGGATCTCTAGACTAGAAAATAGGGAAGGACTTCCTGGAGGACTCCTAAGAAGATCTGTGCTGGGGAGAGTGGTGTATGATGGGATTATGGTGTTGTCATTTAGACATAGTGTATGTGTAGTTGGTGTATTGTCTATTTTGTTGAATGGTCTTGAATATTGTAGTTTGTGTGTCATCTTTTCTTGATTTCTGTCTGGCTGGATGGGGATGTGTTCAAGTTGCAAATTGAGTGTTTTGTTGAAAAAAAAATAAATAAATAAAATAATAAAATATTAGCTTAGCATTCAGATTAGCTTGCACACTGGCTGCCAAGTCATCACCATGCTTATTGTACAGCACCATCATTATATGAGGGCATGTAAAGTATAATCGTATTTTCAACAAATGTTTTTTGTGTTCAAGTACTTTGTTCTGTTGTTTTTTTCATAACTTTTTTTGACGACTTCCAATGGCTCAGGAGAAGAAACTTGTACACAAAAAAAGAAATATATATACGGATAAATTAATTATTACTAACTGGGGAACATTCTTTAATTAATTAAATATCAGTGTATTTCAACACGTGAACTGGGAGCTGCCACAATTTGGGTCAAACGGACTCTTTCCTTTAAACAAGAGTGCACCTGAAGGCACCATTGAATCTAGGCCATTGACTTAACAGTGAGCAAGAGAAGGGAACAACTTAGTCCTTTTGTGGAGGCAAATTCATAATTGAGGGAACATAATAAGTATTGGGATGTTTTGAACTTCACATCAGGTACTGAAATAATTTTACACAGTCTTACTGCGGGGGACGTTTCGGCCCCCGAGTACCTCCCTTCAGGCAGCCGTTCCAGCCTCAGAGACTAAGCGCAGGGTGACAATGCCCCTTGGGGGTTTTTCTGAGGGAGGGGGACAAATAACATGTGTCTTGAACCTTTTGATCCGTGCAATGTGGTGTAATGTTCCACAGTTTGTCAAACAGTTCCTTCTATCTACAGGATGCGGTGCACCTGTTTTCTTTAAATAATTTCACAGAGAAGTATTGTACTCTGCATAACAAGCTGTGCACTTCCAGCGCTCATACTGTACACATGCATTCAGCTGTGTGTGTGTGTGTGTGTGTGTGTGTGTGTGTGTGTCTTACCTGAGGGCTGACAACAGCAGAGCTCGGCAGCTGTTATTATTATTATTATTATCATCATACACTTTGTTTTAACACTTCCTTCCCTTGTCACTGGAGCTGTGAGCCTGCTGTTGCCTGCTGGAGCTGCTCAACAATGACGGCTATGATATACTATAAAAAATAACATGTGTGATATAAGCTGCCCTCATCTGATGTCGGTCAGTTGCCTTTAAAAACATAGATACCGGCGCCTGGTCGGGACTCTGGGCGTCACTACTTGACGCTCTGGGTCAGGACGTATGTTTAACTGCCATTTGGCACAAAAATGACACAGAAGAAGACCAGAAGACCACGGGTGGAGATGCAAAATGTATGTTTCAGTGACACGCGGGTCAAGCCATTCTATCCAGCAGCTGTGTCTCAGCTGGGATAGGCCCACGTCTGTCCAGATGTGGTTAAATCAAACAGGCTCACATTTGGACCCATGGAGCCGGAGCACAGCCGAGTCGACTGACACGCCGATGGCTACCTGGGGTAACTTTAAAATTAATATTGTGACACTTGGATTAGGTTATTGACTACATTTATTATTTTTCAATATATCTGGAGAGATGCCTCCTCACCTCCTGGGCACTTGAGCAAAGCACTGTACCCCCCACCAACTGCTCAGGGTGCTGGTCCAGCACCGGCAGCCCCCCCACTCTGACATCTCTCCATTAGTGCATGAACAGGTCCTGAGCATGTGTGTGTATTTCAGGCCTGTGTGTAGTGATTACTAACAAAACAGAGTGTACATTGTAATTTCCCCACTTGGGATCAAATGACCAGTAAAAAAAGTACAATATTTGTCTCTGAAATCATACTTCATCATAGTATAGTGCAGTATCAATCACAGTACAGTAGGGCTATTTGAGTGAATGTACTTTTCATCACTAAAACCACATGTGTTTCCCAGCGCCAGTGAGTGCAGCCTCCATATTTGTCAGGATGTCTACCGAGCGGTAGGAACAGGACGTTTTACCTGCCGGCTTTCCTCGCCTCACTGCCGCTCCCAACAACTGCAGCAGCATATTAGCGTGTCGGCTTACGCCCGGCATGCAAAAACAGCCCTTTAATAACGTCTGCCGGCGGAGTAGAGCGGAGGCAACAACAGAGAACACATTCAGACAGATTGCCAACATGAGGAGCAAAGCGACTGTGGAGTCTGAGGGGAGTAATATTACAGCCATTTGGCTAATAGCCACCACGCTGGTTACAGAGGCTTCACACAGACAGAGACCAGTCTGGGGGAGGAAAGCAGCATTTTAGCCAGGTGAGGCCATGTGTGTGTGTGTGTGGGGGGGGGGGGGGGAGTTCTCATCACACTGCATTGCTAAGCTGAAGACGACATACAGAAATCAACGCACTGCACATGTATTTCCTGTTGTTTCTTTTCTTTTCTTGTATTTCACTCGGTGTTGTGTTTTCTTTGGTTCTTGCGTGTTCTCTTTACCTAAACTCCACCACAACAACTTCCTGCTCCAAACCACCGCGGCTGCTGTGATGGCGTTACCTCCCACAGAAACAAGAAAGAAACAGCAGGAATGCAGTTGCCGGGGTTTGAACATGGGAATCTTCTCTCTGTTGAACATGGGAATCTTCTCTCTGTTGAACATGGGAATCTTCTCTCTGTTGAACATGGGAATCTTCTCTCTGTAGAACATGGGAATCTTCTCTCTGTAGAACATGGGAATCTTCTCTCTGTTAAACATGGGAATCTTCTCTCTGTTGAACATGGGAATCTTCTCTCTGTAGAACATGGGAATCTTCTCTCTGTTGAACATGGGAATCTTCTCTCTGTTGAACATGGGAATCTTCTCTCTGTAGAACATGGGAATCTTCTCTCTTTTGAACATGGGAATCTTCTCTCTGTTGAACATGGGAATCTTCTCTCTGTTGAACATGGGAATCTTCTCTCTGTTGAACATGGGAATCTTCTCTCTGTTGAACATGGGAATCTTCTCTCTGTAGAACATGGGAATCTTCTCTCTGTTGAACATGGGAATCTTCTCTCTGTTGAACATGGGAATCTTCTCTCTGTTGAACATGGGAATCTTCTCTCTGTAGAACATGGGAATCTTCTCTCTGTTGAACATGGGAATCTTCTCTCTGTTGAACATGGGAATCTTCTCTCTGTTGAACATGGGAATCTTCTCTCTGTTGAACATGGGAATCTTCTCTCTGTTGAACATGGGAATCTTCTCTCTGTTGAACATGGGAATCTTCTCTCTGTTAAACATGGGAATCTTCTCTCTGTTGAACATGGGAATCTTCTCTCTGTTGAACATGGGAATCTTCTCTCTGTTGAACATGGGAATCTTCTCTCTGTTGAACATGGGAATCTTCTCTCTGTTGAACATGGGAATCTTCTCTCTGTTGAACATGGGAATCTTCTCTCTGTTGAACATGGGAATCTTCTCTCTGTTTACACACGCTCTCTGGAGATTTTGCACATTTTACACCCATGCAAAGCTACAGGAGACATGCATTCAGTCGCTTTGATTTGTGATCGACAGCTTGGTTATAACCTATGTAACTGTCTGAGGGACAGTGCTATTGAGATTTACACATTAGTCCATGTTGTTGTTGATAATTCCATTAATGTGTGAACTCATACGGCAATTAAAAACCTTAAAAATGTATAATAAATTTAAAAAGGGAAATGTGAAATGTATGTTGAAATCAAAGGTCAAATGACCAGAGTTTAGTGAAGGCCACACCTGTTGCTTATTATATAATTATATTTGTTGAATATTGTTGTAATTTCTTTGTATTTAATGCACTTTCTGCACTGTTGTGATGCTAACATTGTGGGGGCCGTCTAGTTAAAGAAACGTGTGTAAGAGGTTGTAAAACGACTGAACATTTTACCCCATGCAAAGCTACAGGAGACATGCATTCAATCGCCCGTTTGTCGCCTTTGATTGATGGTTATAACCTACTTAAAATCTTTAAAAACAACTTTCATTGAGATGATGAAGATGAAGAAATATGTTTGTGTGGATTTATTAACGCTCGTGGGTTGTCGTCCCGTCGAAATTGAAAATCATGATGGTTTTTTTTTGAATGTTTTTTAACTTTTTCTCACGTTTTTGTCTCTTTTTTCATCACTTTTGATGTTTTTTTTCAATGTTTGTCACTTTTTTAGTTTTTTCAACACCACGTAACACTAACTTATTAACTTTAGGCAACATGAAGACAACATGAGGACAACATGAGGACAACATGAAGACAACATGAGGACAACATGAGGGCAACATGAGGACAACATGAGGACAACATGAGGACAACATGAAGACAACATGAGGACAACATGAGGACAACATGAAGACAACATGAAGACAACATGAAAACAATATGAGGACAACATGAAGACAACATGAAGACAACATGAGGGCAACATGAAGACAACATGAAGACAACATGAAAACAATATGAGGACAACATGAAGACAACATGAAAACAATATGAGGACAACATGAAGACAACATGAGGACAACATGAAGACAACATGAAGACAACATGTGGACAACATGAGGACAACATGAAGACAACATGAGGACAACATGAGGACAACATGAAGACAACATGAAGACAACATGAAGACAACAAGAGGACAACATGAAGACAACATGAGGACAACATGAAGACAACATGTGGACAACATGAAGACAACATGTGGACAACATGAGGACAACATGTGGACAACATGAAGACAACATGTGGACAACATGAAGACAACATGTGGACAACATGAGGACAACATGTGGACAACATGAAGACAACATGAGGGCAACATGTGGACAACATGAGGACAACATGTGGACAACATGAAGACAACATGTGGACAACATGAGGACAACATGAGGTTTAGGTAAAAAAAGAGCAAATTAATCCAAAAAAACAAACAATCTGCATTTTTACATTTTAATCCTCGTTCAGCACAAATGAATTTTTCCTTTAAGGACTTTATTGAAACTATTCCTTTTTACTGTTATTGGGTCTTATATTTAATACATGTTCTCTTGTGAATTTGTCTGTAAAAGGTGCTGTATTAAATAAAGTTATTATTATTATCTATAACATCTGTCTGCAGCACAGTGTTTGCACTGAACTGGAATGAAGTGTAAGCTGATATGGTTAGAAAAGCCTTCATGGTGAAGTACAAAACGGCCGGCATTGGAGGATGAAATTCCGCGATTTTAATAAGAATAGAAGAAGAAGAATAGGCTACAGCGAATCAGCGATCAGAACAGAGTTCCCTTAGTGCCAAAGAGAAGAGAAATCCATATAGAGGAGAGAGGAGAGAGGAGACAATGAAAGAGCATCGCCTAGTCTGAAAGGGAAAGAAAGTATGCCTTCACACACACACACACACATGCACACACGCACACGCGCACGCACGCGCACGCACACACTTACACACGTAAGCACGCACTCACACACGCACACACACACACACGCACACACGCACACACTTACACATGCACACACGCACACGCGCACGCACACACTTACACACGTAAGCACGCACTCACACACGCACACACACACACACGCACGCACGCGCACGCACACACTTACACACGCACGCACGCGCACGCACACACTTACACATGCACACACGCGCACGCACACACTTAGACACGTAAGCACGCACTCACACACGCACACACACACACGCACGCGCACACACACGCACGCAGACACGCAAGCATGCACATACGCACACACGCACACGCACGCAGACACGCAAGCATGCACATACGCACACACGCACGCACACACCCACACGTACTCACGCACTCACTCAAACACGCACGCATGCACACTCATGCTTAAAGTCTGAGTTCAGATAAAATTAAAATGAAGTAGGATGAATATGAAATGATGAAATTATGAAATGGATTTGGTTTGTGTTTGGAAGACTAGATTTAGAGTCTGGGTTTTATCTGCTGGGTTTCCATCATCGTAATGACGAAGCTTTAACAGATTTAGAAGATAAACCGTCCCGTTCTTCTTCTCCTAAACCCAACCGTCCCGTTCTTCTTCTCCTAAACCCAACCATCCTGTTCTTCTTCTCCTAAACCCAACTGTCCCGTTCTTCTTCTCCTAAACTCAACCGTCCCGTTCTTCTTCTCCTGAACCCAACTGTCCTGTTCTTCTTCTCCTAAACTCAACCGTCCCGTTCTTCTTCTCCTAAACCCAACCGTCCCGTTCTTCTTCTCCTGAACCCAACTGTCCTGTTCTTCTTCTCCTAAACCCAACTGTCCCGTTCTTCTTCTCCTAAACCCAACCGTCCCGTTCTTCTTCTCCTGAACCCAACCGTCCCGTTCTTCTTCTCCTAAAGCCAACTGTCCCGTTCTTCTTCTCCTAAACCCAACCGTCCCGTTCTTCTTCTCCTAAACCCAACCGTCCCGTTCTTCTTCTCCTAAACCCAACCATCCTGTTCTTCTTCTCCTAAACCCAACCCATCCCGTTCTTCTTCTCCTAAACCCAACCCTCCTGTTCTTCTTCTCCTAAACTCAACCGTCCCGTTCTTCTTCTCCTGAACCCAACCGTCCCGTTCTTCTTCTCCTAAACCCAACCGTCCTGTTCTTCTTCTCCTGAACCCAACCGTCCCGTTCTTCTTCTCCTGAACCCAACTGTCCTGTTCTTCTTCTCCTAAACCCAACCGTTCCGTTCTTCTTCTCCTAAACCCAACTGTCCCGTTCTTCTTCTCCTAAACCCAACTGTCCCGTTCTTCTTCTCCTAAACCCAACCGTCCCGTTCTTCTTCTCCTGAACCCAACCGTCCCATTCTTCTACTCCTAAACCCAACTGTCCCGTTCTTCTTCTCCTAAACCCAACCGTCCCGTTCTTCTTCTCCTGAACCCAACCGTCCCGTTCTTCTTCTCCTAAACCCAACTGTCCCGTTCTTCTTCTCCTAAACCCAACTGTCCCGTTCTTCTTCTCCTAAACCCAACCATCCTGTTCTTCTTCTCCTAAACTCAACCGTCCCGTTCTTCTTCTCCTAAACCCAACCGTCCCGTTCTTCTTCTCCTGAACCCAACCGTCCCGTTCTTCTTCTCCTAAACCCAACTGTCCTGTTCTTCTTCTCCTAAACTCAACCGTCCCGTTCTTCTTCTCCTAAACCCAACCGTCCCGTTCTTCTTCTCCTAAACCCAACCGTCCCGTTCTTCTTCTCCTAAACCCAACCGTCCCGTTCTTCTTCTCCTAAACCCAACCATCCTGTTCTTCTTCTCCTAAACTCAACCGTCCCGATCTTCTTCTCCTAAACCCAACCATCCCGTTCTTCTTCTCCTAAACCCAACTGTCCCGTTCTTCTTCTCCTAAACCCAACTGTCCCGTTCTTCTTCTCCTAAACTCAACCGTCCCGTTCTTCTTCTCCTAAACCCAACCGTCCCGTTCTTCTTCTCCTGAACCCAACCGTCCCGTTCTTCTTCTCCTAAACCCAACCGTCCCGTTCTTCTTCTCCTGAACCCAACCGTCCCGTTCTTCTTCTCCTGAACCCAACCGTCCCGTTCTTCTTCTCCTAAACCCAACCATCCTGTTCTTCTTCTCCTAAACCCAACCATCCTGTTCTTCTTCTCCTGAACCCAACCGTCCCGTTCTTCTTCTCCTAAACCCAACCGTCCCGTTCTTCTTCTCCTAAACCCAACCGTCCCGTTCTTCTTCTCCTAAACCCAACCGTCCCGTTCTTCTTCTCCTAAACCCAACCGTCCCGTTCTTCTTCTCCTAAACCCAACCGTCCCGTTCTTCTTCTCCTGAACCCAACCGTCCCGTTCTTCTTCTCCTAAACCCAACCGTCCCGTTCTTCTTCTCCTGAACCCAACCATCCTGTTCTTCTTCTCCTAAACCCAACCGTCCCGTTCTTCTTCTCCTAAACCCAACTGTCCCGTTCTTCTTCTCCTAAACCCAACCGTCCCGTTCTTCTTCTCCTAAACCCAACCGTCCCGTTCTTCTTCTCCTAAACCCAACCGTCCCGTTCTTCTTCTCCTAAACCCAACCATCCCGTTCTTCTTCTCCTAAACTCAACCGTCCCGTTCTTCTTCTCCTAAACCCAACTGTCCCGTTCTTCTTCTCCTAAACCCAACTGTCCCGTTCTTCTTCTCCTAAACCCAACTGTCCCGTTCTTCTTCTCCTAAACCCAACTGTCCCGTTCTTCTTCTCCTAAACCCAACCGTCCCATTCTTCTTCTCCTAAACCCAACTGTCCCGTTCTTCTTCTCCTAAACCCAACCGTCCCGTTCTTCTTCTCCTAAACCCAATTGTCCCGTTCTTCTTCTCCTAAACCCAACGTCCCGTTCTTCTTCTCCTAAACCCAACCGTCCCGTTCTTCTTCTCCTAAACCCAACTGTCCCGTTCTTCTTCTCCTAAACCCAACCGTCCCGTTCTTCTTCTCCTAAACCCAACTGTCCCGTTCTTCTTCTCCTAAACCCAACTGTCCCGTTCTTCTTCTCCTAAACCCAACTGTCCCGTTCTTCTTCTCCTGAACCCAACCGTCCTGTTCTTCTTCTCCTAAACCCAACCGTCACGACCCAGGGTGTTTAGATAAAGTGTTTTTAGAAGGAAAAGGAGGCTTTTAGCTCCAATAACAACGCCAAAGGCCTCTGACCGGGCGATGGGAGTGAGAACTGTGTTGAGCAAAACACACAAACGGCAAAACACCAATAACAAAAATGTGTATCTTTTCATTCAAGAGCATCAAACGTTGCTGTAATTGAAAGGAAGTTCTTTCAGATAAATGCGATTGATTAAATGAATAATGTAAAGTAAACACTTCAATCTCCTTCAAACTCCACACCGGAGTCTCAGAATCGGCCCACACCGCTCTCACCTCTCTGTCCTCCAAGGTCGGTCAGCGCCCGTCCAACGCCGCGCCGGCAGCTGACCAGCGTCCGCCCGCCTCCCGCCGTCTGCGTGGCGCCGGCCCGTCTGGAAGGTCAGCGGCGCCGGGCCGGAGCGGCCGGGGGTCGCGCCTCACGCCGCCTCGCCTGCCGAGGTCCGGCTGCAGATGATGTACGACTCGCATCAGCGCTGGTTATGAATTAGCATCATTAGCACCGCGATGATGATGATGATGATGATGATGACAAAGGCTGATGATTATGATGCCCGTTACCTTGGAGACGGAGTTAGAGGAGAAACTTTCGAGCTGCTGTGTAACACTCCTGCTTTTGTTCTTTAGGTGATGGAGAGAAGAGAGGAGAGGAGACAAAGAATGGAGAGAAGAGAGGAGGTTTTGGATGAGAAGGGTTGCAATCACAACAATCGAAAACAAGTCAAGAAGAGAGAAGAGAAAGAGAGAGAGAGAAATTCTAAATAACATTTAAAAAACAAACAAAAGCCAAACAAATGTGCTTTCTTAATCATAGAAGAGGAGAGGAATAGCAGGAAAGTGAACAGAGGAGAGGAAACAGGAGGAGTCCAGAGAAAGACAGAGAAACGGGAGATGGAGGGAGTCAATTAGAGGATGCAAAAGAGAAGAGAGGGAAGGTGACATGGAGGAGAGGAAAAGTAGGATAGTGAACAGATAAGAGGAAACCAGGGAGCACAGCGAGGAAGAAGGAGAGGAGGAAAAGAAGGAGAGGAGGAAACAAGGGAGGAGAAGACAAGGATGACAAAGAAAGAGGACGGGAGAAGAGACAAAGACAGGAGAGGAAAGGATGAGTAAGACTAGAAAACATAAGGAGAAGAAAAGAAAGAGATAGGATGGGTGGAAGGATGAAAGGGGAGGAGAGAGGATTTGAGATGAGAACAGAGGAGAAGATGACAAGGAAAGAAAGACAAAAAAGAGAGGGGGAGGTGGCCAGGTTGGTTCAGTGGTAAAGCAGGCGCACATGTATCTTCTCCCCCTCTCTCCCCTTTCTCACCCAACTGTCCTGTCAAAAATTAAAGGCAGAAAAGCCCAAAAAGAGAGGGAGAGAAATAGCAGGAGAGTGAACACAGGAGAGGAAACAAGGGAGGATAAGGTAACAGAGAAATAGGACGGATGCAAGGATGAAAGGTCAAGTTACGCCTCCTGTTGTCCTCGGGTCAGATTGACCCATTTTTAAAAAGGTTTCTACATCAGAAATGTGTGTTTCTTTCAACCAAATTGCCCTAAACATGACGTGGATGGTTCCATGCAACGCTCTTAACGAGTAAAATAAAGGATCAGTTCACTACGTTCATTCAATGTGGGTGTTTTATTCCATTTTCTAACATTTGGAGAAAAAAAGATGAAACAAAAGTGACAAAATGTTGTAAAAAGCTTCCAAAACTTGTAAAAAGCTTCAAAAACTTGGAAGAAAAAAGGAAGAGGAAACAAGAGAGGATGAAAGAGGAGAGGAGGAGGGAGGAAGAGAAAACAGGAGAGGAGGAGGGAGGAGAGAGCAGGAGGGAGGAGGAGGAAACAAGAGAGGAGGAAACAAGAGAAGAGAAGGGAGGAGGAGGAAACAGGAGATGAGGAGGGAGGAGAGAGGAGGAGGGAGGAGGAGGAAACAAGAGAGGAGGAAACAAGAGAAGAGGAGGGAGGAGGAGGAAACAGGAGAGGAGGAGGGAGGAGAGAGGAGGAGGAAACAGGAGAGGAGGAGGGAGGAGAGAGGAGGAGGGAGGAAGAGGAAACAGGAGAGGATGAAAGAGGAGAGGAGGAGGGAGGAGGAGGAAACAGGAGATGAGGAGGGAGGAGAGAGGAGGAGGGAAGAAGAGGAAACAGGAGAGGATGAAAGAGGAGAGGAGGAGGGAGAAGGAGGAAACAGGAGAGCAGGAGGGAGGAAACAGGAGAGGAGGGAGAAGGAGGAGGAAACAGGAGAGGAGGAAACAGGAGAGGAGGAGGGAGGAAACAGGAGAGGAGGGAGAAGGAGGAGGAAACAGGAGAGGAGGAAACAGGAGAGGAGGAGGGAGGAAACAGGAGAGGAGGGAGAAGGAGGAGGAAACAGGAGAGGAGGAAACAGGAGAGGAGGAGGGAGGAAACAGGAGAGGAGGGAGAAGGAGGAGGAAACAGGAGAGGAGGAAACAGGAGAGGAGGAGGGAGGAAGCGTGCTGAGTGTCATCATTAGCATTGAGATGCCGTTGGGAGATGAGAGATGATGGCTTCTCTTTCACCTCCCTGCTGTTCTCTCCCTCCTCCCCTCTTCCTCTTTAATAACGCCGTTCTCTCTCTCTTTCACCTCCCTGCTGTTCTCTACCTCCTCCCCTCTTCCTCTTTAATAAGGCCGTTCTCTCTCTCTTTCCGCTGTATGGGTTATTTACTCCCTTCATCTCTAAATAGGATAGACTTCCTCAGTATTTCATAAGCTTATGTACGAAATGGGCCGCACCTGAATACTAAAGTAATTCCAAAAGTAACCAAAGAACACAGAGAGAAAGACAGCGAGAGAGAGAGAGAGAGAGAGAGAGACAGAGAGAGAGAGACAGCGAGAGAGAGAGAGAGGTGCTAACGTTAGATAAAACAAAGTGGTGGAGCGAGGTAGAAAGAGAGAGTGAGAGAAAGAGAGAGACAGAGAGGGAGAGAGACAGAGAGAGAGAGAGAACATGAAGACAACATGAGGACAACATGAGGGCAACATGAGGACAACGTGAAGACAACATGAGGACAACATGAGGGCAACATGAAGACAGCATGAAGACAACATGAGGACAGCATGACAACAACATGAAGACAACATTAAGATTCAACTTTATTGTCATTACACATGTACAGGTACAATGCAACAAAATACAGTTTTAGAGAGTCTCCGAGCCGCAGCTATTTAAAGCTCCCCCACAATGCCGATGCGCAAATTCGGGGGGAATTCAGGGTTCAGTGTCTTGCCCAAGGACACTTCGACTTGGGACTGCAGGGCCGGGGATTGAACCACTAACCTTCTAATTAGCAGGTAACCACTCTACCGCTGAGCCACAGCTGCCACAACATGGGGACAACATGAAGGCAACATGAAGACAACATGAAGACAACATGAGGACAACATGAGGGCAACATGGGGACAACATGAAGGCAACATGAGGACAACATGAGGGCAACATGGGGACAACATGAAGACAACATGAGGGCAACATGAGGGCAACATGAGGACAACATGAGGGCAACATGGGGACAACATGAAGGCAACATGAGGACAACATGAGGGCAACATGAGGACAACATGAAGACAACATGAGGACAACATCAGGGCAACATGGGGACAACATGAAGGCAACATGAGGACAACATGAGGACAACATGAAGACAACATGAGGACAACATGAGGACAACATGAGGGCAACATGAGGACAACATGAGGACAACATGAGGACAACATGAGGACAACATGAGGACAACATGAGGACAACATGAGGACAACATGAGGGCAACATGAGGACAACATGAGGACAACATGAGGGCAACATGAGGACAACATGAGGACAACATGAGGACAACATGAGGACAACATGAGGGCAACATGAGGGCAACATGAGGACAACATGAGGACAACATGAGGACAACATGAAGACAACATGAGGACAACATGAGGACAACATGAGGACAACATGAGGACAACATGAGGGCAACATGAGGACAACATGAAGACAACATGAGGACAACATGAGGACAACATGAAGGCAACATGAGGACAACATGAGGACAACATGAGGGCAACATGAGGACAACATGAGGGCAACATGAGGACAACATGAAGGCAACATGAAGACAACATGAGGACAACATGAGGGCAACATGAGGACAACATGAGGGCAACATGAGGGCAACATGAGGACAACATGAGGACAACATGAGGACAACATGAGGACAACATGAGGGCAACATGAGGACAACATGAAGGAACATGAAGACAACATGAGGACAACATGAGGACAACATGAGGGCAACATGAGGACAACATGAGGACAACATGAGGACAACATGAGGGCAACATGAGGACAACATGAGGACAACATGAGGGCAACATGAGGACAACATGAGGACAACATGAGGGCAACATGAGGACAACATGAAGGAACATGAAGACAACATGAGGACAACATGAGGACAACATGAGGGCAACATGAGGACAACATGAGGACAACATGAGGGCAACATGAGGACAACATGAGGACAACATGAGGACAACATGAGGGCAACATGAGGACAACATGAGGACAACATGAGGGCAACATGAGGACAACATGAGGACAACATGAGGGCAACATGAGGACAACATGAGGACAACATGAGGGTTAAATAATAGAGGAAAGTCAGTCGATGCCAGCTGAGCATTGCAGGTTGTATTATTTCTCGTATTCTCCTCCTCACATTTCTTTGCTCTCCTTCCTCTCCTCACTTTTTATCTCCTTTTAACCTTTTACCTCCGTTCTCCTCTCCTCTCCTCTGGCCATTTTGCTGTCAGCCAAGAAGTGTAACTAGGCTTCTTTTTCCCGTTGGCCTTTTTGCTCCGCTGCCGCTTTCCCTTCTCACTCGACGGGCGCCTCCTCACATCACCTAGCACCTCCTCGCCCGGCCTCGTCCTCCCCAGAGCGGGTCCTGACAGCTCTCCTCCTCCCGCGGTGTCCTCCGCAGAGCTGAAGCGTGACACCGAGCTGCTGCTCCGGCCAGAAACACCGGGCCACCTGACAGCTGCCCAGGCCTGGGGAACAGGAGGAGGAGGAGGAGGTGGTGGGAGGAGGAGGAGGAGGTAGGAGGAGGAGGAGGAGGAGGTAGGAGGAGGTAGGAGGAGGTAGGAGGAGGCACGGAGGAGAAGGTAGGCAGGAGGCAGCGAGGCCAGAGGACGGAGGCAGGAGGAGGTAGGAGGAGGAGGAGGAGGAGGTAGGAGGAGGTAGGAGGAGGAGGAGGAGAAGGTAGGAGGAGGAGGAGGAGGAGGTAGGAGGTAGGAGGAGGAGGAGGAGGAGGCGAGGGACAGGCCCAGAGCTGATGGACCGATCCTAGAAAAGGAGTAGAAGACACACTGTAAATAACGGCTGTGAAATCTCCAGTTATTTCCTTCAGATGTAACAGCAACATACTGGATATGATTTTACAGTAGAATGCTGTAAAGGTACATTAAAACCTTGTCGCCATGACAACATCACAGTAGTCTTGTGTAGTATTAGGCAGTAGAAATCACAGTAAAAAAATAGGTATAATGTCATATAAATTAGGTTTATTGACCATGTACTGTATGAAAAAAAACAAAAATGTTTTAAAAAGCTGGAAATTTGGACCCGGAAGGACAGCAAGTTCATGGTCGACAGGAAGACAACACAAGGGTTAATCATCTCTCCTCTCCTCTATTTATTGTTCCTTTTGCTTCTGAAGATGACCAAAACCAAGCGTGGCGTCTCCCGTGGCAACACAAACACACGTGGGCTCACTATTTGGCATGCACAAGTTATAACATCTTAATGATTTCTCACAACCTCATTAATAGATATTTACAAACCCTTTATGGCTGGTAACAGCTTGACTCAACTCGCCTCAACTCGACGCATTCTGCGTCCGTTTTCCGTTGCAGACTGAGTAACGCCTCAGCGTGGCTGGTCACCATAGCGACGCGTGATGATGTCATTTTCAACGTGACTCACAGCAGCACGCTGGAAAACAACCCGGAGTTTGGGAATTCCTCCGGAGTTCAGACGTCGCCATGACAACACCAAAGGGTAAGTTAAGTGTCCCGGTAACGTTAGCTAACATGTGCACGTGTTAGGGGCCCCGGTCAGTATTTACTATACGCCAGGGGTCTTCAACAGGGGGTCCGCGACCCCTAGGGGGTCCGCGGATGTACTGCATGGGGGTCGCGAAAGTTTTGGTTGATTAGACTTTTTTTTTTTTTTGGAGCAAATGTCCATTTGAATAGCTTTTATGCATGATTACATGCAATTGACAGACATTGTTGATCTTGGCAGGTATCAGTTTATTGTGTTATGTTATGTTTATAAATGGCAGTGGCATGGCCACCCTACTCACTGGGCCTCGCACATGTTTAAAATAAAAACATGAATATATGAACCTGTGTATTATTTGAGTATCTTAGTATTGAATGCACAATAACAAGGTACATTTACACATGGCACTATAGGACCAGTTTGATATAACACAATTTTATACAATATATATAATTAGGGGGTCCCCGCTCCATCTCGCCATCAGTTTGGGGGTCCTTGGCCTGGAAAACGTTGAAGACCCCTGCTATACGCTATATAAAGTACATGAACTTTAGCAACCATGATTACACACCAAAATATGTCTGCTGTGTACCGGTTGTGTTTCAGACCGTCTGGTGGGCGTTTGATGTCCGACGGGTGAAATCTCTGGTTCTGGTTCTGGTTCTGACCTGCTGGGCTTCGTATAATCTTTATCAGAGTCATGGAGAGGCTTATGACAAGGACTGGGATGCATCTGGGCCAGCAGAGCCGGGAGGGGGGACACTGTCCCAGGGTGCAGAGGAAGAAGACCGGGATGGACGGGAGGGTTTGTTGCGCTCCTTGAAAAGCTAAATAAAAACTTTTCTTTGATATATTGTCTTGTTTTGTTTTTTTAAAGTAACAGTGTGCAATATTGGAAATGACATGCAAAAGCCCCTAACAGCCCCTAACAGCCCCTAATAGCCCCTAATAGCCCCTAATAGCCCTTAATAGCCCTTAATATTGAACAGTTAAAGTGAGAATAGTGCAGAGAGCAGATAATCTGTCGGTGTCTGGCTAGAATTTTTTTTTTTAATATGCACTCTTGTTGCTAACAACGCAGCGATGAGTGACGATTCTCTCCGACCAATCAGCAGCCTGCAGGTTTCCACGTCACCTTCTGGTATCGCCTCAGCTCGCTTGGAACCTCGACTGAGGTAGTACGAAAAAAAGTACCTGGTAGCAGGTCCCAGGGACTTTTTTTCGTAATGGAAAACCCAAAAATGCGAGTAGAGTTGAGGCGAGTCGAGTAGATACCACGCAGTGGAAAAGCCCCTTTAGACTAGAACAGATGTGTCTCTTATGGTGCTTTTCCACTGCGTGCTATCTACTCTACTCGCCTCGACTGTACTCGCATTTTTGGGTTTTCCATTACGAAAAAAAGTCCCTGGGACCTGCTACCAGGTACTTTTTTTCGTACTACCTCAGTCGAGGTTCTAAGCGAGCTGATGCGATACTAAAAGGTGACGTGGAAACCTGCAGGCTGCTGATTGGTCGGATCGCTGCGTTGTTAGCAGACAAGAGTGCGGAGTGTGTGTCCGGAACAAACGGGACATTTAAAAAAAAATCTAGCCAGACACCGACAGATTATCTACTCTCTGCACTATTCTCACTTTAACTGTTCAATATTAAGGGCTATATATTAGGGGATTTATGTTGTTTCCAATATTGCACACTGTTACTTTAAAAAAAACAAGACAATATATCAAAGAAAAGTTTTTATTTAGCTTTTCAAGTAGCGCATCAAACCCTCCCGTCCATCCCGGTCTTCTTCCTCTGCACCCTGGGACAGTGTCCCCCCCCCCCCGGCTCTGCTGTTCCAGATGCATCCCAGTCGTTGTCATAATCCATGACTTTCATAAAGATTATATGAAGCCCAGCAGGTCAGAACCAGAGATTTCACCCGTCGGACATCGCCCACCTGACGGTCTGCGGCCGCGGTTTTGCAAAGCGTTAATGCTCTGAAACACAAACAGTACACAGCAGACATATTTTGGTGTGTAATCATGGTTGCTAAAGTTCATGTACTTTATATAGCGTATAGTAAATACTGACTGTGACATGCTAATGTTAGCTAACGTTACCAGGAAACTTAACTTACCCTTTGGTGTCGTCATGGCGACGTCTGAACTCCGTCGGAATTCCCAAACTCCTGTTTTTTTTAGCGGCGATTTTAGTTGCTTCCTTCAGCTTCTTTTGAAACAAAACATTGGCGAGTAGCCGACGTGCTGTTGTGAATCACGTTGAAAATTACGTCATCATGCGTAGCTATGGTAACCAGCCACGCTGAGGCGTTACTCAGTCTGCAACGGAAAACCGACCGAAAATGGGTCGAACCGAGTAAAGGCGAGTCAAGCCGTGTCGAGCCGAATTGTTACCATCAATGGAAAAACGCCATTAGAGTAAAAATAGTATATATACAGTAAGTCTACACTGTAAACCTTTTACGTAAATGTACAGCTAAAATCTCACAGTATCTTACTGTTTTAATATTATACAGGGTCATACTGTAAGTGGCAATGCATTCTGGGAGAAAATAATAATATTACAGCACTTTCTGCGGCATGTTGCAGGTTTTTACTGTAATTTCCAGTGCAGCTGGAGTTTTAATATACAGCATGCTTACTGTAAATAAACAGTAGTTTACTGGCGAAGCTGCTAACAGGATATTACTGTAAATTAGGGTGAAAGGTTTTACAGTGTAAGAAGGAAAAGGGGTGGTGAATGAGAAAGGAGGGAAGTAACGAGGGAATAGAAATGAAAGGATGTATAAGTCGGGAAAGGGAGGAATGAGGATGCAGAGTCAGGGGAGAAACAGCGAGAGCAAAGGAGAGAAAACTGGATGATGTGAAGTTCATCCATCCATCCATCCAGCAAAAGAGAGGAGAGATCCAGGAAAGGAGGAGGGAAGTTCATCCATGTGGGGGAGAGAGAGAGAGAGAGAGAGAGAGAGAGAGAGAGAGAGAGAGAGAGGAGGCTGGAGGACATCATCCGTCAGAATCACCCTCTCCTCCCGTCGGGTGATTGATACCAGCGCTGCCTCTGGAGGCCCGGAGGGGGAGCAGCCCACGTTCTCCTCCTCCATCCATCCCTCCATCCATCCATCCATCCCTCCATCCTTCCTTCCAGCTTCTGCTCCCCCTGTCCTCCTCTCCCTCCTCCTGTTTTCTCTCCACAGCGGGCTCCTCAGCGGCCTGCCCCGGGGCCGACAGTGATGGAGAGAGGACGCCAACATCCCAGACACCAGGGTGGAGGGGGGTGGGTGGGGGGGGGGGGGTCTGCTACTGTCCGAGACTGAAGAGCATAGCATTAGCATAGCATTAGCATAGCATTAGCATAGCATAAGTACATAGCAAGTATAGACTGCACAATTAATCACAATTGGACAATATGGGTTAGTGCAGTGCTTCTCAAACACATCACACATACACAAATATTTAAAGTATATTATATATATATATAATGTGACTACATTTTATATATATATATATATATATAATGTTACTACAGGCTACATGGCTAGCAATAAGAAATATTGAATGCAACAGAATCCCATTTGTTTACATTTTAAAGCATCAGATTATCAATGACAACATTAATAACATTAATACAACATTAATAACATTAAAACAACATGTTCTTTTTGTATATTTCCTTTCTTTGACCTGGAAAAGTCCAAGTCTGCCTCTGGCGCTCTCTCATGTGCTCGTGATATTTCTAAGACAGGAGTATACGTTTGATTGAAGATCCATGTATTTTATAAAGTATTTAAAGGGCACCACAGGCAAACAAGAACAACAGAAGAACACGAGCATGCACACTGTGAACGCCACCTCCGGTTTTTCTATAGTAGAAGAAGAAGAAACGCTTCTTGCTCTGCACTGGTGTTTTTTTAAATCCCATAAAAAAAAAACCTAATTAATGCATTAACTTAAATGGAAGTGTGTAATTGATAATAATCCTGGGGGTGATCTTCATCCCTTTGAACAGCTCTAAGATTCAAGATTCAAGATGTTTATTTGTCATATGCACAGATTTTACACCATGCAATGAAATTCTTAAGTTGCAACGTTTCCCACAGTATAAAAATCTACACACTATACACACAATACATTTAAAAGATTCAGGTATAAGATAAAATCGCATGCAGCAGCAAAACATTGAAAGCATTATAAAAAGCATATGCATTGAACAAATGCAAACAAATGCAAACATTCACAATGTAGTGCAAACAGTGATTAGACTGCAAGTAGAAATTGTCAAGACTAAGACTCCACCTCCTCCTCCGCAGGATGAAGCAGGTTGAAGTGTGTGTGTGTGTGTGTGTGTGTGTGTGTGTGTGTGTGTGTTATTCCCTCTAACTGTGCATTTGCACGAACCCGAGGTCAACTTTGTTAGCTCGCGTTTAATGCCACCGACCGGCGCTCCGCCTCCACTTCACCGCCGTGAAAAAAAAACCTGCTATTGTTTGTCATTTCATTGGGAGGAAAGCAAGGGGGGGGGTGGAGGGGGGCATGGGGGGGGGGGGGGGGGGGACATAACTGCAGGCGCTGTGTGAAATGTTAAAATGGAGATTAGCCCGGCCACCGCAGATCTCGCTTATAATGATTAAACATCACGCCTTGCATTTCAATGGGAACACTTGTGGCTGGGAGAGCTCTGATAAGGTCCGGGTTTAATCCACACATGCAACATTCAGAGAGAAGAAAGGAAGGATATGCTTTTAGAGAGAGAGAGAGAGAGAAAGAGAGACAGCAGGCGGGGGTCACCCAGCTCAGTGTCCTCTGACAGAAATCCACTCAAACTCATCTAGAGCTTTTGGAGTTGCTGGTGTTTTTCGGTCATTCTCCAGCCTCCACTTCAACTGCTTTATAACAAGACATCACGACTCAATAAAGAGGCAGAAGAAGGAAAAAAGGTATATTCATAATGCATTCTAAGAAATAAATCAGTAAAATAACAGAAAATAAGTTCTGGCAGCTCATTAACCGTATTTAAAAACTAAAATCGAAGAAAAAATTGCAGCTGAAGTAAAAACTCAGAACATTTTCTGTTATTTTAAATGTTATTTCACATTCTCTCAGATAAAGCTGCCACATGAAGTCATTTTAACGCTTGTTTCAACGCTTCTTATGTACTTTTTGGTGCTTTTTTACACATTTTCAACGCTTTTTGGTCCACTTTTGAAGCTTTTTTGAGGTTTTTGACGCTCCCTTATCCAGGAACCTCCTGGGGAAATGCAGACGGGTAAATGGCCTCCATGGCCGCCCAAACAGATAAAGGTCCCATAATGCAATCTGAAATATAAATAAACACAAATACAACTGTGAATCACTTTCTATGGACAATTTCTGTTAGAAAACATACAGTCATACAACTGTTAATTAACAGACATTTCTTAAAATGAGTTGCTGGTGTTTTTCGGTCATTTTAGGCACACAGCACGAAAACTACAGCTCAACCGCTTTTTAACAAGACATCACGACTCAATAAAGAAGCAGAAGAAGGAAAAAAGGTATTCATAATAGATATAACAAGATCATTATTCACTGTCAAAAAAAAAAGTCCAAACCAGGACCTTTAAGGAACAAGAGCTTGTCCCTGGGGTGGTACCCTCAAAGGGACATTGTTGTACCTCGAATAAGAGGATCACATTTGGACCTTAGCTGTTTGCAGGGCTGTAGTACTCAAGTCTGGTCTTGGACTCGAGTCCGGACTCAAGACCGTTTTTCTATGGTCTCGGACTTGTCTCGGACTCGCTAGTATTTGGACTCGGACTTGTCTTGGTCTCAGCCACTGGTCTTGCCCAATATGGCTTTTGGTCTGGACCGAGTCCAGGTGTCTTTATTATGTTGATAATAATATTGGAGGGAAAGGGAAACCCAAAATGATTGTCTTGATACTGTCATGCATAAGACCTTTATTCTGTCCTGGACTCGGTCTTGACTTGGACTCGACTAGTCCTGGTCTTGGACTTGTCTTGGACTCAACTAAGGTGGTCTTGACTACAGCCCTGCCTGTTTGTACCTTCTAAGGGACAATATTAAACCTTTGAGGATCAATAATGTACCTTAAAGGTACAAATATGTACCTTACACCTCAGAAAGTACACACTGTACAATGGAAGGTGCATAAATGTACCTTCAAGATACATTTTTGTACTTTTAAGGGAACATTTGCTAAGTTTGTACCTTAGGGAACAAAAAGGAACCTGTATTGTACCTCTTTTTTTGACAGTGTACCCAACATATTTACTATCCTTTTTGAGGCATCACTGAGGACACTGCATAGACTGTAACAATAATAATGGACGTACAGTAGCATGGGGAACATCACTCAATGGTTTGTGGTGTCCTCACGGGTCAAAAACAAACACAAATTTGTAATTTTTGTCCCTTTTTCAGACTTTTTTTTTTAGTTTTCACTAACACCACCTTACTAGTTTTACTTCTTTTTGGAAGTCATGGTCAATAACCCTCATTTACATAGAATTATACCTAATATTTGAGTTAAAAAATCAAAAATTATGATTTATTTTTACTAATAGTGAAGATTAGAGGAATTAAAGTGATCAATGGTATTTGCAAAGAGCGTTGTAAGGAATCCAATCCATTTTTTGTGGTAATTTGGTTAAAAAGAAACTCATATTTCAGATATGGACAGTTGTGGCTCAGTGGTAGAGCCTGCCAATCTGAAGGTTGGCGGTTCGATCCCTGGCCCTGCAGCCCCATGTCAAACTGTCCTTGGGCAAGACACTGAACCCCAAGTTGCCCCGATGCTGTGCCATCGGTTTGAGTTGCTTTGAGTAGTTGTTAAGACTAGAAAAGCGCTGTATAAGAACAATCGATTTACAGTCCATATGGACATTTTTAACAGGGGTCAAATTTGAGCCGAGGACCACAGAAGGATCCATTTTGCCCGTCGCCATCTTGGTATTCTGAAGCCAGAAATTACCATATTTGGACAGATATTGCAAAAATTGTGTAGCCGAGCTCCTAAAGCATCCACTGCTTTATCGTCAATTTTTTTAAATAAATGGGGCCATCATTTACGAAATGCTAAATTATGGGAATTACGCTGTGTTAAAGATGACCTGAAACTAGCGATTGAGACCATAAAGTAGGGTGACCAGACCCCGATTTGGGTGACCTGTCCCCGGCTGGATCTGTCCCCGGAAATGTCCCCGGTTTTCACTGTGACTGACAGACCCGATACTGGAATGAAAGAAAGAAAACTCTGACCAAACGGAGCCGATCGAGCAGCGCTGCTCAGAGCTCAGAGATGTTTTAGAAAGCCGTATTTTACCATGCTAAAATCACTGATTATTTACATGGAGTCTGGTGGAGATATGCTGCTCTATACACGCTAAAATCACTGATTATTTACATGGAGTCTGGTGGAGATATGCTGCTCTATACACGCTAAAATCACTGATTATTTACATGGAGTCTGGTGGAGATATGCTGCTCTATACACGCTAAAATCACTGATTATTTACATGGAGTCTGGTGGACTTTTATGTTTTAAAAAATGATCTTAATCTTTAACAGGAAGGTCAGCCTCCTTAGAAATCCTTTCCATAATGTTATCAGACACTTAGAATATTAATCTGAGTCTGTCAGCAGCAAAACGAGCACTTTATGAACGTAAATACAAGCTGGACAATTATCCCATTAACTTCCATTGTAGCTTGTTTCTCTGCTGCCGACTGCAGCGATCTCGTTTCATACTGCATCAATGTCAAAGGAAAATCTTTCCTCAATAGTTTATATTGTATCCGATACTCAGCTCTAGGTCTAGTGTCCCCGTTTTAAGTTTTACAAAAATTAAAAACATGACGTGTTTTGGAGGTATTTACTCTTCTGAGCTGAAAATGTCCCCGGAATTAGTCTGAGACATCTGATCACCTTACCATAAAGTCATTATGAAAATGTTGACTGAGGTAATAAATCAAGTGGACTCATTTTCTCATAGAGTCAGACTTCTGTTGGGGGGGCAGTGGAGTCGCCCCCTGCTGGAAGGTAGAGAGAATGCAGCTTTAAGGAGATTCAGCGTTGCCTTTTTGGCTTTCTTTGAACTTTTCAGACCCAGAAGTAGTCGATTGGTACGCTGAAAAGCATCACCTGTATTTTACAAATTATAGATCTACAACTGCCCAAATCAGAAGCCTAAATCAAAAGTCACGCAACTGGTAAGAGAGCATTGCAAAAGATATACACACAAACAGACACAAGCAGCAAAATGTTGAAGTAGAGAGAGTTCGCACATGTTTTGCACTCATGCAATGCTGTTCAGGTGTCAGGGATTTTAATGACTGCAGCAGCCAGTAGGTTTGTTGTTGTACTCACCGCTGGCAGCCATCTGCAAAGTCTTCTACACTCCAGTCTACATGTTTTCATTGGCGGTGTATGCATCGCAGACAGACCCTCCAGCTCTCCGTCAGTTTTGTTTCAGCAAGAGAAGTTGCTGTTTCACAGAGGCTGAGGAGAGTTGTTCCTCCTCTATTTTTGGGAGGCAAGAGGGAAATCAAAATCTCCGGAGAGCAAAAGTGAAGCTAGAAATCTGAGTGTAATCATAGACAGTGATCTAAATTTCCCTGAATGGATTACATTCACTGGCTGTGACTTTGACTGCCGTTCATGTCCTGAGTATTTATACACTGAACAAAATTATAAATGCAAAACATTTGTTGTTTCCCCCATTTTCTATGAGCTGAACTCAAAGACTTTGCCTATTTACACAAAAGGCTTATTTCTCTCAAATATTGTTCACAAATCTGTCAAAATATGCGTTAGTGAGCACTTCTACTTTGCCGAGTTAATCCATCCACCTCACAGGTGTGGCATAGCGAGATGCTGATTAGACAGCATGATTATTGCACAGGTGTGGCTTAGGCTGGCCACAATAAAAGGCCACTCTAAAATGAGCAATTTTACTGTATTGGGGCGGGGGTCCCATGGGGGGGTGGTCCAAAAACCAGTCAGTATCTGGCTTTAGGGTCAGGGTTAGGGTTAGGGTTTATCAGAGAAGAGAACACATCTCCAGAGGGTTGCAGGGATACATCTACGGCCAGAAGTTACACAAAATGATGCTAAATCTCACAACATCTAGGCTTATATAACAATATCATTTTAGTAATTTCCCCCACGGAAACGTGTTGGTTCCTCAGGAGTGTTTTAAATTCAAACATTGTTCTTTTTCCTTACCTTGACTAGTCTTTTTGGTGCCTACACTTAACCCTCCTGTTGTCCTCGGGTCAAATCTGACCCCTTTAAAAAATCTCTATATCTGAAATATGAGTTTCTTTTTAACCAAATTACCACAAAAAATGGATTGGATTCCTTCCAACGCTCTTTGCAAATACAACTGATCACTTTCATTCCTCTGATCTTAACTACTAGTCAAAATAATTCATAATTTCTGCATTTTTAACTCAAATATTAGGTATGATTCTATATAAATGAGGGTAATTGACCAAGGATGACAAAAAGTAGTAAAACTAGTAAGGTGGTGTTGGTGAAAACTAAAAAAAAAGTCTGAAAAAGGGACAAAAATGTCACATTTGGACAACACAAGGGATAACTGCCGGCGCCGTATCCCATCTATAGCCTCAACCCCTCCGATTGCATCACCGCTTCCTCATTAGCATCGTTACAGACCGGTGTGTCGGAGGAAGCAGCAGCAGCTTTTTTCTTCTCTTCCTCCGTGTGTGTGTTCACTTCTCGAACATCTCCTCCCTCCATACATCACCTCCCACCCGCCGCCTGCCTGACAGCCTGCCTAATACCAATTACACAAAACTCTCTCTGTCCCCCCGGCTCTCTATCTCTTTCTGCCAAAAATATATTTCCCGACCACATAACACCACTCTCTTCCTCCTTTTTCATCCACAACTCGGGCCGGTGTGTGAAGCAGGCTGAAAGTGCCACTTCCTGCAGATATCTCGGCTCTCGAGTGTTTCTGAAGAAAAGTCCGACTCCCATGCAAGGGGAAATTTTCAAGACACTATAGCCTAAAATTCAAATAGAAGTTTTACAACCTTATCTGAAATTCTCTTGGAATTCCCAAAGACCTCAAGTGCAGAATCTCCTCTATCTTTATTTATTTAATTTTTTTTTTAGAGATAATTTTTTGGGCATTTTTAGGCCTTTATTGAGAGGTCAGCTGTCTCCCTCATGAACTGCACAATGGACTTTAAAGGTCCCATGACATGGTGCTCTTTGGATGCTTTTATATAGACCTTAGTGGTCCCCACCTTATATGTCATATTTCTAATTGTATTAGATGGGATGTAAGTCAAATCAATATTATTTATGGTATCAATTCATAACAGGAGTTATCTCAAGACCCTTTACAGATAGAGCAGGTCTAGACCACTCTATAATTTACAGGTAGAGCAAGTCTAGACCACTCTATAATTTACAGATAGAGCAGGTCTAGACCGCTCTATAATTTACAGATAGAGCAGGTCTAGACCGCTCTATAATTTACAGATAGAGCAGGTCTAGACCGCTCTATAATTTACAGATAGAGCAAGTCTAGACCACTCTATAATTTACAGATAGAGCAAGTCTAGACCACTCTATAATTTACAGATAGAGCAGGTCTAGACCACTCTATAATTTACAGATAGAGCAGGTCTAGACCACTCTATAATTTACAGATAGAGCAGGTCTAGACCACTCTATAATTTACAGATAGAGCAGGTCTAGACCACTATTACACATTCATCTTAACGTGCCCTTATCACCTTGAAATGACTGCGTCTCCATATTTGATTTCCTTCGTCTGACTCTAATTTCTCCTTTATTCTCCACTGCTGCACCGACCAGCAATCAATACAGTTTCATCTTACATTATTATATTATCATCATCTGCGTCTCCTTCCTTCCTGCTTCAATTTAGGTCTGCTTTACATCTCTGCTTCCACATAAACCACAGAGAGAGAGAGAGAGAGAGAGAGAGAGAGAGAGAGAGAGAGAGGGAGAGAGAGGGAGGGAGAAAAAGAGGGAGGGAGGGAGGGAGAGTCCAAGGAAAGAAAGTAGAAGATAAGAGAGGGGAAAGGCAAGGTAAGGATGGAAGGAAGGTGAAATAAAAGGGAGCAAGAAAGAAAGAAAGAAGTTTAAAGGAGAAGAGGAAGATAGGAAAGGAGGTTGAGAAAGGGAGTGGAAAGGAGAAAAACGAGGGAGAAAGCAAAGACTGGAGAATTAGGAAGGGGTGATTAGGATGGAACAGAGGAGAGTGAAGGAAACCAGAAGAAAGGAGGACAAAAAGAAGAAGAGAGAGAAGACGCAAGAAGGAGAACAAATAAAGGAAAAAGAGGAAGGAAAGGGGGAATCAGGGTAGGAAGGAAGTTAGGAAGCAAAGAGGATTCGAGATGATTTCTCTCAGGAGGCAAGGAGCCAGTTGTGGAGAAGAGGAAGAAGGGAGGACACAAAGATATGACTGAGGAATGGAGGGATTCAGATGAGGAAAGAAAGACGTTCGGAGAGGAAAAGAGGAAGATAGGAAAGGAGGATGAGACAGGGAGGTAAAAGGAGGAAAACGTGGGAGAAAGCAAAGACTGGAGGGAAGGAGGAAAGAGGCAAGAGAACAAAAGAAGAAAAAGAGAAAGGGATTCAGATGAGGAAAGAAAGACATTTGGAGAGGAAAAGAGGAAGATAGGAAAGGAGGATGAGACAGGGAGACGAAAGGAGGAAAACGAGGGAGAAATCAAAGACTGGAGGGAATGAGGAAAGAGGCAAGAGAACAAAAGAAGAAAAAGAGGAAGAAAAGAAGGACTGAGGAATGGAGGGATTCAGATGAGGAAAGAAAGACGTTTGGAGAGGAAAAGAGGAAGATAGGAAAGGAGGATGAGACAGAAAGCAAAGAAAGCAAAGACTGGAGCGAAGGACGAATGGGGCAAGAGAAGAAAAAGAGAAAGGGATTCAGATGAGGAAAGAAAGACATTTGGAGAGGAAAAGAGGAAGATAGGAAAGGAGGATGAGACAGGGAGACGAAAGGAGGAAAACGAGGGAGAAATCAAAGACTGGAGGGAAGGAGGAAAGAGGCAAGAGAACAAAAGAAGAACAAGAGGAAGAAAAGAAGGACTGAGGAATGGAGGGATTCAGATGAGGAAAGAAAGACATTTGGAGAGGAAAAGAGGAAGATAGGAAAGGAGGATGAGACAGGGAGGTGAAAGGAGGAAAATGAGGGAGAAAGAAAAGACTGTAGCAAAGGAGGAATGAGGCAAGAGAACAAAAGAAGAACAAGAGGAAGGAAAGAAGGACTGAGGAATGGAGGGATTCAGACGAGGAAAGAAAGACGTTTGGAGAGGAAAAGAGGAAGATAGGAAAGGAGGATGAGACAGAAGACAGAAAGCAAAGACTGGAGGAAAGGAGGAATGAGGCAAGAGAACAAAAGAAGAAGGAAAAAGAAGGAATCGGGGTAGGAACCAAGGAAGGAAGGAAGGAAGGGATGGACAAAAAGGAGGATTCAACATGAGAGAAAGTGTGAAAAAACAGGGGCAGAAGAGCGACAGACAAACAGCCTTAAATGAAAAGGAGGAGAGGAGAAATGAGGCAAAGTGATGAAACCTTTGGAGACCAGAAGCCAGCGTGAGAAACAACCTTCTGCAACGATGTCATCTTCTCCAAAAACAAAGTTCTCGTTGCTGTTCCCAGAAACACCGCGTGGCGATGAATTTAATCATCCTGCCCCGAAGGTCTCGGAGTAGAGCCGCTGCTCCTTCACGTCTAAAGGAGCCAGTTGAGGTGGTTCGGGCATCTGGTAAGGATGCCTCCTGGGGGGGTCCCTAGGGAGGTGGTCCAGGCACGTCCAGCTGGGAGGAGGCCTCGGGGAAGACCCAGGACTAGGTGGAGGCACGTCCAGCTGGGAGGGGGCCTCGGGGAAGACCCAGGACTAGGTGGAGGGACGTCCAGCTGGGAGGAGGCCTCGGGGAAGACCCAGGACTAGGTGGAGGGACGTCCAGCTGGGAGGAGGCCTCGGGGAAGACCCAGGACTAGGTGGAGGGACGTCCAGCTGGGAGGAGACCTCGGGGAAGACCCAGGACTAGGTGGAGGGACGTCCAGCTGGGAGGAGACCTCGGGGAAGACCCAGGACTAGGTGGAGGCACGTCCAGCTGGGAGGAGGCCTCGGGGAAGACCCAGGACTAGGTGGAGGCACGTCCAGCTGGGAGGAGGCCTCGGGGAAGACCCAGGACTAGGTGGAGGCACGTCCAGCTGGGAGGAGGCCTCGGGGAAGACCCAGGACTAGGTGGAGGCACGTCCAGCTGGGAGGAGGCCTCGGGGAAGACCCAGGACTAGGTGGAGGCACGTCCAGCTGGGAGGAGACCTCGGGGAAGACCCAGGACTAGGTGGAGAGATTATATCTCCAACCTGGCCTGGGAACGCCTCGGGACCCCCCAGTCGGAGCTGGTTGATGTGGCTCGGGGAAAGGGAAGTTTGGGGTCCCCTAATGGAGCTGCTGCCCCCGAGACCTGATACCGGATAAGCGGATGAAGATGGATGGATGGATGGATGGATGCCCCGAATGTCAATTTCCTGCTGTAATGCGATGCAACAGCGCCATAAGCACAGTGTCTTCGGTTGATATTCCTCATACAGCAGCCGCCGCATGCAGGCTTTTGTTTTTATTGAAATGTGATTTGGGGGGGTGGTTGGGGGGGGGTTGGGGGGGTGGTGGCTCGCTTCGGGACGCCACACACCGCAACTCGAGGATGCACCAGTCAATTTTACTGAAGTGGAATCCAGTAACGGGCGAGGAAGCCGAGACGACGTGTTAGCGGCTCCTTAAGAACATCAGGAGAAGACTGGGGGCCACTCCGGGGGCTCGTTGGATGCTTTAATATAGACCTTAGTGGTCCCTAATACTGGAGCTGAAGTCCCTTTTATATAGACCTTAGTGGTCCCCTAATACTGTATCTGAAGTCTCTTTTATATCGACCTTAGTGGTCCCCTAATACTGTATCTGAAGTCTCTTTTATATAGACCTTAGTGGTCCCCTAATACTGTATCTGAAGTCTCTTTTATATAGACCTTAGTGGTCCCTAATACTGTATCTGAAGTCTCTTTTATATAGACCTTAGTGGTCCCCTAATACTGTATCTGAAGTCTCTTTTATATCGACCTTAGTGGTCCCTAATACTGTATCTGAAGTCTCTTTTATATAGACCTTAGTGGTCCCCTAATACTGTATCTGAAGTCTCTTTTATATAGACCTTAGTGGTCCCTAATACTGTATCTGAAGTCTCTTTTATATAGACCTTAGTGTTCCCCTAATACTGTATCTGAAGTCTCTTTTATATCGACCTTAGTGGTCCCTAATACTGTATCTGAAGTCTCTTTTATATAGACCTTAGTGGTCCCTAATACTGTATCTGAAGTCTCTGAAGTGTGTTCAGGGGACAGGCAGCTAGCAGATAGTGAGGAGATGTTTGCTGTATGTAACAACAAAAGTTGTAGCATAGAAACCGTGTAACATCAATTAGAGCACCTTTAAAAAAAACTGACTGCAAGACAAACAAAGACAGAGTGACAGTCGCCATTTTTCTTTGACTGAATGCATTTTATTGTAAAGCTATAAGGAAGGAGTAATTACAAGATATCATTTCTTTGATTTGCTCAGCAAAAATAAAAGACCACAATTCAGTTTTTTTTTTTAATTCAAACATGCGGATCAAAATAGAAACAGATGAGGCTGAAACAATCACATCACCCAACTTCCTTAATTAATTAAAAGACCAAAAAAAAACAAAAAAAAAACAACAACAACACCAAAGAAACCAAAGAAACCTTTGTTTTCGGACTTAGCCTTGACAAAAAGCGAGAGAACGGAAATTAAAGTGGTAAAGCCGATGGGACGCGGTCGTCCTCCGCTCTAAGCCTGATTCATCACTCCTACATTTAACAGAGCCTACAGTACTTTAGACAATATAATCCTACTGTTTCAGGGTCAGATTTCCTTCACGTTGTTTGAATATATATACTTCTCATCTTCATTTTTTTTTTAAAAACCTACACTTGCATGTACATAAAACTGTACAAAAAACAAGGCATCACTAGCATTGTTCCTATATAAATATAACCAACCAACAATTAGGCCACAAATGTGGACTTTTCATAAAGACATAAGTGATACGGCAGCTCTGTCTTGCTGTTTTCTTCTCCTAGTTAACAAAAAAAAAAAAACCTCAATGATATTTTATACTCCATCCTTTATGTACGGAAGCTCGGAGCCGACATTTACATTTCTTTTTATAGCTCTGTTATCTCCAAAAACACGGAAAACTAACTCAATACGAAGATTTTTTTAACTTTGCAATCATAAATCAATTATTCTTGGACACTTGGACACCATATCTCTAGGATAATTATTTATTAGTCATTATTTCCGCTAACAATTACAAGTTTTTTTTAATGATGACTTGTACTTTTACTGATGAATATTTCATCTGTTGTGCTGATATTTTTGTTTTTAAACTGTTGCTGTGAGAGAATTTGTTTAATGTCATTAACCTCAAACTGATCCAATGAATTGAAATTGATTAACTTGTTTAATTTTGCAAAGTTTACAGTTTTTAATATATCAGCTTCTGGTACTCTTGTAGCTACGTAACATTCGTTTTTGCGGAGCTCTTCTTTTCTCTTATTTTTACAAATCTTGTCAAAACATACGCATTTCAAAACATTGTCTCACGAGATTTGTGATAATATATTTACTCGATATAACAAATCAAGCAGCATTAGTTTTATTATCTTAAGATAACGGCATCATTTTCATTAAAAAGTGGTTGTGACTTTATAGTAAGTTAGGAATTATGCTCATGATATTTTTAAGGCTAGTCGTCTCATATCCTGAGGGCGTACTCACACTTGGCCCAGAGCCTCTAACCACGCCCTCCCAAACCCCCCCAGCCGACCTGCAAGAACATATTCAGGGCCGAGCATGCTCACGTCATCACATTGCAGGACTCGCAGACTACATTTCCTGTTCATCTGTAAGGTAAGAACGACACTTTAGTTACCACACTGATGCATACCGTGCACAAGTCCAACCAGAGTCCAGTTGTACAGTGCCCAGTCCAACCAGAGTCCAGCTGTACAGTGCCCAGTCCAACCAGAGTCCAGCTGTACAGTGCCCAGTCAAACCGAACCGCTCCAGAGTCCAGCTGTACAGTACCCAGTCCAACCAGAGTCCAGCTGTACAGTGCCCAGTCCACCAAACCGCTCCAGAGTCCAGCTGTACAGTGCCCAGTCCAACAAGAATCCAGCTGTACAGTGCCCAGTCCAACCAGAGTCGAACCGTACAGTGCCCAGTTCAACCAGAGTCGAACCGTACAGTGCCCAGTCCAACCAGAGTCCAGCTGTACAGTGCCCTGTCCAACAAGAGTCCAGCTGTACAGTACCCTGTCCAACAAGAGTCCAGCTGTACAGTGTCCAGTCCAACCAGAGTCCAGCTGTACAGTTCCCAGTCCAACTGTCCCGATCCCAAGTCCAACTGTACAGTTCCCAGTCCAACTGTACCGTGCCCAAGTCCAACAGTACAGTGCCCGAGTCCAACCCTACAGTGCAAAGTCCAACCATCCAGTGCCCAGTCCAACTGTACAGTGCACAGTCCAACCAGAGTCCAGCTGTACAGTGCCCAGTCCAACCACAGTCCAGCTGTACAGTGCCCAGTCCAACTATACAGTTCCCAGTCCAACTGTACAGTTCCCAGTCCAACTGTACAGTTCCCAGTCCAACTGTACAGTTCCCAGTCCAACTGTACAGTGCCCGAGTCCAACCCTATAGTGCAAAGTCCAACCATCCAGTTCCCAGTCCAACTGTACAGTTCCCAGTCCAACTGTACAGTTCCCAAGTCCAACTGTACAGTTCCCAGTCCAACTGTACAGTTCCCAGTCCAACTGTACAGTTCCCAAGTCCAACCGTACAGTGCCCGAGTCCAACCCTACAGTGCAAAGTCCAACCATCCAGTTCCCAGTCCAACTGTACAGTTCCCAGTCCAACTGTACAGTTCCCAGTCCAACTGTACAGTTCCCAAGTCCAACCGTACAGTGCCCGAGTCCAACCCTACAGTGCAAAGTCCAACCATCCAGTTCCCAGTCCAACTGTACAGTTCCCAGTCCAACTGTACAGTTCCCAAGTCCAACCGTACAGTGCCCAAGTCCAACCCTACAGTGCAAAGTCCAACCATCCAGTTCCCAGTCCAACTGTACAGTTCCCAGTCCAACTGTACAGTGCCCAAGTCCAACCGTCTCGCGCCCGAGACCAACCATCCCACAGATTGACGTTTTCGATTGGTAAGCGCCAGATTTACTGAGTAATACTTACTGAGCAGTGCCTCCGCAGCTAGCTCTGCTTATTAGAGCAGATTTCCGGGCTCAAGTGTGAGTACACCCTGAGAAATTGAACCATAATCTCGTGATTGAAATAAGTCATGAGCACAATCTACGTAACCAGCCTTAAATGACCGTTAGCCTGAGAGGCCTGACGTTGTGTTTGGACAAATGAAGCAATGCCACAGTCAGACTGTTGGGTTTGTGTCAGGTTCTTTGGAGAATCCGGTTTCCCCGATGGAGTAAAAAAACAAAACAAACAGACAACACAGAGTCTGCCCGCTCAAGAAAACATCATTTACACCGCCGTGTATGGTAAGAAACAGCCACGACCATTTATATTCATACAATATGTCTATAGCAGTGTTGATTTCATAACATTGATAAAAACAACTGCGACAACAACAAAAATTTATAATATTTATAAAGTTGGCTTGCTTCATGCTCAGCTGGAGCCTCGTTCTCAGACTCCGGCCTCAGTATAATACACAACTAAAAAAAACAAGAAACCACTCCCAACTTTATCACATGAGTTTATGAAGAACAAGTCTGCGGCTCTCACGTCGTCACTTGCTTTTCTACTTTAATTAAAGTAAATTAAAGTCACAGAATGAATGCACGGGGAGAGATTTCAAAGTAAAACAGCTTGATTATTTGATTATATTTCGCCATGACGAAGCGTTTACTTGATTCCTACACACAATTTGTAAAGTAATCATGTTGCTGTCCTGAACTTTTTGCACAAATTTACTAAATAAAATGTCCTTTTTTCGAGAGGGAACAAGCACTCAGATGAAGAAAAGTCTGTATGACTGCATCTGTTTGAAGCCATTAGTTGTTTGAAAGTGGCTTTAAAGTGAATTTGAGTTGCCTTCAGAAGGGAGAAGACTCAATCTTTGCAGTGCAAAAGTCTTTATGGATTCTTAAAAAAAACACATCACACACCAACACAAGTTTAGTTGCTGTAAATGAAGGATTGTTCAGTTTATCATTGTTCGGCTTGGATGTCATTTTTCCCCAAAGCTGCGTTTTATTTCTTAAAAACAAATAACCATCAATGCAAACGTCCCAAACATAATAGCAATGATCACATGAGAAGCACAAACTTGTTCCAGACTAAATATAAGTGGACAGAGGGAAAAGAGAAACGATGATTTCACTCCAGTTATATAATGTCACTCACAGAGTCGGACTGAGGAGAAGAGTCGAGTATTAAAACAAATTGTAGTTTTCATACTCCGAAAAACCGAAAAACATTCATGTTTTACTGTCAGATCCCACCGCACGGCTGAACTCACAGCTACAACAGCATGATTCATAAAAGGAGTTTTCATACCCGGATCAGTGCGTACGCAAAATTAATCAAAGTGGTGAAAGTACAAAAAACGTGGAGGCTGCGTCTCAAATTATGCTCGTTCAAAAAAATAAAAAAATTAAATTCAATTAAAAAGTTAGTTATTATTTAACACTCATGTTGTCCTTGGGTCACATTTGACCCGCTTTCAGATAATTGTTGTTTTTTGTCACAAATAATTGGCCTTTGAAATAAGCGTTACATTAAAAAATATCAAAAAACAACAAAAACAACAAAAAAAAAGCACCCACAACATTGAAAAAGTGACAAAAATGTTGGAAAAAGCGATAATGATGTTGGAAAAGTGACCAAAACAGGGTTTTTTTTCATGGATGACGGGAAGACAACACAAGGGTTAACTTATGTTGGATTTTGAAATACTCTTTGTAATTTAGTTATTTATATTTATTTGAAAATTGACACAGATGTTTTGTGACTGTGGGGAAGACATAATATGTGGACTGTACTTTTATTTATTTCAAATTTTTACCAATAAAAACTTCACTACAACTTTTGCAACCGTTTTGGTGTTGTTGTGTAAATATAGCCGTTCCATGAGATTTTAATTGGTTTTAAATGTAAAAGAAACAACCAAAGAAACAAAGAGTTGATTGTTATCTTTTAAAGCTTCTTTCTTTTGTATTTTTGGGCCACTTGGGGGCAGCAGAGCGAGCTGAGAACATAACGTCTTACATATTATCACTCTCCTTTTAGCTCTGGTTTGGTCTCCACCAACTCCTCAGACAACTATCTGTCTCTTTAGCTGATGAATGCTCCACTATGTTCACCAGGGAGTCTCTAACTGTGTCTGTCTGCAGGAAGTGTACAGTGGGTTTATCAGAGCTTTTATTTTGAAAACAATAAAGTCTGAAGAAGACAGGAAATGCACCACATAACCAAAACTAGGAGCTAAAAGAAGCTAAAACGCTCCGTAGAGCTGGAGATAATTGTCTGTTTGTTCATCACTGCATGCAGATCCTTTGACATTACACACAATCACTTGAAATAGAGTTAATGAACAATAAAAAAATATGAATGAATAGATGTAAAGAATAGATATAGAAGATATAGAAATAAACAATTTGAGACGCAGTCTGTGTTTTAAGAAAAAGAAAATCATTTGTCTGAAAGTACATCAATAGATTTTATACATAAATAATGCCTGTCAGTAGTAACCCAAAGCCTTTTTTAGAAAACATTTACGCATGTAGGTCATGTATGAGTGAACTATAGTGCACATTCATTAAATCATAAATCAAGAGCCTAAACACTACATTTTAAAATTAATACAAATCAAGAAAAACATTATAAATCAAGGAGATTAATATGTTATTTGAAAGATGAATAAATCAAAAACACAACTAATTATTCGAGGAGCAGCAGCTGACCCAAGCGCTCTATTTTAGTATTTATTTTATTTCTCTTCTGGAATATTTCGATGTAACTGTTTCACTACTTTTGGTGAATCCATTAATAATTAATTTGTTTTCTGTCATTGAAGTGGATTTGAAGGTGAATGTGAAGGCAGCAGGATGGGAGGTGGACGCTCAGCATGCAGATACACCTGCTGAACACACACACACACACACACACACACACACACACACACACACACACACACGCACACACACACACACACACACATACAAAGCTGTCAGTGTGTGTGATTTTATGGGTAGATGGTGGTGCCATATGACCATCTCTATGCCTACACACCCATATATACATATACAGTAAATGTATATATATATATATATATATACATATGCTACGTGTATTGTGTATGTATTGTACAGACATACAGGTTTACATGGTTGGGAACGCAATACTGTAACTGTAGATGTTAAAAAATGATTTTAATGTCAAAATTAGACTCCATTTGATCTCTCCATTAACTGGACTTTCTTATAATTAACAAGCTGGAATTTTACCAAAAAGTCTTCAAATAGACCTGTACTACAAGACTGTAAACACACACACACACACACACACACACACACACACACACACACACACACACACACACGTGTTGGGTCAGAGGTTTTTCTTTGAGGTAAAGCCAACGGCAAAGGTCAACAGGGGCCACCAGAGGTTGCTTTTCGTCTTCTCGGGTTAATTGGTGCCAAAGAGTGGAGGTTAAACTGGCGCCACACGACTCTGGCCTCTCTCCTCTATCTTTAGCTGAGACAGCACAACACACGGGCCACCTGGGAGTCGAGCGGCCGGCCGGGCCGCCGCGCATGCATCACGAAGAAGATAAAAAATGACTTGTTTACGGTGAAGCGGCAAAGCATAGCAATGGGGAAAGAGAAAAAGGAGAGTCGGTGTGGACCTCCATGTTGGGCCTGTAAATAATCAATCAGAGCTCATAGCGCCGGCGTTAAATCACCTGAGGAAGACGGGGAGCGGGAGAGACCGCGTCGGGGAGGGGGGGACCACAGCGGCGCCCCCTATACCCTTAATCTCTTTCACTGGGAGGGTTGAACGTCGTTTGAATGATGGGTGATGTATGTGCAGGGGGGGAATACTGTGACAGTATGTGTGCGGGAGATACGTCGACAATAAATCAAACCCCCCCCACACACACACACACACACACACACACACACACACACACACACACACACACACACACACACACACACATACACACACACACACACACACACACACCGAGCCTCTGCACATCAAAGCCAAATATGTACAATAGAAACCAATTAAGCACACAACTGAAATGGGTGAGCACGACAAATCCCAAAGAAAATACGAACAGAAAGCAGCCGAATGAGGCGATCCGATTGGCTCGGTGAAGGCGATTGTACGCCTAAATATTCGACCCCTCGGCGGCCCCCCTGTGACCCCCCCGCGGCCCCCCCGCGGCCCCCCCGCGGCCCCGTTTTGCTGCTTGTTTAGACTGTGAAGGCGTCGCGGCCCGAAGGCGACGCTTTTGATGTTCCCTCTGTGATTCTGAAGGGTGGATGTTCCCTCTGTGATTCTGAAGGGTGGATGTTCCCTCTGTGATTCTGAAGGGTGGATGTTCCCTCTGTGATTCTGAAGGGTGGATGTTCCCTCTGTGATTCTGAAGGGTGGATGTTCCCATCACATCACACACACTGCAGACAAACAAAAGTCATTTAGTCTCGTAGTCGTTCTCTGCCAAAAGGGGGGAGATAATCCCACTTGTTCCCACTGCAGCTTTCTTTGTTTCAAGAAATGTAGAAATTAGAAATAAATACATTTGCGAAAGCGAGGCAAATTTCTCCTCGAGGAAGAGGTACGCTTGTTTAATACCTTTAAAGGAGACCTATTATTTACCTTAGACACACATATACAGTACAGTATATACATATAAATGTATATATACACTACGTGTATAGTATAGACACAGGTTCACATGGTTGGGAATGCAATGCTGTAACTGTAGATGTTAAAAAAATGCTTTTAATGTCAAAATAAATCCAATTAAACACATACATCTCTCCATTAACTGGACTTTCTTACAATTAACAAGCTGGAATTTGACCTATTATTTACCTTACACACACATACATATACATACAGTATACATGTATGTATATATACATATATATACATACATGTATACATACATACTGTATATATGTACAGTATATATACACATATACTGTATATATGTAGTACATACATACATATACATATATACACACACATATAGTGTGTATATATGTATATGTACATATATTTACGTACTGTAGGTAAAACAGAAACTCCTCCTCACATGACTCATGAATTGGAAATTGAACTACTCTTATTTTTTGCTTTATTCCCAGACTTCAGGACTCAGTAAGAGACTAAATGACTTGTTAGGGAGACCTTTCATCCATCCATCCATCCATCCATCCATCCATCCATCCCCGTCTCTGCTGGTGTGCATCACTACAGGTGAAATCTTACATTACCCTCAGCAGCCATTAACACAGAATGGCCCAGAATGAATGCACTTCCAAACTAGCTCTCTTTTACGGGCAGGTAATGTGCAGAGCCTCGGGTTGTAATCAGAGTTTTCTCCTCTGCTGCGCTGTGTGAAGAGGGTCTTAGTGGACTGAAGCATGTACAGGTGTCATTAATCCTGGGTTTATGTGCGACTACAGCACCGCAGGAAGCGGCACCTCCCTCCACCCGCTGCACAAAGCTAACAGGTTTAATAAATACTTCTGCTAATTGCCAAATGGCCCGGCCTCACACTGAGGAGGTAAAGAGGTGGGAACTGACCAGAGAGCTTTACCCTTAAGCTGAAAAACCCAGCAGGGAAACATTTACCACAGTGACCGCCAACAACACACTCCATCCACCCCAGCTGTGACGAGTGGAAAGAAACAGCTGCTCTGTACAACTGTTAAAGGTCCAGTGTGTAAGAATCTCTCCCATCTAGATCTGAGATCTGAGATCATGTATCTCCATCAGCTCTCTCGCACCACGCAGTTCAGAGGACGTACTACAGCTACGGTGGCCTTCAAGCTTCAAAAAGCTGATCTCTTGCTCTTTTCAATCTCCTCTTTCTTTTTCAGGGTGAAGAAGAAGACTCCTGATCCTGAAATCTGGATTTTGAGTACATGTGGTCCTCCATGTTTCCTTCTTCTAACGTGCCGGGAACGGGAAGAGAAGATACCCTTTAGCAGCATTAGCAGCGTTAGCAGCATTAGCAGCATTAGCAGCGTTAGCATCACCTGTGAGTTCGTCATGTGACAGCGAAAACGTGCAAGGCGGAGCATCACGTCCTGTATGTCCCTCACCGGCTAACGTGTTCCAAGATGGAGCATCAATATGGAGCGTCTACACCAGTTCATGGGAATGGAAATGGAAAATGTCAAGCCAAGAGGAATACTTGGAATCAATGGTGGTGGTCAATATTCATGAAAATGGACGAGTTCATGAACGGGAAACACTGATTTTGATAGTGAAACACTACACACATTACACACTGGACCTTTAACCCTCGTGTTGTCTTCACGTCAAAATTGAAAGTCAACACTTTTGTTTATCGATGTTTTAACTTTATTTTACATTTTTGTCCCTTTTTCAACACTTTTGACGCTTTTTTCAATGTTCAACACTACGTAACACTAACTTATTAACTTTAGTTTTACAGTTATTTTTGGAATTTATGGTCAAAAAACCTCATTTATAGGAAATTATACCTAATGTTGGAGTTAGAAAAGCAGAAATTAGGAATTATTGAGACTAAAATTAAAGGAATGGATGTTGATGATACTCACAGACTGGAATATGTCAACTTTTACTCAATACTATTTCAAAAACACTTCCATTTGTTTTACAATGCTATAAAATTGAATAAGACACCCCAAAATTAATGAAAGTAGAGATTTGTACTTGGCAAAGAGCGTTGGGTGGAATCAATCATGTTATTTTGGGGAATTAAAAAGAACATTGATATAGGACAATGGGGCAATTTGACCCAAGGACACCATGAGGGTTAAGATATCTCAATAACTACACAAATCATAACATCAAATCTCTGAATATTCATGTTCCCCACAGGATGAAACCTAACGACTCTGAACTTTCCTCTAGCACCGCCATCAGGGAAATTTTCATCAGGTAGATTGCTAATCACACTACAAGCTGTAGGTGGCGCCAGAGGAGCCGGATTTGTTTTGTTTATTACATCACCTGCTTCATGTAGTTCTACTCGAACATAGGGTCAGTTTCAGTAATATTTGTGAGTGTTCGTATATATTGAGACCGTCAATGTGCCCAAGTGCTAATGTGTATTCAGATAAAAGAGTTTCATATTCTGCACATGGCTGCAAGCTTTTGAGATTTTTCGTGGATCCTAAAGTCGTCAAAAACGTCTTCGGAAAATTAGAAATGTTGCCCGAAATTCGGAAATATCGTAAATTTTTTCTAAAAATAGCTCGATAGAGTTCCAGATGATACGCATGTTTCCTAAAAGTTTGAATGATGAATTATTACATTTGTTGAACTCAGGGTGCACGTTAGGGGGCGCTATGGAGCCCCCCGTCATCGCCCGAGCCCAGTCACTGCAGATCATGTATCATAGGTATGACATGTGTGCAAGGTTTTGCGAATTTTCCCACATGCTAAAGCCCTCAAAAATGACATTACATAATAATAATAATAATAATAATAATATGACAGAAAGATACTTTTATAAGTCCCCTACTGCATCTTTAAATTTATCGTGAGTGATCATGTTCCCCATGGTCTTATTGGACAGATCGTTCTTTTAGCTCCACCCTCAGGGAAATATTGGGAAATATTGGAAAATATTGGGAAATAACAAAACCCAAGCTTGCTGGGACATGTACGGATCACATTCCTGCTTCCCAGAGGATGAACGTCAAGCGACACACTCAAGACAAACTTTCCATTGTTTATGTTTAACTACCTGTAAGGCTCAAAAGGAAAAACTTCGATCGATTCGGTTTTCAATGTTTTCTTCTGACAGTCCACAACCTAAAGATATTAAGTTTACGATGATATATAAACAGCTAATTTTCACACTGAAGTCAAGCTGGAACAAAAATATTTTGACACTTTGACACGCTGCCGATATATTGTTGTTTTTGGTTGACAGACTAATAGCTTTCATTGACGTGTGAGAACAGGTGGAGAAGTAATTTTAATAATGGAAAATGATCATTGAATTTTCACCGTGACAACCAAAATATGTTTTCATGTGACTTTTTTTGGATGGCTGAAAAATTACACACAGTCATGTTGAGTTTTCATGTTATGGTATACTACTGACAAGAGCAATAATAATAGAATTGGTACTCAGCTTTGGCCGATTCGCTGACTCAGATTCACTGACTCAGATTCACTCACTCATATTCGCTGACTCAGATTCGCTGACTGAGATTCGCTGACTGAGATTCGCTGACTCAGAATCACTGACTCAAAATCACTGATTCAGAATCACTGACTCAGGTTCACTGACTCAGATTCGCTGACTCAGATTCGCTGACTCAGAATCACTGACTCAGAATCACTGACTCAGATTCGCTGACTCAGATTCACTGACTCAGATTCACTGAATCAGATTCACTGATTCAGAATCACTGACTCAGATTCACTGACTCAGATTCACTGACTCAGATTCATTGACTCAGAATCATTGACTCAGAATCATTGACTCAGAATAACTGATTCAGAATCACTGACTCAGATTCATTGATTCAGAATCACTGACTCAGAATCACTGACTCAGAATCACTGACTCAGATTCACTGACTCAGATTCACTGACTCAGAATCATTGACTCAGAATCATTGACTCAGATTCACTGACTCAGATTCACTGACTCAGAATCATTGACTCAGAATCATTGACTCAGAATCACTGACTCAGATTCATTGATTCAGAATCACTGACTCAGAATAACTGACTCAGATTCACTGACACAGATTCGCTGACGAATTGGGTGCCGGTGCACCTCGAATGATTTTGTCCCCCCACAAACCCAAATTGAAGTGTCCCAAAGTTGAAGAGAAGACAAAGAAAATAATAAAAGAGTCTTGTGTTTGTAACTCGGCACCGTCGGTGATGCTCCGGAGTCCAGGTTCCTGTGGTGTGACGTCGTCGTTCTGTACATGCGGACGTTTTCGGTCCATGGATCGGACGTAGCGTGAAGATCTGCAGACAGCACCACAGCCACTGATCCACGGCTCAACAGCCACTGTTTGTAGTATTTACAGCTCTGTACACTGACAAAAGACGTCGTCACGGCAACAAAAAAAATTTAACAGACCTAAAAAAAAGTGTTTTAACAACAACTGCGGAGATCGGAAAACAGCTGTGTTCTGTCGAAGCTGTTCCTGATTAAAAACTGCAATGGGAAAATTCCATTTAACCAATGATTTTCATATTAATTATTCATAATAAGATCTCCAATGCCTCTCAGAGTATATGACTTCTGTATCTTGTCATATGTGTGTTTCTCCTCGATGGGAGACGAATGTTCCTCTCGGGCTCCACGTCATCTATTCTTCAAGAAACTTCCACCACCAAACGAGCCCGGTTGATTTGATGCAACTTGGCAGAAAAGTGTATTTTCTCAAAAGGCTCCAGGGTCGACGGAGAAGACTTGAAATGAAATGGGATTTGAATGAAAATCAAACAAATCCCAGTAAAAAAAAAAATCAGGATAGATAGCGTCACACAGTACACGTAAGTAGGATTTACAAATAGATCTTCCATTTCTCCCGCCGAAGTTTGTTTTTGTCTTTTTCTACTCCGAAACACAGCAAAATAGCCTAAAGCAACGCACACAAAATCCAACTCAAATACGTGAGTAGCTAAATAGTTTCCCATTAAATTATCACAACAATGTGGTGTAGTTTACATTCCTTCTGCAGCAGCAGGAGCCGCGTGTCTTCTTCAATTGATTTTAATTAATTATATCTTACATTTGATTGGTTTCTAGAGGAGGGTGGAGGTGGTGGTGGAGGTGGAGGTGGAGGTGGTGGTGGTGGTGGTGGTAGTGGGCGAGGGTCTAAAGCCTTGTACATTGGATGCAGTTATAAAAAGGAAGAGGGGGAGTCGGTGCTGCGGCACAGCGAGTAATAGGCACAGGGGGCGGCAGTGACGGGGCAGGACAGGTGGAGGCGAGCAGCGACGGAGGGATGATGAAGGGGGCGCAGTGGGGAGGGGAGGTGGAGATTCAAGGTGGAGAGCTGCTTCCTTCACAGGTAGATCTCCCTTTTGGAGGTCTGGCCGGTCGGAGTGTTGGCCGAGTGGTACTCCACCGCCTGGCTCAGCGGGATCTCCTCCAGCCCACAGTCTTTACCAGACGGGTCTCCGCTCCTTGGGTAGGCACTGTTGTAGGGCGTCATGAACCGCATGTTGGTCACTTTGGCACCACCACCACCACCACCACCACCACCACCCGTCCCGGGCTCCTCCGTCACGGGCTTGGGGCTGCCGTTGGCCATCAGCTGCTCCTGCCCGTCCATCTCCTGGTAAGGCACGAAGGTGGAGAGCTTGGGGGCGTTCTTGCACACCTTGCGGGTCGGGGACGTCTCGCCGGGCATCCAGCAGGAGTCGGAGTGGCCGAACTCGGTGCACTCGTGGGTGCAGTTACCGGTCATCGCCACGTCGGGAAGGGGCCTGAGGTCTGCAAGGAGAGCAGGACAGAGACAAGGAAAGGGTGAGTTACAGAGAAACAACCTGGGGGGGTTAAAAGATCAGAGATGGAGATGAAGGTGAGGAACAGGGCCCTACTAGGGGGGTCCAGTTGTCCTCTATGTCTTCTGTTCTCAGACTCATACAGAAGGCGGTTCTGGTCTACCCTCGCGTGGTCTTCCTGCCAAAAAACCTTGTTCTTTTATGTCTTTCCTCTGTTTTATTTGTCACTATTTCAATGTTTTGGGACTTTTTCTGAGTCTTTTGAAATTTTTGTTTTTTTCCCAAAATTTTGAAAGGTTTTTTTTTGTCATTTTTGTCACTTTGTTCGGCATTTTTTCACATTTGTCACTTGTTTAGTTAAATTTTTAGTCATTTTTTGACATTTTTGTAAATTTTTTTTTACATTTTTCTTTTTTTTTTTTATTTGTCACACACAAGTTCTTTTATAAAAAAAAAAAAATTCTCCAAAATTGACCAAAAACTCCCAAATTCAATGAAAGTAGTGAACTGATTATTATAGGAGCGTTATTTATGGACAATTTGTTTGAAAGAAACCCAAATTTCTGATATAGAAACTTTTTTAACTCTTTTGTTTATTGACTTTTTCTGAGCATTTTGAAATTTCTGTTTGTTCTTTTCCCCCAAATTTTTAAAGCTTCTGTTTTTACATTTGTCATTTTTTTTTTACGTTTTTGTCATTTATTTGGTTTTTGTCACATTTGTTTGTTGCATTTTTCCCAATTTAGTCACTTTTTTTTTTACATTTTTTCTTCTTTTTTTTACATTTGTTACACACAAATTATTTTGTACATTTTTACAAATGTTTGAAGCTTTTGTTTTTACATTTGTCCCTTTTTTCACATTTTTGTCACTTTTTTTGTTTTTAAATTCTTTTTTAAATTTTTTTTTAACATTTATTTGGTCACACACAAGTTCTTTTATCATTTTTTTTTTCTCCAAAACTGACCAAAACCCCCCAAATTTAATGAAAGTAGTGAACTGCTTATTTATTTAACTTGTGAGGAGCGTTTTTTGGACAATTTATTTGAAAAAAAAACACATTTCTGATACGGAAACTTTTTGAAAATGGGTCAAATTTGACCTGAAGACACCAGGAGAGTTAACTATTCATACATATAGTTACGGAAAGTAATGCACTCTATTTGGTATGTATTCCACGTTTTTATTACTATCTGCACCACATTGACTGTTGCTGTATAAGGGCATGAAGATCCTCGTAGGGAGGAAGTCGGGGTAATAAATTACAGTGACCGGCCAGCATCACTGTAATTTATTAATATTTAATATCCACTGTAATAAGGATATCATTTGTCATGCATACATGTTCGTACAATATCACAGGAAACAGTTTATGGAAATTTGTTGACAGAACAACATGCACTGTCTTGCATTTCCTCTATTGTACATTTCTATGATGAACCAGTAATTTTGTTTCTGTATTTATTTGATCATTTTTCATCTTTGTCTGTCTTTTATTGATATTCATGATGTTTTTGTTGTTGCATTGTCTCATATATAGCTGCTTGTTTTTTCTACTTTGTCTCTCTTTTATTGATATTTATGATGTTTTTGTTGCTGCGTTGTCTCGTATGCAGCTGCTTGTTTTTGCTCTGTGATTTTGTTGTTTAATGTCTGGCTGCAGAACCATTTCCTTTGAGATAATAAAGTTAAGAGTTAAAGTTGACTGTAAACAGAAGTGTATTTGACAGAAAAGAGATAAAGGTCTCCAGACACAAACACTGGTATTTCTGTGTGTAAAGATCTCCGTGTAAATGTTGCTTTTGTCTCTTAAAAAAGCAACCTGAGAGTGCAGTGTCACAGTCAGAGGTGGCTAGTTACAAGTTACATTTACTGGAGGAAGTTTTTTGAAAAACTGAGTAGTTTTAAATCCCTATACTTTTTACTTTTACCTAAGTAGAAACTATCTTCCTCCGCTCCATCAGGCTGCAATGAGCTCCTTACTCCCCCCCCCCCCCGCGTACGTCTCATTTTAATGTGCTACGCATCATTGTTTCTATCCTTTTATTTTATTTTTCATTTTATTGTTTTATTTTGACAGAGAGAGAGAGAGACTTCCTCTAAAGGCTCGACCACGTGACTGTGTTCCACCAATCAAACGTCGTTGTGCAGTCACGTGACCATACTCGATCTCAGCGACGGGACAGGTTAGCTTTACAGTCGTAGCAAAACAAAGATGTCAGAATCAACCATTGCCAAGGCAACGCAGACCAGGAGGACCCCCCCCCCCCACGGCCTCATATGGAAAGCATGGTTACCTTAGTAACAGTAACAGCAGCTACATCATGTCTGATTGAATGCGCGTGTTAACCCTCATGTTGTCCTTGGGTCAAATTTGACCCGTTTTCAATTAATTATTTTATTTTTTTTGCACAAAAAATGGGCCAGGCAAAATAAGCGCGGAAAATGTCAACATTAAAAATATCAAAAAACGTTCAAAAAACATTGAAAAAGTGATAAAATGTCGGAAGAAGCGATGATAATGTTGTGAAGACAACACAAGGGTTAAGAAATAAATCAGGCGTTACTCAGTAGTTTTTTCACCAAGCACTTTTTTACTTTTTTTTTACTTTAATTATTTGGATGACTACTTCTTGCACTACTCATAATTGTCTTATAATAATAAAACATTTTTATATTGCACACACTTATATTTACACTGTTTCTCTTTCTCTTGGTCTTCTGTTTCTTATCCTTTTTTCGGAGCCTTGCAACGAATTCTCGCTCAACTGTGCATGTGAATGTGCAGTCGAATGACACTAAAGTTTTTTACTTGAGTCATATTATTCTCAAGTAACAGTACTTTTACTTGAGTAAAATACTTGGCTACTCTACCCACCTCTTGTCACAGTATGGCAAGAGCGGGAGAGATGCTGACTGAAACTGTCTCTATCCCTTTATCCACACACACAGCTCTCCATTTGAAGGGAATTAATTAAAGCTCATGTGTATTTTTAAAGTCACTAATAGTTCACAAAGTGCCAGGAACGTTGCTTAATTTGTTGCAACCGCATATCAAACGGCGGATGCTGAGCGTGAAACAGGATCTGCTGATTTGAAAGGAGGGAGGAAAAAAAAATAAGAAATCACGCCTGTTAATTATGTTGTTCAAACAGCCAATTAAGGCAAAAATGACAACCCTGTAACTGCTCTTTTCTTTACCTTCAAGAAATGACGAACACAGAAGAAGCTTTTAAACATTATTGAATTTCCTCCCCTTATGTTCACTGATACTGTGAACAGTAAGCTTGTGATTTCTCCCCACTGGGGGGTTTCTTTACTTTGGGATGATTCTAACTTTTAATCCTAAGCTTGTGAGACAGACAGGAGGACAGACAGGAGGACAGACAGGAGGACAGACAGGAAACTGACAGACAGGCGGATGCAGAGCTGAGTCCGCATTTAAAGAATCACAGCTTAGAAAGGAAAAAGGTCAGAGATGGAAGCAGACATATCAATGCGTATGCAGAAAGTAACCTTTCTTCTGTGCGTGACATTAGATCATTCTTTGATACTGGAGGTTGGAGGCGAGGGGGGGATGGGGGGGGTTGTCGGTCCTCCAGGGGAACGGCGCTTATTTCCCAAAATGCCCTCTGCTTCATGCATAATTTAAATCCATTGCCTCCTTTTTTTTTTTTTGCAAAAAGGAGCTACAGTCGGCTTTTCTGTCTGTTTGCGGGGTTGATGCGTACGTTTTAATCCCGGGGAGTGCTGAGTAGCGACCGCGCTCCCCTCCCCACATTCTCACGGCCGCCGCCTCTGTGGATTTTAGTTTTTAAGCACTTCCCATGCAAAAGCAAGGTGCTTGCAAAAATGTTAAGTCATGTGCGAGTGGCTGCGGAGTTCAGAGCGGCTGTTTAATAAGTGCTTTGCCTCTGAACGTCGTGTCAGCAGGAGGCTTATAAAGCACGGGCGCCCGCAGAGCTGCACGGCTGAACAAACTCTCAACTTGACTCACTTCAACAACAACAGCAGAGAAAAGACTCAGCAGCTAAGTTCAGCTGGGCTGCAGCCTCTGGAAAAACCTTCAACAACTACTAAGACCTCTGGCCCCTGACTGTGTGTCTGGAAATGGAAGAAGTTAAGGAGAAAACACAAGACTTTCACCAGGAAACAGGTGTTCATGTCCTGACAGTACCTAGGTAAGGACTACTAGCCAGTCAGAAGCAGAGTATGAGGGTCCTGACAGTACCTAGGTAAGGACTACTACCCAGTCAGAAGCAGAGTATGAGGGCCCTGACAGTACCTAGGTAAGGACTACTAGCCAGTCAGAAGCAGAGTATGAGGGCCCTGACAGTACCTAGGTAAGGACT
>CM057246.1:2207069-2252069 GCA_029931835.1 Etheostoma nigrum
GTCTCCGGAAGAGTGGACATATTTTGGACTGTACCAACAGAGTGAAGCCCTTAGCTGGATTATTAAAGGTAATTAATCTTCTGAACGGGACTTAATTCCTGCCTTGGGACCACTGAAGACGTGTTTTTTTTGTCTCAAGTGAGCCCAAGCCTTTCCTCTTGTGCAACCATCGGCCTTTCCAAAACCTCTATAAGGCTCGTTCTAAATAAAACTGCCTCCAGGAAAACACCGAAATCCGAGAAAGCGGCTAAGTATTGAAATAAATGTATTTTAAAAAAGGGCTTTAGAGTCCATCCAAAACAAGAAATGGTGTCACGTCAGCCCCTCTGACGTTGCATTTTCCTAGCATCTGTCCTCTTTGTGCTACCCTGCCGAGTTGCTTTACAGCTGATCCGGTTTGTCACTTATACGAGCTCTCCGACACTTGTCAGAGAGGAGCGTCTTCCTCAGGGGAGCCATCTCTGAGCAGGTGATGTTTACGAGTACAAGAGCAGATAAACAGGTAGCTCAGCCGGTAGCATGACGTGATCGCACTGTTGCTACACAACTCATCTCAAATGAAAGCAAGTCGTGTCACAAATATGTCACGTACGCACACACACGGAAACTGAACAGATATGATGACTAATAATAAAAGAACATACAACATAAGTACATTATGTTACATTATTTTATTCCTTTATATTTGCATAGCAACAGAAGAGTTTTCACTACAATTTCTTTCTCTTTGGCCGTTTCTTCGACGGTATTAAGTTGCTGTCAACAAAACGTATCTCTTCCAACTAAAGTTTGCACAAATATTTCATGTTAAAAGCTTTCGGCATACTCACTTCCATGCCTGGCACAATATAAGCAACTAAGTAAGTGTTACGTCTCCTAGATATCTGTAAATTCATATTTTGATATATATCACACTATATATAGCATGTTTTCTGGTAATTAGTAAATAAGTAATGCATACTCCTGTGTGAATGAAATGCTTTAACAAATAAAATGTACTGAGTATTTTCTCATTTTATTAAGAATTGTAGTGCAAAAATACCCATAACTTGCCACAAAAGAAGAAACTAATTCCTTTGTGGACACTAGAAGGCATTAATGTGAAGCATCTACAGTGGGGTTCGAAAGTTTGGGCACCCCAGGTAAAAAATGTTTATTAATGTGCATAAAGAAGCCAAGAAAAGATGAAAAAATCTCCAAAAGGCATCAAATGACAGATTACACATTCATATAATATGTCACTAAAAGTTAGATTTCATTTTCATCATTTACACTTTCAAAAATAACAGAAAACTAAAAAAATGGCATCTGCAAAAGTTTGGGCACCCTGCAGAGTTAATACCTTGTAACCCCCCCACCCCCCTTGGAAACACGTCTTGTAGCAGCCAAGAGTCTTTAATTTTTATTTGAGGTATCTTCGCCCATTCTTCCTTCCAAAAGTCTTCCAGTTCTTTGAGATTTCTGGGCTGTCTGTCACGCACTGTTCCTTTAAGGTCTATCCATAGATTTTACATTATGCTGAGGTCAGGAGATTGTGAAGGCCATGGTAAAACCTTCAGTTTTCGCTTCTTGATGTAATCCACCATGGATTTTGAGGTGTGTTTAGGATCATTATCCATTTGTAGAAGCCATCCTCTCGTTAACTTCAGCTTTTTCACAGATGGAATCAAGTTAGCGTCCAAAATTTGCTGAAATTTTATGGAATCCATTTTTCCTTCTGTACATAATCTACAGCAGGAAGTTTGGCTTCATTGATCATAGCTTGACAGAAATTAATCTATTGCATAACTCTTGTACTGATTGGATTACTGCGGTGGAAATGTGCATAGTAATGACAGTAACACTTCACTTACGCTGTCATAATGGTGTCATGACAGCAAGTCTTATCATATCTTAATGACAAATCAAAATGTCACCACTTTACTTGAGGTCTATCCATTGAATCTATCCATTATACTGTCACAATGGTGACATGACATTCAGTTTTGTGCAATATCCTGTCACATCTATCTGACCAAGTGCTAGAATCTGTCTCTACCCTTGCACATCTAATTATATTCAATTCAATTCAATTTTATTTATAGTATCAATTCATAACAAGAGTTATCTCAAGACACTTTACAGATCTAGACCATACTCCAGAATTGACAAGGATAACCATTATAATTATTATAATAACCACTATGTCAACATGAATACAAAAAGAGGTGGATCTTCTGTTTATGTCAAGTTGTCGTGACAAATACATCCCAAACAAATGGTAATGTCAACTTGTCATGACCAACACAACTTCTGGTAATGTCTCTTTGAGTAATGTCAAGCTGTCATAATCAAAAAAAATTGTCAAAATTTGTCATGACAAAAACCCAATGGCACTCAATGACAGAAGTCATAAACGTTTATGACTTGACGTTTATAACACGCTCATGACAGTGTAGCGTCCTTATGATACAGTATTTACATAATTAAGGAGTTGTAATGCTGAACAGTAATAATGAATAAATAGTAGCAGCTGAGTATTTAAGTATTTAAGCCAGCGTTATTGCACAAAACAGATATTGTCCAGTTTAGAGGGTGGGGTTATAAAGTTTGATGGCCACAGGAATGAATATCAGTCGCCTTCAGGGTCATGTGGAGCTTGCTCATGCTGGGATGGCTGTGGCTCAGGTAAACACACCTGCGCCTGATGCACTCACATCGTTAAAATAGTTCCCTATGAGGGCTTCAAACAATTGACCACAGAGACGTACATGGCAGTAGTTTTAGTTTGTGGCTGTAGCTTTCTCATCGGTATTTTAGAGAAAAGTTCTGGGTTAACCCCTGGAGGGGGACCCGCTATCTCTTCTGCAGTCCCCCTCGGCGAGGCGGGGCGGCGTAACGGGGCCGTAACGCTGAATTCAAGGTTGCCTCTTTTAGTCAAGGCTATTTAAAATGGAATATCCCTCCTGAGTTTTTCCCCCTTCTGCAGCCCTTATCTGCACTCCTGAGTTTCAGTTAACCCCGGGGACCCTCGCACGCCCTGACAGCCTCTCTCTCTTTGCCTAATACACTGCACTACCTTGGTCACCATTTTTTTCCGGTCAAACTAATTAGATTTCAGAGTCCCCTGCTTCAGAAGATGTCAGTGGTATGAAATGGAAATAATTTCCAGATGAGTGTCTGACATTTTACGCTGTAGACAAGAGTAAAGAGCCCAGTCGGATTGGCTCTCCCTTTTCCCTTTTTCCCCTCATTTTCCTCCTCTTCTTCTTCTTTTCCGCTCCATCACTTTAGTCGCAGAGATATGCTAAACCGTCGTGCTTCCCCTCTCTCTGCTCAGTCCTGGCTGATAAATGGAAGTGAATGTACACAAAAGACAGCTTCTCTTTTTTCTGCTTCTGCTTGAAGTGTTAATGTGTTTAATTACTTTGAAGCCGGGCTTGTGGGTGTGTGTGTTTGTGTGTCTGTGTGTGTGTGTGTGTGTGTGTGTGTGTGTGTGTGTTGCAGTTAAAGCTGAGGAAAACCTTCAATTAATGCCTTTTCTCTGTCGATGACAATGGCTCCAATTTATCTTATGGGAACAATAGCGGAGTGAGAGGGGGTGCAGCCGCTCTGAACGCTCAAAGTCGTCCAGGAGACGTGCCGCAGTGACTGGTGACGCCAACAACCCCCACACACACACACACACACACACACACAGACACACACACACGAGAATACCTTCGTTTTAGAAACATGACTTAAATTCACTCCCTTGAGGCTATAACCACAGAGCCGGGATCAGAGTAGACAACAGTGTTTGGGAGGTCATATCGTCAGATCAGATGATTATGGTAATACTAAATCTCTACACATGACTGAGAGTTGCCAGACCTTCCTCCACAGCGCTGCGGAGGAGGGTCTGGCTAGTCCACACACCATTCTGGGATGGGAGAAAAACCTGCTCTGGTTTATTGGCATTTCTTTAAACCAATCATAATTTCAATTTCAATTTCATTGGCTTTTAACACCAGGTAGTGTTGATCTTATGTGTATACCTCTACCGTGTGCTGGCAGTGCATTTTATTGTATTTATTTCCTTGTACCTTCTATTTTTATTGTGCTTTTATTGTGTTATCTATTTATTCTGTATTATCCTTTTTGTGCAGCACTTTGGAAACCTTGTGTTTGTTTGCATCGTGCTATATAGAAATAAAGTGGATTGGATAGGATTGGACAATTGGCTGTGCACCGGACAGAGCCACGGTGCCTCTGCAAAATATCCTCGGGAAGGAACTTGTACAGTATGTTCAAAACATGTGTGTGTGTTTGAGTGTGTGTGAGTGTGTGTGTGTGTGTGTGTGTGTGTGTGTGTGTGTGTGTGTGTGTGTGTGTGTGTTTGCATGTTCTCCCCGGGTCTGCGTGCGTTTTCTCCGGGTACTCCGGTTTCCCCCACCACTAACAACATGATCCCCTCCCTCTCTACCCAGCTGATGTGTGGGGAGCGTCTGACGTCGTAAGGGTGCTGTGCATCACCCAGGTGGGTGCTCCACATTGGTGGTGTTAGAGAGTCATGTGCCCCCCCCCCACCCCCCTCCTCCCCCCGAAACGCTTGGAGTGTCTATGATAAACCGCTATAAAAATGTAATGAATTAATTAAAAGTAGCTTTAGTCGTCAACAGAGACTCAGATTGGACAGATAGTCTAGCTAGCTGTCTGGATTTACCCTGCAGAGATCTGAGGACCAGGTAACCATAGTCCTCAGATTGGACAGATAGTCTAGCTAGCTGTCTGGATTTACCCTGCAGAGACCTGAGGACCAGGTAACCATAGTCCTCATGAATCCACCGGTGTGTGTGTATGTGTTGCAGACTTCAAATGAAACTCCACGTTCTACCGGACTGAAACAGCCACTCCATGACCTCAGACTCTGATTCCTCCCACGACATTATCTGCTGAGATTTCTCTCGAAAATATAACAACAGGGTAGTACACACCGCTACAGTACAAGCCCCATTCTGTATTCACGGTCACACACACGCACACACACACACACACACACACACACACACACACACGCACACACACACGCACACACACACGCACACACACACACACGCACACACACACACACGCACACACACACACACACACACGCACACACACAACACACACACACACGCACGCACACACACACACACACACACACATGCACACACACACACATATCACACGCACATACACAAACACACACACACACGCATGCACACACACACATATGCACACACGCACGCACACACACACAAACACAAACAAACACACACACACACACACACACACCCACATGCACGCACACACACACACGCACACACACACGCACGCACACACACACACACGCACGCACACACACACGCACGCACACACACACACCACCTCAGTACGAATCCTTAGTTTAGTAATGATTGTTCTTGCCATCAGAGGTTCAGGGTGATCCCGGTTTATAGAGTTCTGCACTCTCAGTTCCGATGAAGATGTTCCCAAACTGTACCCTAACCTTCCTATAAAGATGTAAAGATAATAATCAGAGAGACAACGGACACTGAACGAAATCAAGCTGCCTGCTAGGCTCATTCTCAACAAATATTTGATGGATCACATTTTGGAAGATATTTTGATGGTCCCCAGATAAAGAGTGCAAAGATCCGTATAAGTGGAGTGTGTCCCAGACTGTCTGCTAGCGAGCTACACACTGAAAATATCAAGCTCTGAAGAACATTTGGATGCTGCAACAAGGCTGTTCTGCTCGGTTCCTTTGGGGAATGATTGTAAAGATTTATAAAGAATAGATTTAGGGCGTTTCCTCTCTAACTGGGACGTTTTGGGGCTGATTGGTGGGATTGATGTGGAAGAAGTCCACATGGAGATCCACTGGTAAGAGATCATGAGGTGTGACCATGTATCAGCTGATTTAAATAGCTCATGTTACTGTATCAGGTCAACAGGTAACTTCATTTAATATTGGATGTGGCTTTTTTTTAATGTTACCATAGACACAGGCTAATTACTGCTAACTAACATGCTCGTTACCATTAACATAGGCACAGGCTAATTACTGCTAACTAACATGCTAGTTAACATTAACATAGACACAGGCTAATTACTGCTAACTAACATGCTAGTTAACATTAACATAGGCACAGGCTAATTACTGCTAACTAACATGCTAGTTAACATTAACATAGACACAGGCTAATTACTGCTAACTAACATGCTGGTTAACATTAACATAGGCACAGGCTAATTACTGCTAACTAACATGCTAGTTAACATTAACATAGACACAGGCTAATTACTGCTAACTAACATGCTGGTTAACATTAACATAGACACAGGCTAATTACTGCTAACTAACATGCTGGTTAACATTAACATAGGCACAGGCTAATTACTGCTAACTAATATGCTAGTTAACATTAACATAGACACAGGCTAATTACTGCTAACTAACATGCTAGTTAACATTAACATAGACACAGGCTAATTACTGCTAACTAACATGCTGGTTAACATTAACATAGGCACAGGCTAATTACTGCTAACTAACATGCTAGTTAACATTAACATAGGCACAGGCTAATTACTGCTAACTAACATGCTAGTTACCATTAACATAGACACAGGCTAATTACTGCTAACTAACATGCTAGTTAACATTAACATAGGCACAGGCTAATTACTGCTAACTAACATGCTAGTTACCATTAACATAGACACAGGCTAATTACTGCTAACTAACATGCTGGTTAACATTAACATAGGCAAAGGCTAATTACTGCTAACTAACATGCTAGTTAACATTAACATAGGCACAGGCTAATTACTGCTAACTAACATGCTAGTTACCATTAACATAGGCAAAGGCTAATTACTGCTAACTAACATGCTAGTTAACATTAACATAGGCACAGGCTAATTACTGCTAACTAACATGCTAGTTACCATTAACATAGACACAGCTAATAAAAAAAAGCTAATGCTTCCCAAAATGTTGAACCAACCACTTTCTAAAATACATATTTTTAGTTTTTTTTTTTTTCCGGGTCTTAAAAACTCTTAAAAAAAAAAAAAAAAAAAATTGTTTAGGCTATAAATAGTTCTGATCTAATCTGTTGATCTTTAAGAATTTTAAACGAGTCTTTTTTAGTCTGTGGTGTTTTTATTCTTTATTTATTTTATTTAGTCCAAATATACTGTAATTCCCTGTGACAAATTAGACCATCATGCAACTTGTTTTGCAGCCCATTGCGAGGCATCGCAAGTCTCTTTTGGAACCGATTTTATTCTTCAGATATCGGGACGTGAAAATTTAACGATGTTTCCGGATTCTGACGTTGACAGTTTGTCGTGAAATAGGTTTTAACCCTTTGTCTCCCTGTCCACCATGCACGTTTTTCTGGCTCCAAATTTAAAATCTAAATTTTTCTGTCTTTCGTCATTTTGACAAAAGACCCGTGTTTGTTGGTTTATTTCTGCTTATGGTTTTTGACGGGTTTTTTTTCACCTTTTGAACCATTTTTATGAATTTTTAATCATATTTTTCAACATTATTTTATCAAATTTTTTCTTCAAATACTATAAAATTAAATAAAAACACCCTAATTCACTTACAGTACTGAATGGACCATTTATTTTTTCTTGTGAAGAGCGTTGCTTGGAACTTTCCACATTATATATTTTGGACAATTTTCTTAACCCTTAATGTTGTCTTCGGGGCAAATTTGACCTATTTTCAGAGTTGTTTTTTTTTATATCCGAAATAAAGGAAGTCGAAAATACCGGTGAAAAATGTTGGGAAAAGCAACAAAATCGCTGGAAAAAATAAAAAAAATAAAAAAACTTCATACGTAAACGCAACAAAAACTTTGAGATAAGGGGAAATAAGGGAAGACAACACAAGGGTTAAAGTAAAACCCAAATTTCTGATATAGAGACATTTTGAAAATGGGTCAAATTTGACCTGAAGACAAGAGGAGGGGTGCATTTCATCTCTAAAGGTCTCAAAAAGTCTAAAAGTGGACTTGGTGAAGGCTGCAGGAACTCTGATTTGTGTCTTTGTTTTGAAAGTGTTGTTTGCTTTGTTTGAACTTTTTGAATCCCATGTCTTTATTTCTTCCCCTCTTTTCTGCGCTGCCTCCTCCCTCCATCGGTCCATCCCTCCATCCCTCCTCCGTCTCTGTGGTTTTTCCCTCTCTCTCTCTCTCTCTCTGACCCCCCAGTCTGGCTCTGTGTGCAAACCTTGGCAGCTCTAATTAAACTTTGGGCAGATTAGAACTTTGCCTTGTCAGTCTTTATTCATGCTTAAACAAGTTATTACTTTTTGAGAAATTAAATTAGCCGGCAATTAATTAATCGACACAGAGCTGGGAAAGGGGGGCGAAGGAGGGGAGGAGGACCGGAGGAGGGGGGGACATGAAAGTGGAGGAAAAGTAGACAGGAAAAGGGAGGAGGGAGGAGGGAGGGGGGAGGGGGGAGGGGGGAGGGGTGGGGGCAGGATTGGCAGAAAATGAAGGAAATGGAGACAGATTTATCTAAAAAAAAAAAAAGGGAATTATGTTTAAATGTCATCTGTTGTTTCACTAATTAGCGCGAGAGAGCGATGAAGATGAAAATCGGTCGGGGTTTTTGATTCTCCAACAAACAACATTTGATGCTTTCAGAAGTCTAAAACTACCCCCCGTCCCCGCCGTCCCCCCATGCGGTGAAGTTATTAGCCAGACAACGACTCCCCGGTTTCCAAATCCAAAATATTTCACCCGCAGACTCGTTCTGAAGGCAGAACAAACCCCAGAGAGGCTGAAGGAAGAGAAATGGAGAACATCCACTTTGTTTCTCGCTCATTTAACATCGGCGGCGGTGGCGGCGTCTCCTCCTCGTCGCCGCTCTGCTCCTGCCAGACATCAACATCAACATATTGACTGACATGTTTAAAATGAGTAAAATGGTCTTCCCCAAGGCCTCCTCCCAGCTGGACGTCCCTCCACCTAGTCCTGGGTCTTCCCCGAGGCCTCCTCCCAGCTGGACGTCCCTCCACCTAGTCCTGGGTCTTCCCCGAGGCGTCCTTCCAGCTGGACGTCCCTCCACCTAGTCCTGGGTCTTCCCCGAGGCCTCCTCCCAGCTGGACGTCCCTCCACCTAGTCCTGGGTCTTCCCCAAGGCCTCCTCCCAGCTGGACGTCCCTCCACCTAGTCCTGGGTCTTCCCCAAGGCCTCCTCCCAGCTGGACGTCCCTCCACCTAGTCCTGGGTCTTCCCCGAGGCCTCCTCCCAGCTGGACGTCCAACCACCTAGTCCTGGGTCTTCCCCGAGGCCTCCTCCCAGCTGGACGTCCCTCCACCTAGTCCTGGGTCTTCCCCGAGGCCTCCTGCCAGCTGGACGTCCCTCCACCTAGTCCTGGGTCTTCCCCGAGGCCTCCTCCCAGCTGGACGTGCCTGGACCACCTCCCTAGGGACCCCCCCAGGAGGCATCCTTACCAGATGCCCGAACCACCTCAACTGGCTCCTTTCGACGTGAAGGAGCAGCGGCTCTACTCCGAGCTCCTCTCGGAGGACTGAGCTTCTCACCCGATCTCTAAGGGAGACCCAGCCCCCCCTCCTGAGGAAACCCATTTCGGCCGCTTGTACCTCTGTTTCCTGCAAAGGTGTAAATCCATTTCCTACTCTTGCCCTTTGCCCCCGGGGTCGGCACGGCAGTCGAGGCCACGGCCGATGGGAAATGACGCCGACGCGACGGCGAGTTTATCTAATCTCTTCACGGAGCGATGGAGGACATACAGCGACCCGTTCTCACTCCCATTTTGTAAAATACTGACGCTTGGTCAGTGTCTCTCAGCTCCCCCCTTTAGTCTGCATGGGACGCACCGGCGGGGTCCCGCGTGGCACTGAAACGTTCATTTTTTAACCCTAACCCACCATCTTTTCCTAGATACAGTATCAGGGGACCACTAAGGTCTATATAAAAGAGACTTCAGATACAATATTAGGGACCACTAAGGTCTATATAAAAGAGACTTCAGATACAGTATTAGGGGACCACTAAGGTCTATATAAAAGAGACTTCAGATACAGTATTAGGGGACCACTAAGGTCTATATAAAAGAGACTTCAGATACAGTATTAGGGACCACTAAGGTCTATATAAAAGAGACTTCAGATACAGTATTAGGGGACCACTAAGGTCTATATAAAAGAGACTTCAGATACAGTATTAGGGACCACTAAGGTCTATATAAAGAGACTTCAGATACAGTATTAGGGACCACTAAGGTCTATATAAAAGAGACTTCAGATACAGTATTAGGGACCACTAAGGTCTATATAAAGAGACTTCAGATACAGTATTAGGGACCACTAAGGTCTATATAAAAGAGACTTCAGATACAGTATTAGGGGACCACTAAGGTCTATATAAAAGAGACTTCAGATACAGTATTAGGGACCACTAAGGTCTATATAAAAGAGACTTCAGATACAGTATTAGGGGACCACTAAGGTCTATATAAAAGAGACTTCAGATACAGTATTAGGGCACCACTAAGGTCTATATAAAAGCATCTAAAGAGCACCATGTTATGGGACCTTTAAATAGTTCAGCCAGTGATGTTTTTCTTTTAATATTTTATTGTACGTAACAATATCACAGCAGCTTCTCCTGGTTATTAATATTTGACCACTCCATCCTGGTGTGTGTGTGTGTGTGTGTGTGTGTGTGTGTGTGTGTGTGTGTGTGTGTGTGTGTGTGTGTGTGTGTGTGTGTGAGAGAGAAAGAGGTCATTAAAGATGCTGAGGAACATAGTTTGTATTTGCTTTGCATGCACACACTGACCTTAATACAGAGATCCCGCCTGGAATGAGAACTGGCACATGTGCATCTGTTTAAAAGGAAATTCACAGTCTCGTCTTAGCTTAATGACCAACTATAGTCGACCAACGGTTGTATTAGATTCTCATTTCCAGACACGTTGATGCTTCTGTATATTGTTGCCAGATTTAACTGCACATTACATTTACTCTGCTCGCCCGATCCAAAAATGCAATCTGGGGCTGTTAAGAGTTTCTTGAATGAATAAAAATGGCCAAGGACGCGGCTCAAAATGTGGCGTTTGTGGAGGAGAAATGTCAAATAAATAGCCGCCTTCTGCATAGTTAAGCTTTCTGTCCTGGTGTTCTGTTGCGCTAAGAATAACAGTGAAGTGAGAACAATGTCCTGACATTATGAAGGGAATAATGGGCTTTGTGTCGCAGTGTTCCCCCTCCTCTGAGTCTGCTATGTATCCTACATGTGGACATATCTGAGACCTGAGTCCATTTTCATCTCCGTAACAAAACCTGAGGCAACTCTGGTGTCTATGTAGAGGAAATATCAGACTCAGATGTGGAGAAACGAGTCACATGGTTGACTCTAAGTAGATAAATCAGAGACCATATCTCTGACTTTCCTCCCCCGAAGAACCCTACCAAATATATTTTTTTTCCTGGAGCAATTACGACTCATATTAACGTTTATAGTTTAATTGTTCTTAATGCCTTAATTAAAAAAAATAGGAAATATCCAACTTTTAAGGACACCAATTTTCTTTGTGAATGAATAAAGTATCATAAATAAATAAATGTTCTTCCTTAAAATACAGGGGGCATAAGTATACACCCCCCTATGTTAAAATACAGGGGGCATAAGTATACACCCCCCTATGTTAAAATACAGGGGGCATAAGTATACACCCCCCTATGTTAAAATACAGGGGGCATAAGTATACACCCCCCTATGTTAAAATACAGGGGCATAAGTATACACCCCCCTATGTTAAAATACAGGGGGCATAAGTATACACCCCCCTATGTTAAAATACAGGGGGCATAAGTATACACCCCCCTATGTTAAAATACAGGGGGCATAAGTATACACCCCCCTATGTTAAAATACAGGGGGCATAAGGATACACCCCCCTGTGTTAAATTCCCATAGAGGCAGGTTTTTATTATTAAAGACCAGTTATTACATGGATCAGGATACTATGCATCCTGATAAAGTTCCCTTGGCCTTTGGATTTAAAATAGCTCTCCACATTTATTTATCTATGATACATTATTTATTCACAAACAAAATTGGTCTCCTTAAAGGTTGGATATTTCCTAATTTTTTAATTAAGGCAATAAGATCAATTTCCAAAAGATGATTTTTTAATTCCTCTTTTTTGTCAACTTTAAGCAGGGGTTCCTATAGTCATGAGCAGCGCTGCATTTATCCTATGAGAAGGAAAACACAGATAAAATTCAAAATATATGAAAAATATAATGAAATATGAAAGTTTCTCTGCATGTTCTGCAGTGTTAGTGTAGTTTGCTGTCACATTACTCAACCCCGTATTCATGAATACGAATATCTAAAGCTGATAGTATGTCACAAAACTATGTTGTTGCGTATTATTGCACATTTTTTAAGCAGGTACATGGAAATCCTGGAGATTTCTAAGTGGGTATACAGCGTATAAATGCATATCACGTAGACTACACCACTGCGTCGTAAGGTTCGGAGGACTAGTTTTCTGTCTCTGTGGACTCTCTCTCTAAAATTCGACAAACACCGACGACACTGTTATGAAACAGTAAATGTGTGATCTGTTAGGAATGATGGACAGAACAACTGCAATAAGCACCAGATCATTAAAAGAAGATATTGTTTCCGCCGAGACGGCGAGACGTGACTCTCGCTGTCACGCTGGACTTCCAGACCTGTCAACGTTGTTTTCCATGCATCAAACAATCACGAATGTTGTAGGTTTAAAGTGTTCCTGTTTACGCCTGTCTCTTGAAGTCAACTCACACACTCGTGCATCAAACAGGAAGCTGAGACAGTCAACCAAACTCGGTGACCCCCCCCCCCGTGTTTCGACTGTAAATAACTTCAACCAACCGGGAGAAGGAGGGAAAAAAGTGAAAAAACCTGCAGATCAGATCTGAAAAAGGACCAAATTAGCGGCGAGGTGAAGTGAAATCTACACAGTGAAAGAAAGCCAAGCAGTCAATTATTAATAGTCCAAAAGGAAGGAAAAGAGTGTACACACACACACACACACACACACACACACACACACACACACACACACACACACACACACACACACACACACACACACACACACACACACACACACACACACACACACACAAGCACACACACACACAAACGCACACACACACACACACACATACACACACACACACACACACACACACACACACACACACACACACACACACACACACACACACACACACACACACACACACAGCACACACACACACAAACACACACACACACACACACACACACACCCCTGTGGAATCGGCCTACTATGAAGGAAAAATTCAATTATCCTACAAAAGTGAATAAATTTAAAGCATTACAGCCCGTGGCTGTACAGTAGCTGCTCCTGTCATTTCCCAGGATGCATTTGGAGATCATGTGTGGGAATTGGGTGGGGGGGGGCGGGGGGGGGGGGGTCTTATTAATGGAACGTCTCGTGGGCTGCTGATGTTCCCGTTAAAACATCGGGCTGTTTCTGATAAAAACAAAAAGGAAAAATACCACACTGGGCATGAAAAACTGTATTAATCTTCATAAAGTTCAATTAAACACAATTAAAATAACTACAATTCAAACAAATAGATGTCTCTGGGACTTTTGCAAATAGAACGTGCACCGGTAGGCATATTTGTACGTTTAAGGTTCATTATTGATCCTCAACGGTTTAATATTGTCCCTTAGAAGGTAGTCAAGACGCACGGCTGTAGTCGAGTCCACCAGACAAGTCCAAGACCAGGACTAGTCAATTTCAAGTCAAGACCGAGTCCAAAAAGGGTTTGAGTCCGAGTCAAGACCGAGTCCAGGACAGATAAAAAGGTCTTATGCATGACAGTATCAAGACAATCATTTTGGGTTTCCCTTTCCCTCCAATATTATTATCAACATAATAAAGACACCTGGACTCGGTCCAGACCAAAAACCATATCTGGGCAAGACCAGTGGCCGAGACCGAGACAGGTCCGAGTCCAAATACTAGCGAGTCCGAGACAAGTCCGAGACCATAGAAAAATGGTCTTGAGTCCGGACTCGAGTCCAAGACCTGACTCGAGTACTACAGCCCTGCAAACAGCTAAGGTCCAAATGTGATCCTCTTATTCAAGGTACAACAATGTCCCTTTGAGGGTACCACCCCAGGGACAAGGTTTTGTTCCTTAAAGGTCCTGTTTTGTACTTTTTTGTTTTTGACAGTGAAGGACAATAAATTCCTGGTGGACGGGAAGACAACACAAGGGTTTAAGTAAAATGAGAATTGAGAGTTGGGAACTTGAGTCCTTTTCTTCACTTTGCAAATGGACTAACACGTTTTGCTTTGAGATGTGTAACATGTTTGTTTTTTTAAATAAATCTTACTTTTTTTACCTCATAGTGAAACAATACATTTAAGTCTTCTAACACGCGTCTCCGAGTTGTCATCCCTCTCTCTCCATCAGTCATCCGACTGTGTGTTTGTGTTTGTCAGCAGCAGCTTTTCATGTATTCTAGCCGATCATTTCTGCCTTTTCATGACTCCGAACTGATTGTGCGTTCGGCGTGACGCCTGTCAGCGTCTCCGCTCCTAGCCGCTTCCTGTGTGATGTTTTGATCCGACAGTAAGCATCTCCCTACGGCTGATCGATGCCTTCTCATATGGCTGAGTGATGCTGCAGACAGATTGATGCTGACACGTATGACCAGGCGCAGAAAACAACATGCGACAGGCGTGTTGAGAAGCAGCAGCGCCATGACAAGCTGTACAGGTACCGTTCCGTCGTCCTCGGGGTCTCAGGGGAAATTTGGACTTGTTTATGCTCCAAGACATGCCGGCATCGGTGTGTTATATGTGCTCAAAGGTAAAGACGGAGTGATTCTTTAGTTTAATTCAATAAAAGAAAGACTAAGGTGGGAGGGGGGGTAGTAGCTCAGTGAGTAGGGAGTTGGGTATCTATCTATCCATCATCCATCCATCTATCATCTATCTACCTACCTATCTATCTATGTCTGTCTATCCATTCATCCATCTATCTATCTGTCTATCATCTATCTACCTACCTATCTATCTATGTCTGTCTATCCATCTATCCATTTATTTTATCATCCATCCATGTCTATCTATCCATCCATCTATCTATCTGTCTATCATCTATCTACCTACCTATCTATCTATGTCTGTCTATCCATCTATCCATTTATCTTATCATCCATCCATCCATCCATCCATCCATGTCTATCCATCATCCATCTATCCATCCATCCATCCATTCATCCGTCTATCATCCATCTGTCTATCTATCCATCCATCCATCCATCCATATTTTACCCAAATATTCAACAAACACTTAAAAAGAACAAAACGACAAAAACTGGAACACTGGAAGAGAAAATTCATTCTCCATTTCCTCGTGGAAACACTCGAGCACAAGGACAAACATAATAAATTATAACTACCCTCCTTTTTAATGTTTACTCATGAATTCAGACGACGCCAGAGATTTACATCAGAGCGCCTCCTTATTTCAACAGCGATGTTTTGGTATTCCTAAAACTGAAAGGAGCCAGCTCTAAGGACTCTCCAACTGTCTTGAAAAGGGAGCGAAAACTTCGCAGAGATAATTTGACTAAGACACATCGGGAAGGCTGCAGATAATCGTCCCTGTCAGACTTTGTGTCATTTTTCTACACTGAGATGAAGTTTGTAGAAGATGTTTTTTTTCTTCTTCTTTTTTTAATGGAGGAAATAAAGCGTGACAGGCAGTTTCCTTTCTCTCCCGCCTCGTGGGAAATGTGAAAGTAAAAGACCTCAAACAGAAGTGGAGTCGGTCACTGTGCAGCGAGGCTGCAGCCCGGCGATGCCGCTCTCTGGAGGAAAACTGCTTCACCAACTAAACTTCAAGTGTCAAAAACCGGTTCAGTGCAACTACAGCTGGTGAGAGAAGGAGCAACGCTGCACCTGCATAATACAGTAGGTAAGGAAAGGAAGGTTTATTTAGTTGGAAAAGCACCTTTCTAGAACTGAAACTCTTTATAGTCAAAGACGAATGGAAAACAGAAAATACAGACACAATATCAAAGTAATAAGTTGGATAGGAATAACTTTTTTTATGATAACTTTTCCGGTTCTTTCTTTCTTTCTCCACACTTTCTTCCTGTTGCTGCTGTTCTCTTTTTATAGACTATGGGCTCTATTTTAATGATCTCAGTGCACGGTGTGAAGCGCCTGGCGCAGGTGCGTTCAGAGGTGTGTTTTGGGCGTAAGATGCAATCAACCAATCAGAGAGTCCTCTCCCATTCCCTTTAACAGCCAATCAGAGGTCCAAAGGCCAGGCGCGATTGGACCTTGGAGCATTGCTGTTATGATGGATTTGCACCGTCATATTTTTATTTGTTATCTTTTGCATGTGTGTGTGCTGCTGTGTGTCTGTGTGTGTGTGTGTGTGTAACAAGCATAGTGTGTGCGTGCTGTGCATAAGTCTAGGCACATTTTACCAATGTGCTGTTAAAATAACAATGAAATGCAACGTTACTGACTTTAGACCAGGTTTTGGTTGGTCAATGGCGCGATTACTTCCCGCTGCCTCAAGATAGCAATACGCCCAGAATGCACCTGAACACACCTCCCTGTAAGACCAGCACGCCCAGAATGCACCTGAACACACCTCCCTGTAAGACCAGCACGCCCAGAATGCACCTGAACACACCTCCCTGTAAGACCAGCATGCCCAGAATGCACCTGAACACACCTCCCTGTAAGACCAGCACGGCCAGAATGCACCTGAACACACCTCCCTGTAAGACCAGCACGCCCAGAATGCACCTGAACACACCTCCCTGTAAGACCAGCACGGCCAGAATGCACCTGAACACACCTCCCTGTAAGACCAGCATGCCCAGAATGCACCTGAACACACCTCCCTGTAAGACCAGCACGCCCAGAATGCACCTGAACACACCTCCCTGTAAGACCAGCATGCCCAGAATGCACCTGAACACACCTCCCTGTAAGACCAGCACGCCCAGAATGCACCTGAACACACCTCCCTGTAAGACCAGCACGCCCAGAATGCACCTGAACACACCTCCCTGTAAGACCAGCACACCCATAGGAGCAAAGATGGGCACAGGTGCATTTCTTATTTACAAGATGTGGGCGCTGGATGGGAAATAAAAAACTACGTCTGTCTTAAACTAACAAAGACACTTACGTCAGGCTTTGTGCTGCGCCGGGTGCAAGATATTAGGCCCAAAATGTTTATCTAATATTGGAAAGTGTGCAATCCAAAAACATTGCAATTACTGCTAATCGCACACCTACTGTAGGTGCCGCTAAAGAGAACAAAACTCTTGGAGATCTTAGAGATTGTAACTTTAAGATATTTAAGCATCTACAACTGTATTGGCCAAACTTCATCTGCTGAGGTGTTTCAAATGCTCCAGAACAGCTACTAAATGGACTTTTTGATGAGACTGATATCCAAGCAGAAGAACACACTTTAAACCTCACATTTTGTGGTGTTTTGGAGGGTAAACGATGATATTGTCTGCATAAGAGCCCTAAAATATACCTTTTATTAAATAAAAAACTATGGATCATCTATCAAAACAGGCATGCAAGGTATCCTGGGGAAACAATGAAGGACCCAGGACAGAACTTTGGGGAACACCACAAGACAGATTCCCAGATGAGGATGCGTAGTTACCTGATAACAAATCTACAGAACTGAAACAGAACCCTGAGACAAGACACAAGACCAGCTATTCAACAAAATAAAAGTCATTCATGACATCATTTTTGAAAGAATCTTTTGTTAGAAATGAGACAAAAATCACTCTAAATATCTTTTTTTCCACAGTGTTCAGAGTCTTTGAGTGTCGGTCTACTGCACACTTGGCAACTGAAAGAAGCAAATAAGTGAAAAATAAAACCCATCATTTTTAGGTCCTGAATTCAAACTAACAGTCTGACAGTCGGCTGAAAAAGAAATGACATAAAGTTATACTGAATACAAAACCCCCCATTTTCAATTTAACCTCCAAACAACTACGGAAACTGTGAAACCGCAAAAGTAAAATGACAACCAAGAGTGTCCTTCTCCTCCTTCCCTTCTTTATCTTTGATCTAATTTCTGTTTTCTACTTTGTTTACGTATCCCATTCCTTTTCTAGCCAATATGTCTTCTATCTTTTGTCCGTCCTTTTTGTTTCTGGCTCATTTCTTTTCTCCATCTTTTCTAAAAACTTTATTTCTACCTGCATCTCTATCTCTCAGTGTCTCTCTCTCTCTCTCTCTCTACCAGCCCTGATGTCCCATCAGTCTTTGTTCTTCCTCTCTGCAGCATCTACAGCCAGTGGGGAGGAAGAGGGACCAGACCTGCTGAGATCAAAGTTTACTCTACTACTTCATCTGAGTATGTGCGTCTACAAACAGGTAGAGAAAGTCAGATATTCCCAGTAAAGTTTGGGAAAAAAAACTTACTTGGTCCATCAGTGGTTCGGTGCAAAAGCTACAACATGAAAACAGCATGAAAATAAAATCAAGCTGCAATATGTTTCCAAAAAAGTATGAACTTAATTAATCATGGATTGGAAAATGAAATACAAAGGTTACAGATTTGTGATTAATGTAATGAATAGAATGAAGAATGAATGCAATGCTGCCAGATAGCACTCAATGAATACAAATAATGGAAGAAAAAGGTCCGACTGTCTAAAAGAAAATGGGACCACCAGCTCAAGGCCTTGGCGAGACTTCTCAAAAAAAACAAAAACATCATCTGATAATTGTGTACAAATACAAGTAGAGCAGTTCTCGGGGATAAAACCAGTGCTGGAGGCAGTTTGGTATAAAAATATGGCTGACAACTTTCAGATTTTCTTGCCTCCTGTCTGTTTTTACAGCGGGAGATTGCCAAGGAGATAATTAGGTATATATTACCAACAGAAGATGATTGCTCTCTTGCTGCTTTTGCACATTATACCTTGGCAAAATCCTGGATATACTTGGCACAGGATGATTCTCTTTCAAATATATTGGCGACAGAAAGAAAGCAATCGCATCCACCCTCCAATCACGGGCAAATGGACTGCGACTGAATAATTGGATGAAATGTTATTGAGGAACCGGCCTTTACCTTGGGACTATAATGGAGGAGAAGAGGGAGAATGACTTGTATAAAAGACTCAAGACACGCTGTAATAGTTTTCAGCTTGATTCTGATTCTGCAGAATCATCTCAGATCTTTGCTTGAATAAAATAATCATATTGCACCATCTCGGTCTCCCTAAAAATTCATTGATTCTTTAAAGGTACCTAAGGAATTCCCAAACAGAAACAATATGTAAAAAAAACTGGACAAATGGACTCCAAAGATCCTGTATACTAACGATATGCCAACGGTATGAAAGGGTACGCACTTCTTGTTTCCCAAAGGGGCGTGGCCTCATTTGAATGTGTAGTGGACGTCCTGTGGATGGATGAAAAGTTATATTTGTATAATTTGTTATAATCTTCTTTTTGCAAACATTAGATATTTACACAGCTAAAAGACATGATGAATTAAACATCATGGAGATTAGTTTTGTTTTGGAAAGACAAAAAAGTCCAGGGTGCTCAGGAAGTTCAGTCAGATGATTGAAGGTGCTCTTTGGGGTCGTGAATCCAATTAAGTATAGATTTCTATTTCATCTATTCTATTTCATAATAGATAAATTTAAAAGACCATGCCACCCTGAAGAAGGCTGTCTGTGCCGCTACGCGTGGGTTGTTTCTCCCTATTTTTTACATTTTCTATTATAATACAGCCAGTAAAATAATTTGTTCTAACATGCTTTAAAGGAGGGCTGTGAAAATCACAATCAGCCATAACTCAATAAATCATCCTTCCATGTAAGTAATAATTCACGTCTGAACTTTAAAATGTTAAAAAAGTGTATGTTCACAGCTTCTGTCCCTGAGCTGCATCTTTTACCTGTCCAGAAACACAAAGAGACAAAAAAAACAACCTAAAGCAGCAAAAATGATTCAAGTCATGCACCATTTTTGCACCTTCGAGAGACTAATCAGTCATTAAATGTGTCGTCTAGCAGTCGTCCATCGACGACCAGCGATCAATTGTCTCCAGCACGATGTCTGGTATTTAATGCTTATTACACGGCTCGGGCAGGACGCTGACTTGAGTTGGTCGATATGTTTCAGGTTCGATTCCCCTGGAAGTCCAGATTTAAAGTGATGAAACCTCTACAGGAACTTGAGCTCTTTGTTATTCGGTAAGCAACTATTTTACCAGATGTAATCCACTTTAAACAACAGAGACGGGATCAAAAAAAAAGATGGATGAGAGATGAGAAAGAAGGACAGTTAAACAATGAAACATGGAGGAATGGAGGTACAGAAAAGACTGGATGAAACAAAAGGGGGGAGGGATGAAGGAAATAAAGGATGACAGGAGAGAAGGACCAAAACGCTTATGTTCTTAAAAGGTCATGGTCGAAGTCACAATCAATAAAGACACGTTTCATTAATAAAAGCATCTGTAAAGAGTGGTGGTTGAAAAGGAAGAAGAGGAGGTAATGAGAAAAAACAAAAAGAGGAAGAGGAGGACGAGATTGGTTGTTGCTATTGTTGATGCCGATGAGTTGACTTTATTTCTCTCTCTCTCTCTCTCTCTCTCTCTCTCTTCATCAGTGCAGACCATCTGTATGGACGGCGTTCAGTGAGCGAGCTGCCAGGCGATGAGATTGTGTGTGTGTGCGTGTGTGTGTGTGTGTGTGTGTGTGTGTGTGTGTGTGTGTGTGTGTGTGTGTGTGTGTGTGTGTGTGTGTGTGTGTGTGTGAGAAAGGTTTGCCAGATCAATATGCAGCAGGAGCCCTAGTGACTTATGGGATAGATCAGTGTTACAGAGCTGCTGGTTGCCTAGATAACACACACACACACACACACACACACACACACACACACACACACACACACACACACACACACACACACACACACACACACATCTTTGTGTTTACACTTCAACTACTCCAGAGGGGTCAGAGGGCACAGATGAAGCCATACATTACTGTGTGTTTTGTAATTTTGATGCAGAGTGCAGAGCCGGTCAGCATCTTGTTGAGAGAGAACATATGTCTGACACACACACACACACACACACACACACACACACACGCACGCAGACACACACACACACACACACACACACACACACACACACACACACACACACACACACACACGCACGCACACACACACACACACGCACGCACACACACACGCACACACACACACACACGCACGCACACACACACACGCACGCACACACACACACACACACACCAATAAGTTCCTGATCTAAGATAGATAGATAAATACTATATTAATCCCGAAGTAGCATTCAGTAGCAAGACAACCATAACACAACAAACACATATACACACACATATACACTCATATACACACATACATAAGAATAAAAATACAATTTAAAATTTAAAATCACTCATAGAAATGCAATGACCATGATAAGGTGAGATACTTTGATAGACTGTGTGTATGGATGATGGTGCAAAAGTGAAACAGTGAACAGTGCAGTAGATCATGATAAAATATTGACTATGACTATAAAATATAAAATATTAACATAATAACCTATAAACTGACTGACTGAATAGGATCTGTGAGCGTGTAAAATACAGACGTTTGGACAGTGTCTGTCCGCGTCTGATGCAACAAAGAAGGCGTCCTTCGGCATGTGTAGGAGGTACCGGGGAGAGCAGCATCTAGACGGGGTTAGAGAGTAGTCTGGAAGGGGGAAATTCCTCGTAGGGAGGTTGGTCGGGGGGGCAGATGGGTCAAACACAGGACTTGAACCCAGGAGCGGGGGTTGTGTCTATAATTTACAGATAGAACAGGTCTAGACCACACTCCAGAATTTACAAGGACCCAACAGTTCTAGTAGTTTCCTCCAGAGCAAGCAACAGTGCGACAGTGGCGAGGAAAAACTCCTTTCAGGAAGAAACCTGGGACAGACCCAGACCCAGGCCCAGACCCAGTCCCAGACCCAGGCCCAGAGCCAGACCCAGACCCAGACCCAGGCCCAGGCCCAGACCCAGACCCAGGCCCAGGCCCAGACCCAGACCCAGACCCAGACCCAGACCCAGGCCCAGGCCCAGACCCAGACCCAGGCCCAGACCCAGACCCAGACCCAGGCCCAGGCCCAGGCCCAGACCCAGACCCAGACCCAGACCCAGACCCAGACCCAGACCCAGGCCCAGGCCCAGGCCCACACCCAGGCCCAGACCTAGACCCAGGCCCAGTCCCAGGCCCAGACCCAGACCCAGACCCAAACCTAGAACCAGACCCAGACCCAGGCTCTTGGTAGGCGGTGTCTGACGACCGGTTGGGGTTAGAATGAAGAGTGGCAATAACAGTCCCAAAAAATAGTAGTTTGTAGTAGTTCTTTGTAGTAGTTCATGGCATAGCAGGGCACTGTGGGGCATTACAAGGCACAGCAGGACATAGCAGGACGTAGCAGGACGTAGCAGGACGTGTAGCGTTACCATGGCGACAGCTGCAACCACGATTTTGGAGCCGATGGTCGACTTAATTTCGTAGGATATCATATAAATTGTCTTGCATGCGTTTTTTTTTTGTACTATTTCATACAAACCCATTTATGAGGTTATTAATTGAAAAACAATGCGTTTATGATCATTTTAAAGGAGGAGAGATGTGTTTGATTTGTATTGCCGTATGCTGATTAAATCCTTTTAATGACCCTGATGGGAGAGAGAGGGGAAGAGAACATCCAGACGGTCGAAAACACCAAAAGAGCTACCGCTGAGGTACAGAAGAGAGGGATCAGACCCCCCACCTCGTAGAAGCAGAAGGTGGGAGAGCACGGATGGTCAATTTTCCAAAATTGAACAAAGCCATGGCAACAGCCAATCAGATAACTGCTTCATCGATGCCAAGGCTCTCATTTGATCTCAGGTTTTTACTCCGGCTGCTGAAAATAAAAATAACATCCAAGTTAAATGAGAAGTTATTTTGTTGATTTTGCAAAAATTCCTCCGAACCAATGGGAGTGAGCCTTCATTCCCACAGCCCTATCTTCTCACATTTGTAGGATTTTTGTCAAAATTAGGCCCTATATGTTCCCACAGTTCTCACATTTCTAAGACTGTTTTCCAGAATTAGGCCCTATGTTGTAACTTATTACCTTTAGTTTTACAGTTATTTTTGGAATTTATGGTCAATAAACCTCATTTATAGGAAATTATACCTAATGTTTGAGTTAGAAAAGCAGAAATTAGGAATTATTGAGACTAAAATTAAAGGAATGGATGTTGATGATAATCACAGACTGGAATATGTCAACTTTTACTCAATACTATTTCAAAAACACTTCCATTTGTTTTACAATGCTATAAAATTGAATAAGACGCCCCAAAATTAATGAAAGTAGAGATTTGTACTTGGCAAAGAGCGTTGGGTGGAATCAATCATGTTATTTTGGGGAATTAAAAAGAACATTGATATAGGAAAACGGGTCAATTTGACCCAAGGACATCACGATGGTTAACAGATGAGTCATAATTGAATTGTTCATTTTTGGAGAGGGACAGTCTCTTATTTGGATTTCGCAGAGCTCAGTGAATCACATCTTATATTCTTTTAATTGTGAAATAACTGGTGAAAATGGAGCAATTATCTGCTGAAAATTGAAAGACTTCTGAGCCGGGCTAAGATCCTACCGCCCCGTGTATACAATGTTTAAATTAACCTCCCCCAGGATGTGTCTAATCTCTGAAACCCCCTGGCTGCGAGATTAAAACCAGCACACTGAGGCTGTTTATCAAGACTTTCCTCTCCGCTTGATGAGTTTTAAACTTAATTCCTAACTTGAGCATCACTTCTGCGCCAGGCTGCTGTGTTTCCGAGGTGCTGTACTGAAAATGATCGTCTTCACACTCCAATTCATGCAATTTACATGTATTAATGTGTTTAACACTTTAATAAATGGACTGTGAAGTGCCTGAAAGATCTTCATCAGCGTGGATTCGACTGAAAGACTCTCATTCAACATCGACGCTGCATGCGCTCTAAACTGCTTTTTCTAAAACAGGCCGACGGTGATGTGAAGTGTGTGTGAAAGTGGTCTGGTCCTTTAATCGCTCCCTTCAGGAATCAGGGGAGCAAAGGGAGTGGGAGGAGGGAAAATGAGTCGTATTTACAGGAGAGCGAGGACGGACGGCAACACCGCATCCTCCGTCTCCCGAGCCTCCATCTGACCTCGGCCATAGTTGACTTTTTTGTGGTCTTTGTTCCTCCTCCTCCTCCTCCTCCTCCTCCTCCTCCTCCTCCTCTTCCTCCTCCTCCCACCACTATCGCTACTGCTTCTGATCTGTTTGCAGATGATGTTTCAGGACAGCAGAAAACACCTGAATATGAGTTTAGCATGTCAAACCAGTGTGCAACATCAGGATATGAAGCCAGTTAAACATTAAAATGAAGAAAAAGTCCCACTGACAGGGAGTTAGACTGAGGAGAGGGCCTGTATTTTTTTCAAATTATGGTCCAAAATATCCAGTCAAAAGTCATAGTGCTGATGGAAATGACTATATGATAGCAAGCACATATTTTGGCTATGATTATATGCTCACTAATGAGCTCTGCAGCACTGCCTTTTGGTTATTATGCATGCAGCTGCTCATGTAGACACACATATGCCAACAGACAGAGTGCAACATTATATGAAGTTGAAGAAAACAAAAGTGAAAGAACGAGCCTCATCCACATCCTTATAATCCACATAATGAGTCGTATTTACCAGCAGACACGAACAAGACAAGACGTAAAATGATGTTTAAGGACAAATAGAAAGACATAAAAGGACTAGGACAGCGAGGAGGAGAACAGGAAGAAAGAGAGGAGAGGATAAAGGTCTTCACCGATACACCTGTCCGTCACTCTGTCACGGGGAACGACGCTCTGAACAGAAAGCCAAACTGACAGGACGCAGGTACTCGAGTCAATGTCAATGTCAATGTCAAATTTATTTGTATAGCACATTTCCAAGGCCGAGACCTACCAAAGTACTTCACAGTAAAAACAGATACAATAGAAGACACAGTAAATAACAAATACCAAGAAAATAGAGTACAACATTCATCAGTGCGGCTCCCCTGAGCCAAACGCTATTTCAAATAAATAAGTCTTCAGCAATGATTTAAAAGTGGACAAGCTTCTAGCAGTCCGCACAGCTACAGGCAATGAGTTCCACCTCTGGATCTCAGCTTCGACCTAGGAACCTCTAGGACCATCAGACTGGCTGAACGGAGGTCTCTGGAGGGCCTATGCAGCCTGACAAGGTCCGTAAGATACTCTGGACCTAGGAACCTCTAGGACCATCAGACTGGCTGAACGGAGGTCTCTGGAGGGCCTATGCAGCCCGACAAGGTCCGTGAGGTACTCTGGACCTAGGAACCTCTAGGACCATCAGACTGGCTGAACGGAGGTCTCTGGAGGGCCTATGCAGCCTGACAAGGTCCGTGAGGTACTCTGGACCTAGGAACCTCTAGGACCATCAGACTGGCTGAACGGAGGTCTCTGGAGGGCCTATGCAGCCTGACAAGGTCCGTGAGGTACTCTGGACCTAGGAACCTCTAGGACCATCAGACTGGCTGAACGGAGGTCTCTGGAGGTCCTATGCAGCCTGACAAGGTCCGTAAGGTACTCTGGACCTAGGAACCTCTAGGACCATCAGACTGGCTGAACGGAGGTCTCTAGAGGGCCTATGCAGCCTGACAAGGTCCGTAAGATACTCTGGACCTAGGAACCTCTAGGACCATCAGACTGGCTTAACGGAGGTCTCTAGAGGGCCTATGCAGCCTGACAAGGTCCGTAAGATACTCTGGACCTAGGAACCTCTAGGACCATCAGACTGGCTGAACGGAGGTCTCTAGAGGGCCTATGCAGCCTGACAAGGTCCGTAAGATACTCTGGACCTAGGAACCTCTAGGACCATCAGACTGGCTGAACGGAGGTCTCTGGAGGGCCTATGCAGCCCAACAAGGTCCGTGAGGTACTCTGGACCTAGGAACCTCTAGGACCATCAGACTGGCTGAACGGAGGTCTCTGGAGGGCCTATGCAGCCTGACAAGGTCCGTGAGGTACTCTGGACCTAGGAACCTCTAGGACCATCAGACTGGCTGAACGGAGGTCTCTGGAGGTCCTATGCAGCCTGACAAGGTCCGTGAGGTACTCTGGACCTAGGAACCTCTAGGACCATCAGACTGGCTGAACGGAGGTCTCTGGAGGTCCTATGCAGCCCGACAAGGTCCGTGAGGTACTCTGGACCTAGGAACCTCTAGGACCATCAGACTGGCTGAACGGAGGTCTCTGGAGGGCCTATGCAGCCCGACAAGGTCCGTGAGGTACTCTGGACCTAGGAACCTCTAGGACCATCAGACTGGCTGAACGGAGGTCTCTGGAGGGCCTATGCAGCCTGACAAGGTCCGTAAGATACTCTGGACCTAGGAACCTCTAGGACCATCAGACTGGCTGAACGGAGGTCTCTGGAGGTCCTATGCAGCCTGACAAGGTCCGTGAGGTACTCTGGACCTAGGAACCTCTAGGACCATCAGACTGGCTGAACGGAGGTCTCTGGAGGTCCTATGCAGCCCAACAAGGTCCGTGAGGTACTCTGGACCTAGGAACCTCTAGGACCATCAGACTGGCTGAACGGAGGTCTCTGGAGGGCCTATGCAGCCCGACAAGGTCCGTGAGGTACTCTGGACCTAGGAACCTCTAGGACCGTCAGACTGGCTGAACGGAGGTCTCTGGAGGGCCTATGCAGCCTGACAAGGTCCGTGAGGTACTCTGGACCTAGGAACCTCTAGGACCATCAGACTGGCTGAACGGAGGTCTCTGGAGGTCCTATGCAGCCCAACAAGGTCCGTGAGGTACTCTGGACCTAGGAACCTCTAGGACCATCAGACTGGCTGAACGGAGGTCTCTGGAGGGCCTATGCAGCCCGACAAGGTCCGTGAGGTACTCTGGACCTAGGAACCTCTAGGACCGTCAGACTGGCTGAACGGAGGTCTCTGGAGGGCCTATGCAGCCTGACAAGGTCCGTAAGGTACTCTGGATCTAGGAACCTCTAGGACCATCGGACTGGCTGAAGGGAGGTCTCTGGAGGGCCTATGCAGCCTGACAAGGTCCGTGAGGTACTCTGGACCTAGGAACCTCTAGGACCATCAGACTGGCTGAACGGAGGTCTCTGGAGGGCCTATATAGCCTGACAAGGTCCGTAAGATACTCTGGGGCAAGCCCATTGATACATTTAAAAGCAAATAAAATGACCTTAAAATCAATCCGATACTTTACCGGAAGCCAGTGAAGCAATGAGAGCACTGGAGTAATGTGCTCCCGCTTCTTCCTGCCACTTAGAAGACGAGCTGCTGCATTCTGTACAAGCTGCAGACGATAAAGCTCAGACTTCTCAATGCCCGTATACAAGGAATTACAATAATCCAGGCGAGAGGTGATAAAAACATGAATAACTTTTTCTAGGTCAGCCTGTGTCAGATACGGTTTGACTTTAGCTATCAGTCTAAGCTGAAAAAAGCTAGCCTTAACCACAGCACTGACCTGCTTATCTAGTTTAAAAGCACTATCAACAATCACTCCAAGATTCCTGGCATGGGATCTTAAGTGAGGTGCTAGTTGGCCAAGGGAGCTGGTAAGAACCTGAACCAACTCTGGACGCCCAAACAAGACAACCTCCGTTTTGTTCTCATTAAGTTTTAAAAAGTTAAGATCCATCCAAGTCTTAATATCGCTCATACAGTTTATCACGGCCTGCAAAGATTCTTTAGCTGGAACCTTTAGCGGTAGATACACCTGCACATCATCAGCGAAGCAGTGGAAACACTGTCTGTCCGTCCGTCCTTGTCCACTCACAATGTACTGACGGAGACATGAGGAGCGATGGCCGAAGGTGGGGGGGGGGTTCAATAAGGCCTTCAGTTCAACGTCAGGGTCGACTTTATTATCCAGAATAGGGAAATCGGGGTAGTCGAGGTGCAGATACACAGAGATACACAAAACAGTCATAAAAACAGATACAAATATCAATATTAAGATGAATACATTCATGTTTCATATGCCATTCCCATCATTTCATTCATCGAACACAAGTGTGCACACACACACACACACACACACACACACAGGGAGAGCATTAACAAACACCCTCACTAAGACATACACCTCCACAGACACACACGTGTGTACACACACACACACACACACACACACACACAGGCAGAGCATTAACAAACACCCTCACTAAGACATACACCTCCACAGACACACACGTGTGTACACACACACACACACACACACACACACACATTCTACATACTGTGATGAAGCTATACGGCCACAAACTGACCTGAAGGATCAAACCAGACAGATGAGATATTAAAAAACAGGTTGCACAAGCGTGGGGTTCCTGGATTGGATGTGCATCCCTGTCAGTGCAACAGTCACGACTACACTTATGTGATTAAACTGGACGTTTAGGGAGTCTTTGGAAAGCAACCTATAATGTCGTCTAGGTAGAAGGATGTGGATGAGGCTCGTTCTTTCACTTTTGTTTTCTTCAACTTCATATAATGTTGCACTCTGTCTGTTGGCATATGTGTGTCTACATGAGCAGCTGCATGCATAATAACCAAAAGGCAGTGCTGCAGAGCTCATTAGTGAGCATACTGTATAATCATAGCCAAAATATGTGCTTGCTGTCATATAGTCATTTCCATCAGCACTATGACTTTTGACTGGATATTTTGGACCATAATTTGATAAAAAACAGGCCCTCTCCTCAGTCTAACTCCCTGTCAGTGGGACTTTTTCTTCATTTTAATGTTTAACTGGCTTCATATTCTGATGTTGCACACTGGTTTGACATGCTAAACTCATATTCAGGTGTTTTCTGCAGCAGTCTCACGGTGACTTTGTTGTCCTGAAACATCATCTGCAAACAGATCAGAAGCAGTAGCGATAGTGGTGGGAGGAGGAGGAAGAGGAGGAGGAGGAGGAGGAAGAGGAGGAGGAGGAGGAGGAGGAGGAAGAGGAGGAGGAGGAGGAGGAGGAGGAAGAGGAGGAAGAGGAGGAGGAGGAGGAGGACTACATATGGTCGAGGTCAGATGGAAGCTCGGGAGACGGAGGATGCGGTGTTGCCGTCCGTCCTCGCTCTCCTGGTCAAACCAGGCGAACGTCAACGCACATTAGCCACCTACCCTACCACACACACACACACACGCACGCACACACACACACACACACACACACACACACACGCACACACACACGCACGCACACACACACACACACACACACACACCTCCCTGAACGGGTGAAGCAAAGCAGAAAATGAGATTCAGATGTGTCCCTCTGCAACCTTCCCTTCACTCATTTAGATGCCTTAACTTATTTGTACGGGACGCTTTTCACACTCAAATGATGCTGCTGCACCTCTCTATCACACACACACACACACACACACACACTTTCCTCTCACACTGAGTTGGGGGAATTTCACGCTCTATATAGGCCATCATTATTGGAAATGAAGAAACACCTCCTCATTTAGAGATGCGGTTTGTTGCCACATCTCATTTCCACTCGGCCTCTGAGTGCATTTTATCTTCTGCGAGATAAGCAGGATAAAGAAAGCTCTTATCTGCCGAGTGCTAAGTGGATGAGGAGCCGCACTGTACGCCGTGTACGCGCTGTGTACTCGGCTGGGTAAAGTGAACAAATAAGGCTGATACCGGCTAAATCTAATACTGCTCCCGGGCACATTACACCCAGAATGCAATGTGGCAGACAATTCCTCCAGTGGAGGAGATACGACGCACTCAGCGCTCAAATGAAGCGGAAAGTTTGGACCAACAGGCGAGTCAAGGAGGGACGCTGCAGATTCATTTTAACATTTGAGTGTGTGTGTGTGTGTGTGTGTGTGTGTGTGTGTGTGTGTGTGTGTGTGTGTGTGTGTGTGTGTGTGTGTAGGGGTTGTTCCTAATAAAAGCCTGAAAAGTCAATCAGAGTGACAACCTGTCAACTCAGCAGTGGCCTCATTACAGCTGTGTTTATAAGGAAGACTCAAAGAAAGAGATTCACATATTTGCATAATAAGAGCCTGCAGATTTCATCAAACATACAGAAAATCCACTGTGTCCTGTCCTGAGTTCGATACTAACAAATCAACTAAATAACTTAGATGTGCAACTACACAACACGGCCTCACTGCAATTTATGAAATTGTCATGTTCTTTTAAATCTATTGATTCGTGTGCACAGATTTTGCTGAGAATGTAATTGTATGTGTTGTAATGGGAAGCGTTAATTTTGGAAAAGAAGAACAAGGAAACGTCACGCCACAATCCCCGGTCCCCAGGGTGAAGGTCCTGTGTCTGACCCGTCCACCACCCCGACCAACCTTCCTAGCGGATTTTTGGCATTTTATAATACTCTCTACCGAAGTCGTGCTATAAGCACGAAACATGCTTCCCATGTAAATACATTACTTTAAAGGTCCCGTGACATGGTGCTCTTTGGATGCTTCTATATGGACCTTAGTGGTCCCTAATACTGTATCTGAAGTCTCTTTTATATAGACCTTAGTGGTCCCCTAATACTGGATCTGAAGTCTCTTTTATATAGACCTTAGTGGTCCCCTAATACTGTATCTGAAGTCTCTTTTATATAGACCTTAGTGGTCCCCTAATACTGTATCTGAAGTCTCTTTTATATAGACCTTAGTGGTCCCTAATACTGTATCTGAAGTCTCTTTTATACCTTAATGGTCCCTAATACTGTATCTGAAGTCTATAGACCTTAGTGGTCCCCTAATACTGGATCTGAAGTCTCTTTTATATAGACCTTAGTGGTCCCCTGATACTGGATCTGAAGTCTCTTTTATATAGACCTTAGTGGTCCCCTAATACTGGATCTGAAGTCTCTTTTATATAGACCTTAGTGGTCCCCTGATACTGGATCTGAAGTCTCTTTTATATAGACCTTAGTGGTCCCCTGATACTGGATCTGAAGTCTCTTTTATATAGACCTTACCTACTGGGCGAGCTCATGAATATTAATGAGCTCAGGCAGCATGATGTCAGACTGACCAGCTGTTGTGATTGGTCTGATTTCTCCTCTTATTTCTTTTCAGTGTCTAGAGCTGACAGAGGAGGTAGCAGTTCATTTTCATATTCACACACACACACACACACACACACACACACACACACACACATATGGACCTCACACATTTCAAAAAATGCAAGTAAAAACGTTTTTGTGTGGCAGGGCACCTTTAAACCACAAAGGGTCATGTTGTTTTTTTTTTAAATGAACTACAAGATAAATAACATGCAGGGTATCAACGCCTGGCTCTGCCGTCTTCTGTCTAGCGCAGTGTTAAACAGCCCGCCCTCTGGCAGCCATGTTGGAAGTCCTCGGCTCTCATCAGCAGCGGCCGATCGAGTCCCTGAACCAATCTGCCGGCGTTCACGGTTAGTTCAGGTTACGTTTGATCGCTTTGGACGGGTGCTCTTGGAGCGCCTGTGTTCCTGCTGCTGCCGTGTCATTTCCTGTATCAACTCAAACACACACACACACACACCCATTAACCCACACACACACACACACTCACAGGCACACACTGTGCTCCTAATAGACCCGTCAGCAGGGTCAACATTGCAGCAGGCAGACGCAGATTCCAACCAGATGTTCAGAGGCAGAGAGCAGTGTGAGATACAGATGCTGCTGTGCGGCTGCAGAGAGAGCGGTCGCCTTCGTTGGCCCCTCTAATTGGCTGGCGCCCACCGGAGCCGAGTCGTTAAGAGTCACCTCCACGCCCGTTCGATATGGAGATTCACAGGACGGAAGAAGGGAAATTCTTCTTCTATTTTTGTGTTTTCTTTTTGACCTTTATGTGACGAGGATGTTCTCTGGAGATCCAGATCGCTCTTTGGAGAGCTTGCTTTACTGGAGCTGCAAAGATTAATCCAATAATTGATTAGTGGTCAACTATTACATTGATCTCCAACTGTTTTGATAATTGATTCGGTTTGAGTCAGTGTTTATGAAATGTTGTTTTTAATTCTCTGAGGTCAGCTCCTTAACTGTGAATATTTTCTAGTTTCTTGTCTGCTCTGTGACCGTAAACGTCTCGGGTTACGTATGTAACCCTTGTTCCCCGAGATAGGGGAACGAGACACTGCGTGGGTTACAACACTATAGGCGTTCCCATAGTGTCGTAACCGACGCAGTTCGAGTTCCCCTCGAAGGGGAACGTCTCGGGTTACGTATGTAACCCTTGTTCCCCGAGATAGGGGAACGAGACACTGCGTCGGTTACGACACTAAGGCATTCCCATAGTGTCGTAACCGACGCAGTTCGAGTTCCCCTCGAAGTGGAACTGAATATCTTCGAGTTGTGGACAAAACAAGACATTAGAGGACGTTGTCCTGGACTTTGAGAAACACTCAAAGTCGCATGGCAATCTGGTGCGTCGGGACTTATTCCGGTGAGCCGGTGATGTTTTGAGACCACAAGGACCGGTCTAATAATAGTTATACGTTGCAAGTTCTGAGCAACACCATACCAACACCAATACAAGCTAATTAGAAAGGTCCCCACCATGTCTAGGATATTCAGAAATATCAGTGGGCGGCCACTCCCCAAAGGGCATAGCCCTGGTCGGCCTATGACATGAAGCCATCGAACACGTCTTTTTTTCTTCGTCACGTTTGGAAGTCTATCTGTAACGTTAACAGACAGCGTGTGAGTCTAATGATGGAAAGCCAAAAAAAGAAAAAAGGGAAAGGTGGCGTTGTGTGTTGTTCATTCATTCACCAACATTCATCTCCAAGTCAAGTAAGCTGACAGGGGAGTCCCAGCTGCACACCCCATCCCTGTATGCTAAACAACTGCAGCGGATAGCTATGGCCATTTTAGGACATAGCCTACACCCTTTAAATGTTTTTATTGTTGCCGACACGAACACACATGCCTATCAACTTGATAATAAAGCCGTGAAGAAGGCTTCGACTCAGCGTGGCCGCTTCTCACAAATACAGAGAGGACTGGAGATGACAACTGACACGAAGAATGAAGAGCAGGGGACTGACAGCAACATAATCACTCACACTATAACAGACGTTCCACTTAGCACCAACTGCAATGTTTAATATTAAATGAATGTAGTCTACTGGCAGTCTGGCAAACATGGGTGGTCAGTGGGTGCTCCAAGGCTCGAGCAACCACGGTATCGGGGCCTATGCCCCCGGGACGCGTAAACCTGTTTCCTGGGTGAAAGTCTTGTGTTTTCTCCTTAACTTCTCCAGGACATGAACACCTGTTTCCTGGTGAAAGTCTTGTGTTTTCTCCTTAACTTCTCCAGGACATGAACACCTGTTTCCTGGTGAAAGTCTTGTGTTTTCTCCTTAACTTCTCCAGGACATGAACACCTGTTTCCTGGTGAAAGTCTTGTGTTTTCTCCTTAACTTCTCCAGGACATGAACACCTGTTTCCTGGTGAAAGTCTTGTGTTTTCTCCTTAACTTCTCCAGGACATGAACACCTGTTTCCTGGTGAAAGTCTTGTGTTTTCTCCTTAACTTCTCCAGGACATGAACACCTGTTTCCTGGTGAAAGTCTTGTGTTTTCTCCTTAACTTCTCCAGGACATGAACACCTGTTTCCTGGTGAAAGTCTTGTGTTTTCTCCTTAACTTCTCCAGGACATGAACACCTGTTTCCTGGTGAAAGTCTTGTGTTTTCTCCTTAACTTCTCCAGGACATGAACACCTGTTTCCTGGTGAAAGTCTTGTGTTTTCTCCTTAACTTCTCCAGGACATGAACACCTGTTTCCTGGTGAAAGTCTTGTGTTTTCTCCTTAACTTCTCCAGGACATGAACACCTGTTTCCTGGTGAAAGTCTTGTGTTTTCTCCTTAACTTCTCCAGGAGATGAACACCTGTTTCCTGGTGAAAGTCTTGTGTTTTCTCCTTAACTTCTCCAGGACATGAACACCTGTTTCCTGGTGAAAGTCTTGTGTTTTCTCCTTAACTTCTCCAGGACATGAACACCTGTTTCCTGGTGAAAGTCTTGTGTTTTCTCCTTAACTTCTCCAGGACATGAACACCTGTTTCCTGGTGAAAGTCTTGTGTTTTCTCCTTAACTTCTCCAGGACATGAACACCTGTTTCCTGGTGAAAGTCTTGTGTTTTCTCCTTAACTTCTCCAGGACATGAACACCTGTTTCCTGGTGAAAGTCTTGTGTTTTCTCCTTAACTTCTCCAGGACATGAACACCTGTTTCCTGGTGAAAGTCTTGTGTTTTCTCCTTAACTTCTCCAGGACATGAACACCTGTTTCCTGGTGAAAGTCTTGTGTTTTCTCCTTAACTTCTCCAGGACATGAACACCTGTTTCCTGGTGAAAGTCTTGTGTTTTCTCCTTAACTTCTCCAGGAGATGAACACCTGTTTCCTGGTGAAAGTCTTGTGTTTTCTCCTTAACTTCTCCAGGACATGAACACCTGTTTCCTGGTGAAAGTCTTGTGTTTTCTCCTTAACTTCTCCAGGACATGAACACCTGTTTCCTGGTGAAAGTCTTGTGTTTTCTCCTTAACTTCTCCAGGACATGAACACCTGTTTCCTGGTGAAAGTCTTGTGTTTTCTCCTTAACTTCTCCAGGACATGAACACCTGTTTCCTGGTGAAAGTCTTGTGTTTTCTCCTTAACTTCTTCCATGACACAAACTCGGCTCCCCGGCTGTAAAGCCCAGTGTTTTAGGACCCATCCTTCCACCCCGACCTCCTCCTAACTTGTTTCATTGTGCTCTTATACAGCAGCAGTCGCTGTGGTGTGTACAGTGATAAATATGTTGAATTACAGTGCTATTACTTTTTGTAGATATGTGTACAAAGAGTTCATTAGAACAGACTTGGACTTGGTAAGCGATACAAGCGATCTGATCGAGTTCAGAACTGGTTTCCCCAGTCGGAACATTGAGCACTGGAGCTGAGAGCATCAGATTGTGCTGAAACGAGGGTGAAGAAACAGAGCATACATCTCGCTGCTCTGTCTTTTTTTCCCATCAGCCCTCTCTATCACGATGACAGTTGGTTTGCAGACGCGTGAAACCCAGAATGAAAGGATTACAACAACGCAGACTACAGTGACTGAAGCAGACACTCCTCGGTGCTCAGAAGCATTTAAACTCGCTGCCGTCTGTAAATCCCAGACACTTTCAGAGCTCTATATGACAAACTGGCTTCCTTACACGTAGTGCATGCTGGGATGAGAAGCATCCTGCGACCGTGCAAAGCATACAGAGGATATAGAAGATAGATGGATGGATCATTTAAATGCAAATTGAATTAATCACTTTATAAAAATGTTTCTAAATTCATTAATTAAGCAATCAATTTAAATGAAGAGCTGAAAAGTTCATAATTACGTGCAGCATCTGACCTCCTGCCCACATTATGAAGCTCTGTGCAATGAGGAGTCTCTTTGTGAAGTGACATTGGTGACTAGAGTAAATGTGGAGATACACGTAATGGAGGCTTTTAAAGGAAAAAAAGGCCTCGCTGTCATGTGAGTGAAATGATGGGGGCAGGATAATGAAGGGACTTTATGCAAAGCGCCGGGTGTCACAGCGAATAGGCCCGCTCATCTCTGCTGCTCATCTCTGTGAAGTTATAATGACGCATGACGGGCTCCTTCATGTTTATGACATGATTGTGAGTGATTTATTGGCACCCCGTGGTAATTAACATCAGATTATCTTCTCCGGGAAGCTGTGAAGTCTCACGTCGCTGCTGCCGCCGTGGCTGGAAGTTCACTGTAAGCACTTAACAATACAGACAAGAGCTTCTGGAGGGATCTATTAGCACCTAGCCATATGTTAAACAGCAGCCACTGTATCCGCTCTTACCTCCTCCAACCGTTATCTACCATTATTCAACCAGGCAGCCAACATTAAGTTCACCGTTTTTCTCACTGAAAATCGCCCGGGGAACAACTGGGCGCGCTGCTAAGACACATCTGTCCGCGCCAGGCATTTAGGCTCATGCTCAACCTGCCACTTTTATTCACATTAACTTTAAATTCAGACAGACTCAACGCCGGGTTAAAGGGAGAGTTCAGATGTTTTGTATAGCCTAGAAATCTAGACGCACCCTAGCGGCAGCAAATGTAATTTGGAGCTATGGACAGTAGTAGTATGGTCGAATAACCCTCATGTTGTCCTCGGGTCAAATTATGGTCAGAAAAGCAGAAATTAGGAATTATTGAGACTAAAATTAAAGGAATGGATGTTGATGATAATCACAGACTGGTATATGTCAACTTTTACTCAATACTATTTCAAAAACACTTCCATTTGTTTTACAATGCTATAAAATTGAATAAGACGCCCCAAAATTAATGAAAGTAGAGATTTGTACTTGGCAAAGAGCGTTGGGTGGAATCAATCATGTTATTTTGGGGAATTAAAAAGAACATTGATATAGGACAACATGAGGACAACATGAGGACAACATGAGGACAACATGAGGGCAACATGAAGACAACATGAGGACAACATGAGGACAACATGAGGACAACATCAAGACAATATGAAGACAACATGAGGACAACATGAGGGCAACATGATGGCAACATGAGGACAACATGAAGACAACATGAGGACAACATGAGGACAACATGAGGGCAACATGAGGACAACATGAAGACAACATGAGGACAACATGAAGACAACATGAGGACAACATGAAGACAACATGAGGACAACATCAAGACAATATGAAGACAACATGAGGACAACATGATGGCAACATGATGGCAACATGAGGACAACATGAGGACAACATGAGGACAACATGAGGACAACATGAAGACAACATGAGGACAACATGAGGGCAACATGAGGACAACATGAAGACAACATGAGGGCAACATGAGGACAACATGAAGACAACATGAGGACAACATGAGGACAACATGAGGACAACATGAGGACAACATGAGGACAACATGAGGACAACATGAGGGCAACATGAGGACAACATGAAGACAACATGAGGACAACATGAGGACAACATGAGGACAACATGAGGACAACATGAAGACAACATGAGGACAACATGAAGACAACATGAGGACAACATCAAGACAATATGAAGACAACATGAGGACAACATGATGGCAACATGATGGCAACATGAGGACAACATGAGGACAACATGAAGACAACATGAGGACAACATGAAGACAACATGAGGACAACATGAGGACAACATGAGGACAACATGAGGACAACATGAGGGCAACATGAGGACAACATGAAGACAACATGAGGACAACATGAGGACAACATGGGGACAACATGAGGACAACATGAGGACAACATGAAGACAACATGAAGACAACATGAGGACAACATGAAGACAACATGAGGACAACATGAGGACAACATGGGGACAACATGAGGACAACATGAGGACAACATGAGGACAACATGAGGACAACATGAGGGCAACATGAGGACAACATGAGGACAACATGAGGGTTAAACTCCAATGGCAGACTTGGTTGAGAACGACACCGCGGTTCCAGGCTAGATTAACACGCTTCTGAAAGGCCTACGACCACACAGAATATCTCTTTGGAAAGGCCCATATGTTATCTTTCATGCTAAATAATCAGAACCATACCTTCAATTGGTATCGTTCAATGATCAATGCAGAGATATTGAACAACTTGCTTTATGGATTATGGATTTATTTTGTACAAAGACACTGTAGTTCCAGGCGGGGTTAAAATGCTTTGGAAAGAAGAAGATATGTAACTAAATTTGGGGTGATCGGGTCTAAACAGCTTTCAGTGAGCCAGGCCGAAAGGGTTTAATGGACCCTGATAATGCTGCATATTACAAGAATCTTATTATATTGTACAATACTTAAAAGTACTCAACAAAACCGACTCTGGAGTTCCCAGCATCCGCTTCAGCACAATGACAACCTACAGTATGTTGTCTGCAGGGGAGCTTACGACTTAAGTATTTTTTATGGTAATTTCTCTATTATATTTTTGTACTCTTGACTATTGCAAGACTATTTCCTTCATTTTGCATTTCCTCTTAATACTTTTCTTATATGCAAACACCAAGACAAATCTTGTGTGTGTGTGAAAACTTACTTAGCAATAAACCCGATTCAGATTTTTCTTATTAAAGTCAGTGCTTGGAAACCACTGATCTGAATACAGGAAACATGATTAAGTTCACATTTTTGCAGACTTCTGCACCCTGAGGTGGAGCAGCTCCCCCCGCCGATCCATCAGCTGGCTCTGCCGCCACACCGCTGCGACTTCCCAGCATTCATCACGAGCCGTCCAGCTGCTTAGATCATCCTCAGTCGCAGTTGCTCGGTCCACATTATGGAAAATGTCAGCAGGCGAGCGGAGTGTAAAACTGCAAAACTAAATCAGTCAGAGTCCCGGAGATAGAAACAAACCGAGGATGGAGGGATCCTCCGTCCTTCATGCCCCCAATTCTTGAAAGTTTCCACTTTTCTGTTTGCCTGAAAGGAACAGTGGGCTGAGAAGTAGGGCTCTCAATATTTAAGGCAAAGTATAGGAAATGTATAAGGCTTTGGAGTGTGTTTGATTCATTATTCAGCTCTCGCCTATTCTCTCTCTCTCTCTCTCTCGCGCTGCGTGCAAGAGATAACAGCTTGGCTCCATGCTTTAATTCTTTTGCATCGCAGATTAGAAAAGGAAAAAAAAACAATCCTGGAGAATATAAGACGCTTTTATTTCTTATTCCCTCACTCTGCTCATTTTGCTTTTTTAGACTCTTGGCGACGCCGAATAAGAGTGGGGGTCTTGCACGGCGTTATCCTGATGTGAAGTCATTCTGCTCCCTCTGCTTCTCGCCGGGGTCTTTCCACTCGCTCGACATTTACAGTAAAAGCAAAGAAGATGGTTAGTGTTCGCCCCGAAGCTCCTCTCAGAGAAAACAGGCCGTGAGCCCAGCGCAAGAACAGGAGCACGCAGATGAAAGGCTGCTGCTGCTTTGATAGCAACAAAAACAAGACAAGAAAGAAAGAAATGATGATGATGGAAACACCCTAACCTCCTCCTCCTCCTCATCATCACCACCATCGGTTAGAGACTCATCAGAGGCCCTTTCTTTCCCCTTTCTGAAGATCTACAGAGGCACAGTGAGCTGAAAAGGCGAAATAAAATTAAAAGAAATCTCTCACACACACTTGCAATCCAAGGCGTAATTGGCTTCCTGGATTGACTTCAACCGCTGGGGGAAATCTTTGACAAAACCATACATAAATAAATCCATTTTCCTGTGTTTTCAGTTTCCCTGGCTGCCTGCAGAAAAGGCCTCGTTATATATGGAAATGAGATTCTCCTCCACTCTCTCTCAGCCGTCCCCCCAGCCAAACGCCTTATTGGCTCCCGCCCATGCAAATGCAGGCCAGGGCCGAGGATCCATTTACAAAGGAGATACTATGAGAGAGAAGGAGAAGGAGAGCGAGGGAGCGATAAGGATGGGACTGGAGCCAAAAAAAGAGAGAGAGAAAAGGCATCCAAGAAAGTGATTGAAGGGAAGAAATCGGAATCAAATCACTGTGAAGAGCGAGATGTGAGTGCGTGTTTGTGGAGGAGGTTCTCTGATAGAGACGAGATGTTGGCAGGAGAGGGCGAGAGAGGCAGAGCAGCAGTGACAGAGGTGGACTCTGTGTGAGTAAACACAGTCGAAAGGTATCACACACACACACATATGTACATCAGCAGAACATACTGGCCCCCGTTTCCAACTCAAATTTACATGCATATCTGCATCTGACTATCATATACGGAGAAGGGAACATGAATGCAAATGGAAATACATAAAGTACACACTGCAGTCTCAATGCAATTTATTAATGCCACTGGATCTCAGCCTATCTATCGATCTACATGCGTCAAAAGCGCACTATTTATATGTATTTTAAACTGTTGTTTTTATCTTGCTTTTATGATCTTACCTTAGGTTTGTCTTAAATATAAAGTGCATTACAAATAAAATGTATTATTATTATTATTATTATTATAAATAGGACCTATTTTTCATGCTAGACGCGAGCGTGTTGACAGTGTTTCCAGGACAAATAGAATAAGATGTTAAATATGTCATTTTGACACGGATATATATTTAATAAATGACATTTTGATGTTTGAAAGTCTCTAGGTTTTGACATAAATGCAGATGGAATTGTAATTTAAAAAAAATAAATGTTCAAATATTTTACCTATACAATATCTACCAATACATAACGAACTATTCTGCAGCCTATTGTTACCGTCAATGATACCGGCGTTGTCTTTGCTGTTATCAAATATACATATATATATATATATATATATATTAATGTTCAACATGTATATTACTGCTTGGGTAGTATACTCAATAGTATATAAATGTCCACAACTCTCCCCCCCATATGTCATCCATCAATGGGAAACATACATGTGTACAGACACGTTTCTGGTGTGCAAAGACAAAGAAAACACCACGCCGCCGCCACGCAACTGACACGCAACAGACACGCAACTGACACGCAACAGACACGCAACAGAAGTGACACGCAACTGACACGCCATGCTCGTGCCATGCAGGCGGTGTGCAGGAGCTCTTAGATGTTCAACTCCCTGTTTTTTTTTTAATGCTTCTATTCTTTTTTTCTCTTCAGCCCAATAGAAATTGACCAATGTCCAAAAGCAGATGTGGGACAAACAAGTTGCCAGTTTGATTCCCAGACCAGAATCATCGGCCCTTTGCTTTCCCTTTCACCAAAGCCACACACAATCTGTATCACAGACTAATTTGCACATTTCTGCAGATTTTATTGAATTATATAAAAACTCTGAATGCTAACACATCTCCGTCCACGGAAGTCTGCAGATTTTTACTCTAGATCACTGCTCAAAACTGTAAAACACAAGCCACAGATTCCGATCATTGATGACTGAAGTCGCCCTTGAGCAAGGCACTGAACCCTCAGCTTTCCCAGTGAAGCTCCAGACTCTAACTGTGAAAGCACAGAGATGCTGAGCGGCTCACAGGTAGCGAACGGGTCAACGCCGCTTCTCTAATTAGCAGCGACACAAACTCGGGCGTCAACGCCGCCCCCCACCCCCTCCTAGCGAGGTGGGTTGTCGGCGGCGTGCCGTCTGTTAGAGGAGGACGCCCTCAGAGACAGGGACGAGCGGACACGCGGCCCTCGTTAAGGTTACCGACTCTGCTGGGGACACACAGATGACAAGGACAATTTACCGCACGGCTGCATCTTCTCGTCTTTGAACAGACTGGAACACACACACACACACACACACACACACACACACACACACACACACACACACACACACACACACACATACTGTGCAAATTAAGTTTAATAAGAGAAGATGAAACTTTGTGATCCCTGCGGGGAAATTAGGAGGTCGCAGCGGCAGAAAGGGAGAGGATACACAAAAGAAGGAGAAAATTAAGAATGGAGCAACTGGGAATATTACCACTGTAATAATATACTTACACTGCATGTGCTTCTTACAGATGAATTATGGGGGATAATATGAAATCTGAACCACTACCTGGTTCTTTTAGTTCAAACTCCTGAAACACGCAGCTTGAACATTATTTGCATTTCAGTCTAACTTTTCTAAACCTTTCCTTCTTCCACTTATTCATGAGTACTTTCACAAACTATGTGTGCCTGCAGTGTTGGAAAACAGCAGTTCCACTCATTATTTGAATAATTGGTTAGATATTATATTTGGTTTGTCAATGAAAATTGCCCAAAAAGTCCAAGGTGATGTATTCAAATTGCTCTTTTTGTCTGATTTATTCTTCAAATTCCAGAAAAGATTACATTTGCAAGGACCTAAGACCGTGAAAAGTGCTCAAACAGAAAGGCTGGAACCAGCGGGATGCTCCAAAGAACGACTTGAAGTATCAAAATGAGTCTTTAGACGAATCAACTTATAATAGCTCTTCTACAAAGAACAAACACTTTGCATATAATCACCGTTTCCCCAAAACGTATGCACATACTTTAGGTTTGACAATCAGAAAGGAGCACAAATTAATAAGTGACTGAATATGGAGACGCACCGGATGACGGGTAGACTGTGATTAGTGAAGATAACGACGGTGATGTTTAGCCCCGGGGTGGAAGGGGGGGCATGGACTCAGGAGTTCTTCACCCGGTGCTTCGATTTATTTCTTCAGCAATCACATGGAAGTGCAGTATTGCAAGGATGACTTATTGCAAAATTATACAAAATATAAACAAAAACATGTAAACTAAATACTAACTATTGAAATTATCATCACAACAAAAATAATAATAAAAACAAAAAAAGGCTAAATCAGGCCCTGACTATTTGGGCCCTGGGCCCTGCACCTGCACCCGCTCCCGCACCTGCACCTACACCTGCACCCGCACCTGCACCTGCACCTGAACCTGCACCTGCACCTGCACCTGCACCCGCTCCCGCACCCTTCCAGGCCAAAGTTGTTCTCCCTATAGGAGCTTCTGCCTCCTTCCTTTATAGCAGAAGCTCCTCCTAGTGATGGCCAAATGAAGCTTCATGAACCAGTGTCTTTATGTTCTGAGCCCACTAGATGGCGCTCTTGGTTTTACGAGAAAGGCCTAAGGCGTTGCAGTTCAGTGTGTTCTCAACCAGTTGTTGAACACAGAGCGCCATCTAGTGGGCTCAGAGAATAAAGACACTGGTTCATGAAGCTTCATTTGGCCATCACTAGCTCCTCCTACAAGACAAACCAAAGTTAATTGGATATCAATCAATCAATCAAAATGTATTTATATAGCACTTTACAACTACCAGCAGGTATCCAAAGTGCTTAACAAAATAAGTAAAATCACGTCATCCAATAGAAAGAGTGAACATAGAAAACAGTAAAATCAGAAAAGGTCACAAAGAAACAAAAAAGTGAAATTGTCACACCACTGCTACGTATTACAAGCCAGACTCAACAGATATGTTTTGAGTTTGGACTTGAAAAGAGAGACATCTGTAATAGTGCGAATATCGGGGGGGGGGGTAACTTGTTCCAGAGTCTTGGGGCAGCAATTGTAAAAGCCTGACCCCCCCCACCGTTCATACCTGGACCTTGGGACTTCTAAAACCAACTGGTTTGAAGACCGCAACGACCGGTTGTGCTCCTTCAAAGTTAAAATTTCAGACAAATCCTCTGGGGCGAGACCGTTTAAAACCTTAAAAACAAACAATAAAATCTTAAAATCTATTCTAAAATGCACTGGGAGCCAATGCAGGGTTAGGGTTATATAGTGTCTAATAACATATAATATAATATATATTAATATATAATATAGTGTAATGCAGGGTGTAGAGAACGGGAGGGATGTGTGCACGTCTAGATGTATTTGTTAAAAAGCGAGCAGCAGCATTTTGAACAAGTTGAAGACGTGAGATGGAGGTCTGATCCAGACCAACATAGAGGGCATTACAGTAGTCCAACCTTGAACTGATAAAAGCATGAATGGCCTTTTCAGAAAAGGCTTAACTTTAGCCAGCAGGCGAAGCTGGAAGAAGCTCATTTTATCAATCAAACACCATTGTGTTAGTTCACCATTCCCAAACATTTCTGGCTTCATGAATACACCCTACATCAACTATAACATCAAAAAATGAAATGTTACATGCTGAACAAGCTTCTCAAAACAGAACTCCATGTACACCCCTCTGCACTGGCTGACACTTGGGCCATTCCAGGTCCCCCCCCCCCCCCCTATAAATTACTCCAGACTCCATCACTTCCTGTTTGCCAATTCGACCCAGTTCCCTGCTTGAAATGAGAACATTTGAATGAAACCAAAATAAATGACTTGAAATGAATTGTGTATGTGTTGTATTATATTGTATTTATCCAACCATGATTTCTAGTCTTTCGACTAGTACTTAAATGAACTGAAATAAAATGACCAACCATGTCATTGATGCAAGCCCACATGCTAACGATAATGCTAACGCTATCCGTCCCTTACTGCTGCTCATACTAAGGTTAGCTTAGCATGACAAGACATGCTAAGCAAGATTAAAAAAACACGACCTCTTCTGAAGAGTCCGTCGTGTTTTTTTAATCCTCCGTGTCCTCCTTGGCTACTAGCAACTGCGTGGAGGAGAGGGGTGAGATCACGGAAGGCTTGTGTCATGTGGATATTTTTTTTCATACACTTTTCTCAACGTTTTTGTAGAATTTTTTTCCAATTTTTTTGTCACTTTTATTATGTTTTTGTAGTTTTTTTTTCTCACATTCATCAATTTTTGTCACCTTTTGGCAATTTTTCCGATTTTGTTTGGTCACTTTTTTCAGCGTTTAAAAAACAAACAAATGTTTTTTGTTAAATTTTTCCTGCGTTTTTGAAGCTTTTTCCAACATTTGTCACTTTTTTCAATGTTCTTTGGTCATAGTTGTGATATATAATCCTTTTGTAAACGGGTCATTTGAACCCGAAGACAACAGGAGATTTAACTAAATTTATCTGTCGTCATGCATAATAATAATAATAATAACATATAGTGTATTAATCCCACAAGGGGAAATTACAATTTACACTGAATTACACACACATGCTCAGTACCTACTGCATACATGCACTAATGGAGAGATGTAGGAGTGGGGGGGGGGCTGCACCTTGGGGGTTCGGTGCCGTGCACAAGAGCACCCAGGCCCAGAAGGTGATCTGGCACGACTCCAGCTACCAGTCCACCACCATACTTTGATCCATATGGGGACTTGAA
>CM057246.1:2257069-2287069 GCA_029931835.1 Etheostoma nigrum
CGATTCTCATGAAATTACGCGTCACGTCTCGTGACAACTGATCACAGGTAAGGGTAGCAGCTTTACAGTTACATTTAGCCGCCCAGTTAAGTTTAGCCGACGAAAAGGTGCAGCAACGACACCAAAGTGACTAATTAACCCTTGTGTTGTCTTCTCGTTGATATTTAGTTCTTCTGCTTCACTTTTCCAAAAGTTCTTTTGATTTTTTGGGACATTTTTGTTGTTGTTTTGACCAAGTTTTTGAAGCTTTCTACGACATTTGTTGTCACTTTGACGTTTTCTAACTTTTCTCACTTTTTACAATGTTTTTGTCGATCTTTTCTGCGTCTTTTTGGACGTTTTTGTTGTTTTTTTCCCTACATTTCTGTCACTTTTTTTCAGTGCTCTTAAATTTGTTTTTTTCTTCCTAAAATGCTATGAAATTGAATAAAACGCCCAAATTCAATGAAAAAAAGTGAACTGATCAGTTATTTAACTTGTAAGGAGCGTCGTATGGAACCATCCACGTTATTTGTTTTTCGAATTTGGTTGAAGGAAACCTAAAATTCTGATTTAGAAACTTTTTGAAAATGGGTTGTCGTCTTACACGGCATCAGTCAATGTGGTGCTGACAGTAATTAACATGTGGAATACATACCAATTACAGTGCATTACTTTGCGTAGCTATATGTAGGAATGCTTCGTGAGAACAGCCTGTGTGAGGACGGGTTACAAGTCAATGTGGTTTTATATTAAAGGAACACGAGCTGAATAAAGAAAATGAGAAGAAGGTTTAGTGTGAAGCAGTATGGAGTTATGGGAAGGCAGTGGTCGGTATATTGTGCATGGAGTAAATACGAGTTACAGGCTGTCAAAATGGAAATCAAATTTGTAGTTTAGTTTCAGGTGATAAACCTCTTCATCACCAAAATGTGGAAATGGGAGAAAACCCACTTCCTGCCAGGAGGAATATTCGTCCCAGCAGAGGAGGAAGTGCATCTGTGTGTGTCGCAGCCGCCCTCTCCGCTCACACACACAGTGCTCTCTGGGCGGCCATGTTTCTTTATGTGGTCCATTCTCTCCAGCCAGTCGGAGCTCAACGAGCCTGAGTGGGGTTAATAAACTCTCGGTGCTGGGTTGTTTTCAGACTCAGAGTGTAAAAACAGCCCAGCACAGTCAGTGTTTAAGTCTTCACACTGTTCATTTCTCATCACAAACCAGCCCCTCCAGGATTTTGCAGACTTCTTTTGAGATTGTCGCGGCTTAAAATGCCTGATGGTGCGGGAGCATTTGTAAAAAATTGCAATAAAAGGCTCAGGATAATGCAAATTTTGATGTAATATGATAACGGCTGGTGGATTTAAGACAAAAAATATATAATTTGTTGAATGAATCACATCTGAACATGTCTGTCAGTAGCTTGTGAAGATAATTTCCTCTTCTGAAGAGTCCATCATGTTATATTTAATCCTCTCTGTCCTCCTTGGCTACTAGTAACTGCGTGATCACGGAAGGCTTGTATCATGCGGACCCGCCGACAGTGTTGTTGTCATTACTTAGAATTCCTCATGGGGACGACAGAAACTAGACACTATAGCTTTAAGCCCAGCTAGTCGTATGCTATCGTACAAAATTACGGCGACTGCCAGGCAGTCACATGACATTTAATTTCATCGACTGTTACAGTTGAGTTTAGCCGACAAAAGGTGAGCGTCATGCGGCCACGACAGTTATGTTTAGACTCCAAAACAACTAGTTGAGATTGGAAAAAAAGATTGTGGTTTAGGTAAAAACTCTGGTCCCTTAAGTAGTACACTTTTGTCAATGTTTTTGTCACTTTAAGGTTTTGAGGCTTTTTCCTACATTAATTTTGTTGGTTTTCTACATCCTGCAGAAACTGTCCGATGTTTCTATTTTTAATAGAATTGTTTAACTTCCATAACATAGGGTAGGGTGGCTCCATTGATTTCCCGGTCCAGTCCGAGATACTATGATATGTATATACTGTATATGTATATATGTACATATGAGATGCAGTACTTCTCTACCCAGAAGTTATTGTAAACAAACATGGTCTATTGTTGAAATACGGCTTATGGACACACACAAACACGCACTGCTGAATGCAGGCAGTCGCAGTCGGTGCCACATGATTCACAACTTGTGTTTGTGTTTGTGCACCGATGACCTGCTGCTTGTCGCACACCAAAACACAGAAAGATGGATGACTGCGCCTTCACATACTCAGATTTGAGCCGTTTCTGCATGTAGAGACATGAATGTGTTGTGGTCTCTCTCTCTCTCTCTCTCCCTCTCTCTCCTGTCCAGAGAGTTGGATGGTGATTAGCGTTGGGATTCTGGGACTCTGGCCTCAGTTTTCATTAACAGCCATAAACACAGTTCTGCTGCACCACTGAGACCGACCGCAGGCTCTGTGTGTGTGTGTGTGTGTGTGCGTGTGTGTGTGTGTGTGCGTGCGCGTGTGTGTGTGTGTGTGTGTGTGTGCGCGTGTGTGTGCGTGTCTACATCTGGGTGAGCTTTGTTGGAGCTTTGATAACAAGAGTGGTGAAAAAGTAAGCGAGTGAGAGAGAGAGAGAGAAAGAGATGTTGTTTATCATGGTAGTAATTAAGCCCGCTATTCGGCTTTAATTAAAATATAACAGCAGCACTAAGTATGGACTGTTCTCACACACACACACACACACACACACACACACACACACACACACACACACACATAGCGCTCTATTTACTACTAAATATAAAAGGTAAAAAAGACCTGTTCCAGAATAATCACAGCATGAAGTTGCACTCTGCACACACATACACACACACACACACACACCGGATCTTCCAGGAGCAGAAATATTTGTACCAAATCCAAAAAAAGACATGTGACGTCTCGTCTCTCTAATCCGCAAATTTCAACCTGAACACATGCAAAGAGTGAGTGTTTGTCTCTACTCCCTCTGATTGGTTCATTAGTACCTCATTTCAAACTCTAATTGGCCGGTTCACTTCATCATTGCAGCGGTGTATCATCTGCGTACGTGTGATCAGTAGCACAATTACATAAAAGACACTTAAAGGAACATACACAGTCTCCAACAGGAATGACTTATTAACACTTGAGGCTCTTTGACGAGTGGCCAGTGGGAGGTGTAGGCTGCCTCCGAGTGCAGCTGCTGTTCTGGGTCATTTAGGTGCAGCGGTGCTATGTGCAAAAGTGACATGTCACAGTTCTGGTCTCACAGTTCTGAAAACAGCCAAGATAATCACCAAGGAGTTTTACACCATCCCTTAGTTGCGCCGCTATAGGCCTAGACTGCTGGGGGACTTCCACACGATGGAAGCATTGGAAGCATGGGACAGCATTCCCATGATGCATACCGCTTTACCAGAACTTGTTGCACTTTTTCCGACACACGTGAGACCAGGTCGCCTCACTAGGTCGGTTTCACAGGCACTTATCCCAGTTCCCCCATACAAAAACAACTTTGGTAAGAGGTCCTTTTTTTATACATATACCAAGATTTGGAATGACATTCCGTATCACATCAGAACACTATCATCCATTACATATTTCAAAAAGGCATACAAACAGCTCCTTCTTAACAGTTACACTTGCATGCATTAATTGATTCGTTTATGTATTGTCCAGGTCCTGTTTGCACTGTTCGAATTTGTCTAGCCCAGCTGATGTCTTGTATAAATGTCTTTTTCCTTATGTAACTGTATTGTTGTTCTCAGTTGTCGAAATATATTTTTTTATATCGATGTCTTGTATTAATGTCTGTCCTGACGTGCTGTAACCATGTTTTATGTTTCTGCAGAACAGGAACCTGCTGAAAACCAGTTTTTAAACTGAGTCAGGCCCGTTTTTATATTGTAATGTAATGTTACTTTTTCTATCTTTCCTGTTAAAAAATTGAGCTCCTCTCTTCTACTCCTTCTCTCCATCTGTAAGCAACCTCATCCCATTAATGCTTGTTACTAACTCGACTTCTTCCCTTTCCCAGAGTCTTGTGCTCTCTCGCCCCTCTCCTCTCTGCTTCTATTGCTTCCTGCAGGTGTTCCTCTGGATCTGGATCTGTGGAGGGTGGATCTGTGGTTGGAGTCTTCTGCTGCCTCCATGTTCCTGCTCCACACCCTCTGCTGCAATCCTCCATGTCTCTCTGTCTGTCTCTCTGTCTGTCTCTTTTTCTCACCCCCATCCGGTCGAGGCAGATGCCCCCCCCACCCTGAGCCGTGGTTCTGCTCCAGGTTTCTGCCTCTTTAAAGGAAGTTTTTCCTTGACTCTGTCACCTACACTCTAAGAAATTTCTGTTAATTAACAGTTGTATGACTGTATGTTTTCTAACAGAAATTGTCCATAGAAAGTGATTCACAGTTGTATTTGTGTTTATTTATATTTCAGATTGCATTATGGGAACTTTATCTGTTTGGGCGGCCATGGAGGCCATTTACCCGTCTGCATTTCCCCCAGGAGGTTCCTGGGTAAGGGAGCGCCAAAAACCTCAAAAAAAGCTTCAAAAGTGGAACAAAAAGCGTTGAAAATGTGTAAAAAAGCACCAAAAAGTAAATAAGAAGCGTTGAAACAAGCGTTAAAATGACTTAATGGGGCAGCTTTATCTGAGAGAATGTGAAATAAGATTTAAAATAACAGAAAAGTTTCTGTTATTTTACGGATCTATTTCTTAGATTGTAGTGCTTGCTCTTGGTGAAATTTTGGGTTTCTGTAAATAACATCCCAGAGTCCGGTCTGCTCTTTTATGAAAAGCACAATGAGATAACTGTTGTTGTTATGATTTGGCGCTATATAAATAAAATTGAATTGAAATTGATATCAGTAGATAACTGTGTATTGATACATTCATTGTGTTGTCTATGGAGCTGCAGTAGACTTTTTCTCTAAGTCCCACGCTCCAGTTTCCTCTGGAATCTCCAAACTACATTGTTGATCGTCCACTGATCAACAAGAGATAAACATGATATGATGAAGGTAAATTGTAAAAAATAATGTGTTGTGTGTTTACTTGGCTGACTAAAGACTCATATTGTGTAGTGTCCTATCAAACAATCAGAGTAGAGACTAAAAACATTTTTATTCCTCGAACCAGAACTAAAGGGGGGCGAGAATGTGTTGAGCATCAGGTTCAGACTAATCTTTGGGTTCACAGGGGTTGGCTTAAGTCTTTACACACACACACACACACACACACACACACACACACACACACACACACACACACACACCAAATACAGATACCAAATACAAATACAGCACTGTGTGAGATCAGGTGTAGAGTTGTCACTGAAGGAGAAAATTAGTCAGAAGATGACAGCAGTGTACCTGAGTGAGCTGACATGACACACACACACACACACAGACACACACACACACACACTCACACACACACACACACCTTTAGCTATTTTCCCTGCAGTGCAGCCTCAGTGAATGCATGATTTATAATTACATAGATACATAAATGTCTTTCTCTTTGTGTCTCCATCTCCATCATACGTTACTCTCAGCTCGTACACACACACGTCATGACTACACACTCGCATGTGGAAACTAGTAGAGCTGCAAATTAAATCAACTAATCAATTAGCTAATTATTAAATAAATCTGCAACTATTTTGACAATTGAAAAATCGATTTGATTTGATTAATTTTTGATGGAAAATCTCTTGTCGCAGCTTCTTAAATGTGAACATTTTCTAGTGTATTCTCTCCTCTGTGACAGTAAACTGAACATCTTTGAGTTGTGGACAAAAACCTTTGAGGACGTCACATTGGGAAACACTGATCCACATTTTTTTCACCAAACAACTAATGGATTATTCAAGGAAAACAATCAACAAATTAATCGACAATGAAAATAATTAGTTCCAGCCCTGGAAAAAAAAAAAACATAAAAAACTAAAATACACAAACTAAAGAAGCGTCATGTATGATATCAGCACTTGTTTATTGTAATAAAAACCTCTGAATACAAAGTACATTCACAGGCACAGCAGCAGGTCGCTGAGCTGCTCCGTTTGACTCCTACAGCAAACCAGAGATGACTACAAATACTCAAACTCATACACCATTTTACAACTTTATATCCCATAAACATACTGTTATATTACAGAATTAACACACTGTTGCACTTACATACAAAGAGTCCAACCTTAGATCGACGGTTACTCTTCTGTTACTAAGCTGTCGTACTAACCAACCAGCTGAGTCCTACACAGGGTTATTTACTGGAAAATACAAGCGAGTAGAGACGTGTCTGACACTTTGAGTCTTTGGAGATTTGATCGACAGGTCCGTAGAGATTTTTACTGCTCAGGGGACTGCGGTAGCTCCGTTAAACTGTGAACTCCATTAAGGACAAACGCTTTGTCCTCAAAAGTTGGACGTTGAAAGTTTGTCTTGGACGGAAGCAGAGGAGGAAGATGGGTTATGAAAATGGAGAGCAGTTTTGGTTCAAATATGCAGTAGCAGCAGCTAGCTAGGTCGCTAGCTAGTTAGCTAAATGGCTGTATAGATATTTAGCTAGATAGGTGTGTACTTCAATGCTTTAATGAATCTGAACATTCATTGCAGTTCATGATCATATATTATCTCTTGTGAAGTTTCATATAACAGTTTAGGAGTTTAGCACAAAGACTGGAAGCAAGGGAAAACTGCTAGCCTAGCATTTTTTTGTTTTATTTAGCGATGCTAGCACGCTAAAGTGAAGCTAGGCTAAGACATAAGAAGGCCGAGGTAAGACCGCGCATTAACCCCTCATGTTTGGGAGTTAGGTTTGACACTTTGTGAGATGCTTCCTTCAGTCACAATACTCCATATTTCTTTTAATAGTTATAATTCATCAACTATTTTGAGAGGAAGTGCTGGGTGAAGGGTGCAACTTTGTTATGAAATAAAGAAGAGAAGGTGGCCTGCCGCAGAAGTGCATGTAGGCATGGTTTTGTGTAAATTAGTCTTGCATCGCCAGACCTTCCTCCACAGCGCTGCGGAGGAGGGTCTGGTTAGTCCACACAGCCTTCTTGGATTTGGAGAAAAACGTGCTCTGATTTATCTGCATTTCTTTAAACCAAATCTCAATCGACCCGGGCGGGGCTAAGCGCCGGACGGAGCCACAGTGCCGCTGCTAAATAGTCTCGGGAAGGAACTTGTTTTGGTGGAACATGTGTACGTTCAGAAGTAGTTTTAGTCGTAGAATACAAAACTCCGATTGGATAGTGGATTGGATAGTCTAGCTAGCTGTCTGGATTTACCTTGCAGAGATCTGAGGACCAGGTAACCATAGTCCTCAGATTGGACAGATAGTCTAGCTAGCTGTCTGGATTTACCCTGCAGAGATCTGAGGACCAGGTAACCATAGTCCTCAGATTGGACAGATAGTCTAGCTAGCTGTCTGGATTTCCCCTGCAGAGATCTGAGGACCAGGTAACCATAGTCCTCAGATTGGACAGGTAGTTTAGCTAGCTGTCTGGATTTACCCTGCAGAGATCTGAGGACCAGGTAACCATAGTCCTCAGATTGGACAGATAGTCTAGCTAGCTGTCTGGATTTACCCTGCAGAGACCTGAGGACCAGGTAACCATAGTCCTCAGATTGGACAGGTAGTTTAGCTAGCTGTCTGGATTTACCCTGCAGAGATCTGAGGACCAGGTAACCATAGTCCTCAGATTGGACAGATAGTCTAGCTAGCTGTCTGGATTTACCCTGCAGAGACCTGAGGACCAGGTAACCATAGTCCTCAGATTGGACAGATAGTCTAGCTAGCTGTCTGGATTTACCCTGCAGAGATCTGAGGACCAGGTAACCATAGTCCTCAGATTGGACAGATAGTCTAGCTAGCTGTCTGGATTTACCCTGCAGAGATCTGAGGACCAGGTAACCATAGTCCTCAGAAATCAGCCGCAGGTTAGAGCGCCAACACAGACACAGAGGACGGGGATCTGGACTATATGTGAACATTAAGCCATACGGTGGATTGTTTTAAGCCATTTGTCAAAACAATGGCTAGCTAATCTCTCTTTTAATTAAATATGAATAGGCATACATAACTCTCATGCCTTGGCAACAGAAGGTAGGTTCAATAATTGTTTAGTAATTTGTACATTTATGTGGAAGCGTGTTGAGTCAAGTCATTCTACCCTCTTTGGCCAACTCAAAATTTCCAGCAGCCAAGTACAGAAGGCTTTTCATTGTTTATTACAGCTGCACAGTCTTTTCTTTTTTGCAGGTTTATCCATATTTGCAGTTCAATCCGTATTTCCAAATGCCAATTTGACTGAATAGCGTCACGTATTGCTCTAGTGCATATACTTAAATATAGTTACGCACGTGAGGAAAGGGCTTCGATTTGATGATGACGGGTGTCTCCTGCTGTTGGGTTAGATCAGCCAAAGGGAGGACTCGTATGGGACAAATAATTTTGGCCCAATAAAAGGGAACGTCCCGGCTAATACAGGAAACAACCCTAGTGCTCGGAGTATGTAGTTGTTGGTTACATGGGAAGTGTGTTTATGTCAGTTATGTCTGTTTTTGTCTAAAACCTCAAACAAAAAATGGATTCTCATTAAAACGCCAAATTTGAAAGATGAATGGATGGAATTTGTGCAGGAAATCAGAGTTTGTAGATGCAATAACGCAGCTTTATACAGCTCATAAACCCAGTAAATTAAGAAAAATGTGTTAGGCTGTTTCCTTAAATTTGGTTATTAAGCAATTGTGGAGAACATGTGAGCTGAGTGGGACATATGACAGACAGACAGAAGACGGAAATAAAGAGTCCACACAGACACTAGAGAAGGCTCCTGTCAACATATGTTTAATTAAATGTTCAATTACCAGCTATGTCATGTTGATGGGAACATAGTCTAGTGTGCAGACTCTATTTTTACATTGCTTGTCCCGAACCTATTTTATCGTCTAGATGTGCGTGCTTTTGGGAACATTTTACACCGGACAGGTGGTCCATCAGCGCTCTCTAGTGGACGAACCCTGTATTGATACTGTCAAAATATCTTTGGCATTTCTTTCTTCCAGCAAATAAGGGAATTTTGACATGTTTGTGATATGCTGCCCAGTGTCGGCTCTTTTTATTTCTTCAGTTTTGATAAAGCTTAGCTAGCAGACCCCCCCTGCTTCCAGTCTCATTGCTAAGCTATTCTAAACACATCCACGGAGATGAAATGGCTCTGACTCTGGCACACAAGATGATCTCCCAAAATGTTCAACTCCCTTAACTTTAGCTAAATGAATGACTGAGTTGAGACTATGGGTACCGAAAAGATTTCCCGCGACAGTTCCTGTCAGTTCCTACCAGAGTTTCTATTGGCCGGTGAGAGGATGGAGGCGGGTCGGCTGATTATCTGGCGTCACCCTGTCCTCCGAACCCTGACTGTCAATCGTCAACTTCAGGCACCAGGGCTACAAAAAAAAAAATACAGACAACAAAAAATGTCTGAAAAGGGTTTGATTCGCCCATAAAATGCGACACTGGGGGAAACAAAGCTGAAGAAAAAGGGGAACAAGAGAAGAAGGAAAAAAAGGCGGAGAGCCAATAATCCACTGCGATCGTGACGAGTCCACTTAGGTTTCGGGTTAAATCCACAAAAAAAAAAAAATAAATAAAAGATGAAGAACAAATCCACCTCCCGAAGAATGGCCTAGCAAAGACGTGGAGGGAAAAAGAAGGTCCCGGAAGACGGAAAACACAATTAAATTCCTTGTTATTCGGGACTCTTTCTTCATCAAAAAAGCTTTTTCTTTAATGTTTTTTTTTTTTGTTCTTTTGTGATTTGAGTCTCCTCGACGGAAACTCGTAACAAGACTGTGCAACATGAAGCAACAAAAAAAAAATTAAAAAATTAAAAAGCAGGACCACAGGCAAGGAGGGAAGGGAAGAGAGAAAAATCCTCAGAACTGCAGCAGAGAGGGAAAAAACAAAAAGCTTGAGGACTTAATCTGTTTTTCTTTTTGTTAATTGGAGGAGGAGAGAAAAAAAAAAGCTTTAGATGCTCTGTGTGTCTTTAGTTTTGTCTTAAGGAAGTCTTTTTTGTCCGGCCCCTCTCTCCGGCTCGGCGCTTGACGAAGCTCCACCTACAAGAGGATAAGATACGGACGTCTTACACCTCAGGTAACGCAAACGCAGAAAACACATATTCCATGCAAAATGTCTCATCAATGGGCAAAAGAAGAAGGAAAAATGTCAATTAAAATGCTTTAAAAAAAGAAGAAGCTGATCAAAAAAATGCAGGATCGGTTTGCAGAGCCACAACAACGCAAAATAAATTCTCAGATCAGATTTTTAACAGAAATTACAAACAATTACACACTGTCACAGTTCAATAAAGTAGTATACTGTTTAAATGGACCGTTACTCAAGTGATAGTATAATGTGAAATGGTCAAACTGGACACAACATTTAATAAACTTTACTGAAATAAGCAAACACATTAACTACGACATCCACTAAGATTTGGCTCATGGGAAATGATAAACCTACTTTATTTAAATTTTGTAAATTAATCTATGCATGGAACAGTTATGTGTGAAGTCAGTCTGGGTGTTTTTACATTAAGTACACTAAGGGCCCTATTTTAATTGTGATGGTGGTAACAAGGGTCGGTGCGCCGGGCGCGTGGTCCTAAAGGGTTGGACTTAGTGTCTTCATTAATCACAGGTGAGTTTTGGGCGTAACACGCAATCAACCAATCAGAGGTCCTCTCCCGTTCCCTTTAACAGCCAGGCGCGTCTGGACCTTGGAGCATTGCTATTATGATGGAGGATTTGCACAGTGATATTTTTATTTTTAATATTTTGCATGTGTGTGTGCTGCTGTGCTTCCCTGTGTGTGTAACAAGCACTGTGTGTGTGTGTGTGTGTGTGTGTGTGTGTGTATGCTGTGCATAAGCCTACACGTATTTTACTAATTTACTGTTAAAATAACAATGAAATGTTATTGTTATTGACTTTAGAGGTTTTTGTTGGTCGATGGCACAATACGCCCAGAATGCACCTGAACACACCTCCCTGTAAGACCAGCACGCCCAGAATGCACCTGAACACTCCTCCCTGTAAGACCAGCACGCCCAGAATGCACCTGAACACACCTCCCTGTAAGACCAGCACGCCCAGAATGCACCTGAACACTCCTCCCTGTAAGACCAGCACGCCCAGAATGCACCTGAACACTCCTCCCTGTAAGACCAGCACGCCCAGAATGCACCTGAACACACCTCCCTGTAAGACCAGCACGCCCAGAATGCACCTGAACACACCTCCCTGTAAGACCAGCACGCCCAGAATGCACCTGAACACACCTCCCTGTAAGACCAGCACGCCCAGAATGCACCTGAACACACCTCCCTGTAAGACCAGCACGCCCAGAATGCACCTGAACACACCTCCCTGTAAGACCAGCACGCCCAGAATGCACCTGAACACACCTCCCTGTAAGACCAGCACGCCCAGAATGCACCTGAACACACCTCCCTGTAAGACCAGCACGCCCAGAATGCACCTGAACACACCTCCCTGTAAGACCAGCTGTGGAGGAAGGTCTGGTGATGCAAGACTACTTATAGGGACCTGATCATAGTTGTTTTGGGATCTAAACTCAACTGTTGTTGATGTCGCCGCAGGATGATAACCTTTTCTCTGCAAAGTTCAATTTTAAAAACTGCTAAACTTGACTGTCATGTGACCGACTGGCCCTGAGTGTATTTTCCTAGGATATCATATGAATTGTGGTGCATAAATTAAGAAGCCCTTCATGGGAATGCATTGAGCCAAAACTCCTGCTAAGATGCTAATACTCCTATATTATACTAATGCTACTGCTAATAAAATAGTAGAGTCCTCTTTATACTTTGTGTGAGTAAGATTTATTGTACGAGGCATTATGACTCGAGGCTTGGAGGAATGAACACACTCAGACTGCTGTGTGTGTGTGTGTGTGTGTGTGTGTGTGTGTGTGTGTGTGTGTGTGTGTGTGTGTGTGTGTGTGTGTGTGTGTGTGTGTGTGTGTGTGTGTGTGTGTGTGTGAGACGCACATGAAATCCCCGATTACAATCAATCTCTCACACACACACACACACACTTTCTCTCTCTCACACACACACACACACACAGTGAGAGGTGCCGCAGTTTTCAGGGATTATAGTCTATATACCCTATCCTCTCTTTCCTTTACTCTCTTCCTTCCCTTCTTCCTTTCCTACTTCTCTCCGTTTTCCATCTTTTTCCTCTTCCTCCTTAGCTCATTTAGTCCTCCTACGTCCTTATTTACCTTCCTTGCTTTTCAGCTCTCTTCTATTCTTTACCTTCCTAATTCATCTCTGTCTCCTCCGGAACATCACTTCTTCCTTTCCTACTTCCCTGCATTTTCCATCCATTTCTTTTCTCCTTTTCTCATTTTGCTCTTCATAGTTTCCATTCCTTGACATCTATCTTCCTGTTCTCTCTTCTACCTCCTCATTTCCTTTAATCCTCTCCTACATCCTCATTTACCTCCCTTGCATTCCACTCTCTTCTCTATTTTTTCATTCATTGTTTCTCCTCCTTCATGACTTTTTCCTTCCCTACTTCCCTCCATTTTCCATCTCTTTCCTTTACCTCCTTAGCTCATTTAACCCTCTCCTATATGTCCTTATTTACCTTCCTTGCTTTCCGCTCTATCTTCTCTTCTTGCCTGTCTCCTTTTGTAATAAAGTCTCTCCTTTCCCTTTTCCCCTTCCTCACCCTCCCTCTTTCCTCCTCCCTCCCCCTTTCCTCCTCCCTCCCATCGCGGCAGCATCTGTTCGTAATGAAACACACAGTTGGACGTCGTAGTCGTTTAGTGCCTCCTCCGTACTACCTGCTCCAGAGGTTACATCCCGCTGGGCGCGTTTGTTACACATCATCAGTACCTCCCCGCGACCTTCCCTCCCTCCCTCCCTCCCTCCCTCCTCCCTCCCTCCTCCTCCCTTCCTCCTCCTCCCTCCTCCTCCAGATGTCATTGATCGGGGAACTGGGTCACAACAGCGCTGAATCAGAGCCAGGTTACACAAGGCTCTGAGGCAGATACTGTATGGCATTTTAGCCTGGGTTAATATTGACTTGGGGGGCTGGGGGAAGTGGGGGTGTGGGGGAGTGTGGGGCTGGGGGAGGTGTGGGGGTGGGGGAGGTGGGGGTGGGGGAGGTGTAGGGGTGAGGGAGGTGGGGCTGGGGGAGGTGTGGGGGTGGGGGGAGTAGGGAGAAAGGGAAATGTGACGGCTGATGTTTGGAGCATTTGCAGGTTGGGATCACAGAGTCTACAGCCTGCAGACATGACAGATGCTCAAGGTGCAGAGGGTGAAGATCTTGGCCCTGAACGCCTCACGGATCTGTAAATCTGTAAATAGGATTGCTAATTTGGAAGAAGCATGAAAAAAATTTGGAGTGTTTTCGTTTTGTAGCCACGACACGACAATTTTCTTTTTGGGGGGGGGGGGGTTTCCCCTTTATTTTAGAGTGAAAGTGGATAGACAGGAAAACGTGGAACAGAGATGCATGGGGGATGACACACAGCACAACATTTTGGCTTTTAAAACTTCTGAAAACAAGGCCCACACAAAAGATATGTGGCTCAGGATAAAAGATTCTGGCTCAACCACATCTCATTTTATCAGACGCCTGAAAACACACCCGATAGCTTAGCAAAACGCGTTAAGCTCAGCAGTAGGTCATCTAACATCTTAGCTTGCTTCTTGCTTCACTGTCAAAAAAAAAAGTCCAAACCAGGACCTTTAAGGAACAAGAGCTTGTCCCTGGGGTGGTACCCTCAAAGGGACATTGTTGTACCTTGAATAAGAGGATCACATTTGGACCTTAGCTGTTTGCAGGGCTGTAGTACTCGAGTCCGGTCTTGGACTCGAGTCCGGACTCAAGACCATTTTTCTATGGTCTCGGACTTGTCTAGGACTCGCTAGTATATGGACTCGGACTTGTCTCGGTCTCGGCCACTGGTCTTGCTCAATATGGCTTCTGGTCTGGACCGAGTCCAGGTGTCTTTATTATGTTGATAATAATAATATTGGAGGGAAAGTGAAACCCAAAATGATTGTCTTGGTACTGTCATGCATTAGACCTTTATTCTGTCCTGGACTCGGTCTTGACTCGGACTCGAACCTCTTTGGACTCGGTCTTGACTTGGACTCGACTAGTCCTGGTCTTGGACTTGTCTTGGACTCGACTAAGGTGGTCTTGACTACAGCCCTGCCTGTTTGTACCTTCTAAGGGACAATATTAAACCTTTGAGAATCAATAATGTACCTTAAAGGTACAAATATGTACCTTACACCTCAGGAAGTACACACTATACAATGGAAGGTGCAGAAATGTACCTTCAAGATACATTTTTGTACTTTTAAGGGAACATTTGCTAAGTTTGTACCTTAGGGAACAAAAATGGACCTGTATTGGACCTCTTTTTTTGACAGTGTTGACTTGGAGTCTAGCTTAAAGACTTTTGAGCATCTCCGCTGCCAAACAGGCCGAAATCACATGTAAATAGACGCAAATAATAGATGTTTTTACATGAAGGACCCCTAAACTGACACAAATTAGACCACTATTTGATATGATTTCTATAGCCAGGGTCCCCCATTTTATAGGAGTTTAGCTTGTAGATGTTTTATTACAGAAGATGTATGAAACACATCACCAGACTAGCCATACATTCTGTCATTGTGTTACTTTTGGATGGCATTATGGTGAACATATTGTCCCTTAGGGACCCCTTCCCCAACCACTAGCCTATAGTAAGGTACTCAACATGCAATGGAAGACTCACGATTTCCTGCATCAACACTGAATATTGGCATTGGACATAAAGCGTGGGCTACAGAATCCTCTGATATAAAAATAAAGGTCATATTATCGCTTATTGAGTTCCCGCAGACTTTGCAAAGTGATAAATTCATTCCTGTAATGACTTACAGTGTATGCCTTCAGTTTTTCCTAGTGTAACTCTGCAAAGGCCGATATTGCGCATTTAAAGCAAAAGTCAAGACAGCGGCCATGGCCATTTAATGCAGATAAAGCGAATCAAAGTGGGAAAACAAGCATCTAGGCTACATAAGTTGATAAGTCTGTTCAAAGAGCAGGTAGAAAAACATTAAACCCTTTCACGGATTTAAACATCAGCCTTCCTCTGAGGACAAAGCTTCAAACAGAAGGTGGGTCAGGCTTTAACTAAGAAACAAGCCTTGGATTTCACTTTCTCTCCCGGCTAAAAAAAAATGAAAGCACATTTTTCTACAAAAAAACAAAATAAATTGCATTTTTTTCCCCCAGCTTCCAGCACTTTTTGTTGAATTTTTTGTTGTTTTTGATGCTTTTTATTATATCTTTGTTGCTTTTTTTTGTGGTTTTGTTTGACTGATTATCACTTTTTTTCGACAGTTTTTAAACCTAATTTTGGAGTTTAAGGAGCAGAAATCTGCTTTAAATTGAATAAAACACCCAGAATTCAATGAAAGAAGTGAACTGATCCTTTGTTTTATTTGAGAAGAGTGTTTTATAGACCCATCCATGTTCATTTTAGGACGAGTGGTTAAAAGAAAATTTCTGATCTAGACACTTTTGGAAAATCAGAATCAGAAAAACTTTATTGATCCCCGAAGGGAAACTCTGTGTTGCAGTTGTATAAAATAGTAGAAATATCAGAGTAGAAATAAAAATAAGAAATATAAGGAGTGTGGATATGTACGTACGTATTTACATAGTTAAAGGAATGTTATTATTATACATTATTTACATAATTTACGTAACTAAGGAATTGAAATGGGTCAAATGGGACCCTAAGACAACAGGAGGGTTAACTTTAGGATGTTAACCAGAAGGATAAAAGACCATCCATTGGAGGAACTTAATGTAATTAGAAAGATTTGTTGTGTGGAAACGGAAAGTGCAAAGATGTTTCAGTTGTAAATATAATAAATATGCGGGTAGTTTGGCCTTTCTCAGAGTTGATGAGAAACGAGTGTGTCAGCACAGACACACCAATCAACAAACACATTTCTCTCTTTTCTTCTTTACAATGCAAAAGATATTGAACAGCTACACTGCTCTAGTAAATACTGTGAAAATGATAAATATGTGTTTCTCCTTCAAGGACAACTTACAATTATATGTTGTTCCCTGAGCTGTTTTGTATGCAGTCAGTGCATGTCTGTGTTTGCTGTGCAGCCTTTTCTTTTGTCTTCTTTTGCAGATTAAGACAACGTTCCTGAGTCTCAGCAAAGGAGGTCGGAGGTCGGCGTGGAGCCGGAGCAGGCAGCTCCAGCAGCCTGCAGGACTGTTATTTGCTCCAGAGGGGGGGTTTAGACAAATGTATGCATCTTTTTTCAGGTTTTCCACCTGTTTGCAATAGTTTAAAACAAAAACTATAGATACAGATTTATTCTGCCCAGGAGTTTTCTCTTTTATTTATTGTGTTTTATATCTTTTTTGTGAACGCTATAGGTTTACAAAGTGAAAAAGCCCAGAGGGACTTACCATCTCCAACAGAAAACACTGTTCACAAACTGCTCCAAACACCTAGGTACTGTCAGGACCCTCATACACTGCTCCTGACTGGCTAGTAGTCCTTACCTAGGTACTGTCAGGGCCCTCATACTCTGCTTCTGACTGGCTAGTCCTTACCTAGGTACTGTCAGGGCCCTCATACTCTGCTTCTGACTGGCTAGTAGTCCTTACCTAGGTACTGTCAGGGCCCTCATACTCTGCTTCTGACTGGCTAGTAGTCCTTACCTAGGTACTGTCAGGGCCCTCATACTCTGCTTCTGACTGGCTAGTAGTCCTTACCTAGGTACTGTCAGGGCCCTCATACTCTGCTTCTGACTGGCTAGTAGTCCTTACCTAGGTACTGTCAGGGCCCTCATACTCTGCTTCTGACTGGCTAGTAGTCCTTACCTAGGTACTGTCAGGGCCCTCATACTCTGCTTCTGACTGGCTAGTAGTCCTTACCTAGGTACTGTCAGGACCCTCATACTCTGCTTCTGACTGGCTAGTAGTCCTTACCTAGGTACTGTCAGGACCCTCATACTCTGCTTCTGACTGGCTAGTAGTCCTTACCTAGGTACTGTCAGGGCCCTCATACTCTGCTCCTGACTGGCTAGTAGTCCTTACCTAGGTACTGTCAGGGCCCTCATACTCTGCTCCTGACTGGCTAGTAGTCCTTACCTAGGTACTGTCAGGGCCCTCATACTCTGCTTCTGACTGGCTAGTCCTTACCTAGGTACTGTCAGGGCCCTCATACTCTGCTTCTGACTGGCTAGTAGTCCTTACCTAGGTACTGTCAGGGCCCTCATACTCTGCTTCTGACTGGCTAGTAGTCCTTACCTAGGTACTGTCAGGGCCCTCATACTCTGCTTCTGACTGGCTAGTAGTCCTTACCTAGGTACTGTCAGGGCCCTCATACTCTGCTTCTGACTGGCTAGTAGTCCTTACCTAGGTACTGTCAGGGCCCTCATACTCTGCTCCTGACTGGCTAGTAGTCCTTACCTAGGTACTGTCAGGGCCCTCATACTCTGCTCCTGACTGGCTAGTAGTCCTTACCTAGGTACTGTCAGGGCCCTCATACTCTGCTCCTGACTGGCTAGTAGTCCTTACCTAGGTACTGTCAGGGCCCTCATACTCTGCTTCTGACTGGCTAGTAGTCCTTACCTAGGTACTGTCAGGGCCCTCATACTCTGCTCCTGACTGGCTAGTAGTCCTTACCTAGGTACTGTCAGGGCCCTCATACTCTGCTTCTGACTGGCTAGTAGTCCTTACCTAGGTACTGTCAGGGTCCTCATACTCTGCTTCTGACTGGCTAGTAGTCCTTACCTAGGTACTGTCAGGGCCTTCATACTCTGCTTCTGACTGGCTAGTAGTCCTTACCTAGGTACTGTCAGGGCCCTCATACTCTGCTCCTGACTGGCTAGTAGTCCTTACCTAGGTACTGTCAGGGCCCTCATACTCTGCTTCTGACTGGCTAGTAGTCCTTACCTAGGTACTGTCAGGGCCCTCATACTCTGCTTCTGACTGGCTAGTATTCCTTACCTAGGTACTGTCAGGGTCCTCATCCTCTGCTTCTGACTGGCTAGTAGTCCTTACCTAGGTACTGTCAGGGCCCTCATACTCTGCTTCTGACTGGCTAGTAGTCCTTACCTAGGTACTGTCAGGGTCCTCATCCTCTGTTTCTGACTGGCTAGTAGTCCTTACCTAGGTACTCTCAGGGTCCTCATCCTCTGCTTCTGACTGGCTAGTAGTCCTTACCTAGGTACTGTCAGGGCCCTCATCCTCTGCTTCTGACTGGCTAGTAGTCCTTACCTAGGTACCGTGCATGTGTGACTCCCAACAAAGATGGTACACAAGTGGGATGTCTCACTCTGTAGCTAAAACAGAGAGCTCAACACACAGGGTGAAAAGAGGAGCTGCAGCACAGTGCAGGAGCTGCAATGGTGATTTTTGAAAATTAAACCATATAAACCTAAACCTATCAAATTATGAACCTGAAAATGAGCCTGATACGGGCACTTTAATCATTTATTTTAAAACCTTTAAAAGATCGTTAAATGTTTTGCATTATCATCTGTTGGAGCCCTAATACGTCTATTTATTCATTTCATTGTAAAAATTACTCCGAACCATCACTTTAACGTTTAGGAATATACTACATATACTATACACTTATTTTCTTTCTTGCTGATAGTTAAATTAGCAGATCTGTCCATAAGATATAAGGCTATAGCCAGTTAGCTTAGCTGTTAGCTTAACTGGTAAACTTGCCTTGAGGCACCGCTGAAGCTCACTACTTTACTTTATATTTAGTTTGGTTAACCCATGAAAACTTTCCAAAACTTTGCTTGGACAACCACATTGTGAGACTCCGCAGTGGCAATTTCTCCGAGCCATGGGATAGTTTGGTACATGTTACCTGTTTTACACTTACGATGTTTTGTAAGGATTGAACAAAAGAGCTATAAACATTGATTTAAGAGCTTTAGAGGTGCTGATAGGAGGATTTAGTTAGATTTGGACAGAGCTGTTTCCCCTAAGCTAATCAAACAGATGTAAGACTTGTATCTTCTCATCTAACTCTTGACAAAAACTTGTGAATGTTGTTTTGCTTTTGTATACTGAAAGTAAAGTGAAACCTCAACATAGAAGCCTAAATCCACCTTAAGACCTTATGTCCCCGTCTGCCCCCCTTTAAAACGTCTTTCAGGCTGCAGCTGTTCTTGGTTTGGAGAGGCCCTTCAATCAGAAAACTACAAGGGGCCTTGATAAAATAACTGTACTACAGATTAAAATGTCGCTTGCGACCTTTAAACATCATGGAAATTTGACAGAGGAGCAGAAGTCAAAAGTAAAGACAAGTAAGGAACAGACACAGTCCCTGAAGCAGGAACTGAACCTGCAGTCTTCCAGGATGTCAGTAAATATGCAGTTACAGTCTACTGGAAGAAACCAAATAAAATCCAGCTTCTCTGAGATCAGGGCTGATGTGGGGCAGAACTGGGCTTTGATGGAGCCCTGCTGGAGAAGAAAAACAACAACCCCGAGGCGATAAGTAAAGGAGAGAAACATCGTCGCACGCCATCCCACCGGCCGTTAGGCTTGATCAGCTGATTTAGTGCTCGATCACACTCTGAATTATGAGTCAGGGAAGCATCTGGGGAACGGAGGGCTTAACTCAACACTGACGGGAAAGGCATAAATAATGTCTGCAATACTGAGAGAGAGATAGATAAATAAGCAGATACATAAGTAGACTGATAGATGGACGGATAGATAGATAGATAGATAGATAGATAGATAGATAGATAGATAGATAGATAGATAGACTGTGGGTGCTGAGAATACAAAATACAATAGAAACCAAACTACTGTATCAGGGAGACAAAGGAAAACACAAACTCTTAGACATCCAATCCTTGATTCACTTCTAACAACATAAAGGAGTCAATTTTGTGAGATTGTCTGGCATGAATGTAAAAATATAATTGGATGTCGTCGGCATAGCGTTCACAAATGTCTTTAAAATGGGTTAATGCAGTGTCGGATTGCTGGCTCTCCAGCATGCACAAAACAGCTATGAAGGTAATCGGGAGGAAGGAATACGAGCCAATACAAAGGCTGTACAAGCAAGGAGTCATGAAACGAGATACACAAAGCACCGGGGACCCTCGCCATCCCCTCTCCTCCCAAAATGAACCTCCGCAATCCAGATGCAAACGTGCAAATCAAACACTCGAAGCTAGGGTTTGTCCCAGCCTCCATCAAGCTACTGTAGGGGAATTCTGTGCAATTTCATACAATATTAAATATTTAACCCTTTCATTTCATTACAGTGCAATATTTAATAATTAACCATTGTTATTAATTTTTAGATTAGATTAGATTCAACTTTATTGTCATTACACAGGCACAAGGCAACAAAATGCAGTTTGGGTCTAACCAGAAGTGCAAAAGCAGTAAGTGCAGGATATACAATACAATGGTTTCATGAGTGCAGGACATGGATATGTACTGAATAAATATAGATATGAATACTATTATAAACAGAATTTTACAGATAGATTTGTCCTATGAATATAATATATAGATAACAAGTATTGTGAGCAAGATTTACAGCTGGATATGCAGGTGGATATTACTATAAGTAAAAATTTGACAGATATGTACAATGAGCATAATATAGGCCTACTAATGGTTTACAGAGTTTACAGGTGAATATGTACTATGAATATATATACAGATGGCTATTGTTATGGACAGAATTTTTACAGATAGATATATATAATAAGTTAGGCTAAAATGAGCAGTATAACAATGATAATACTAACTACTTTTCGCATAATGTGTATACAAAGCTATTTATATAGTTGCTCTCAGGACCAGGTCCCCCCTCCCTTTTTTGTTTTCTGCACTACCTATACTTTATATTTTTATATTTTATATTTGTATATTTCGTGTCGACACTGTAAAGGTTTTACTTCAATCTCGTTACACAAGTACTGCACTTGTGTATAATGACAAAAAAGGCTTTCTAGTCTATTCTATTCAAATGCCAAAGCTGCAAAACAATTCAATAACTACACAAGCACTTTATCGCTTAGGTTCTTCTCTTAGCTGCTGTGCTGTCAAGTTTGAAATTTCACTAATGTTTTAGGGTGTTTTTATGTGTTTTTACGTGAAACAGCGAACGACTGTCCCAAGACAAATGTCTTCTTCGGGACAATGAAGTTTTCTCCATCTACTCCATTGCCGAGCTGGAAGCTCAATCCCAAGCAGTGTTAATTTAAAAAAAGCAAAAACAATGACTGAAAGTTTCTATACATATGTTGATGTTTTCCCAATAACTAGTTAGAGTGTTAGATTCTCAAAAGGTTGATTTTGGATGAAATATCATTTTAAGGTGGACTTACAGGCTGTTTACAAGTCAGATTTATGGTCAAATTTAACTTCTTCTTAGAGTCTGCGATTTGATGTATTACGTGTTTTAAAGCCAACATGTGATGGTAGAACAACATGCTAAATGATTGAGACAAATGATAGACTGGACTGTCGTGGGCGGACGCACTATTCTCTGGGTTTCATTTCATTCATCAGGTTTCTTCAAATTAAAAAACAAAAAACCAAAAGGTTTTTTAACCCTTGTGTTGTCGTCCCGTTGACCTACAACTTTCTGTTTTTCTGGGTTGAAATTTGATCGTTTGTTGTCCTTTTTCTACACTTTTCTCAACGTTTTTGTCAATTTTATTCCTATTTTTTTGTCATTTTTTTGACGTTTTTTTAATTATGTTTTAGTCATTTTTTAACAATTACTTTGTCACTTTTTCCAATGTTTTTGATGTTTTTTTTGTCATTTTTTTTCGATTATTTTTGGTTTTTGGTCCCTTTTTCAGCGTTTAAAAAGGACTGTCTTTGTTGATTTCTTTCCTGCTTTTTTGTAGTTATTTTTTCAACATTTGTCACTGTTTGCAACGTTCTTCTCTGACATGGAAAGTTTTTATAAACTTGTCCAATTTGACCCGAGGACAACACCAGGGTTAAAGTGACTGTAGACTGTCTGGACTTGTGTTTCAGTTGCAAGGCTAAGCCGTGTTAACTGGTGGACTGGATGTCAGTCATTTTGCTATTTGTAGTCACCATCGTCTTAACTTGGACAAATAAAAACCTCAATGGAGACGAGTGTATCTATTTATGTCCGTCCCCTTTCTACAGAGAGGAAACTGACATAAAGACCCCTTTTAACACTAAACACAGGCTGAGGAGCTCTGCATCGACCTGCAGATTCTCCAGTCGGTGAGTCTCCAGCAGCTGCACACAATGGAGAATTTTAAAAGGACGGGGAGGCCTCTGTGGCATTTTTACCTGCATGAAAGTGTTGTCTGGCTGCATAGAAGAGAAAACTCAATGCTAAGTAAAGTCTCACTCGACACCTCTCCCCGCCTGTCAGGCCTGTGATAATGTGATGGTTGCTGTCCAGCAGTGCGCTCTATTCACGGCTTACGGCTTCCTTTCCACCCTGTCCACAATAGAATGAACACAGTGTGTGGAGCCTGCTGACCATTTGAGTGGATTGTCCTCTTTAAACTGTCCTTTTGTCCTAAACTGAACGTACTGTCCCACGTTGGATTGTCTGGTATTTAAGTAAGTGGTTCAATTTGTAAGATCTACAGATTTTTTCCTTGACCCTGGCTGCAAGGTGCGTCTACATTTCTGGGCTAATGCACTACAGCTTTAAAAAAAATAATAAAGGTTTTTCACAAGCTTTACATGGAAATTTGGTGCTTCCTGCATTGCTCCTGTCATAACTACATAAATATAGGTCAGAAGTAGGCCTACTGGCTTCAACAAATGGGGTCCCACACCCCTATGTCCCCACGTCCCTATGGTCCCACGGCCCTATGGTCCCACGGCACTGTGTCCCCACGGCCCTATGGTCCCCACGTCCCTATGGTCCCACGGCCCTATGTCCCCATGGCCCTATGGTCCCACAGCCCTATGTCCCCACGGCCCTATGGTCCCACCGCCCTATGTCCCCACAGCCCTGTGTCCCCACGGCCCTGTGTCCCTACGGCCCTGTGTCCCCACGGCCCTATGGTCCCACGGCCCTATGTCCCCACGGCCCTATGGTCCCACAGCCCTATGTCCCCACAGCCCTATAGTCCCACAGCCCTATGTCCCCACGGCCATATAGTCCCACAGCCCTATGTCCCCACGGCCCTATGGTCCCACGCCCCTATGTCGCCACGGCCCTGTGGTCCCACCGCCCTATGGTCCCACGCCCCTATGGTCCCACGGCCCTATGGTCCCACAGCCCTATGTCCCCATGGCCCTATGGTCCCACAGCCCTATGTCCCCACGGCCCTATGGTCCCACCGCCCTATGTCCCCACAGCCCTGTGTCCCCACGGCCCTATGGTCCCACAGCCCTATGTCCCCACAGCCCTATAGTCCCACAGCCCTATGTCCCCACGGCCCTATAGTCCCACAGCCCTATGTCCCCAAGGCCCTATGTTCCCACGGCCCTATGGTCCCACCGCCCTATGGTCCCACGGCCCTATGTCCCCATGGCCCTATGGTCCCACAGCCCTATGTCCCCACAGCCCTGTGTCCCCACGGCCCTGTGTCCCTACGGCCCTGTGTCCCCACGGCCCTATGGTCCCACGGTCCTATGTCCCCACGGCCCTATGGTCCCACAGCCCTATGTCCCCACAGCCCTATAGTCCCACAGCCCTATGTCCCCACGGCCATATAGTCCCACAGCCCTATGTCCCCACGGCCCTATGGTCCCACGCCCCTACAGTATGTCGCCACGGCCCTGTGGTCCCACCGCCCTATGGTCCCACGCCCCTATGGTCCCACCGCCCTATGTTTCCCACGCCCCTATGGTCCCACGGCCCTATGGTCCCACAGCCCTATGTCCCCACGGCCCTATGGTCCCACCGCCCTATGTCCCCACAGCCCTGTGTCCCCACGGCCCTGTGTCCCTACGGCCCTGTGTCCCCACGGCCCTATGGTCCCACGGTCCTATGTCCCCACGGCCCTATGGTCCCACAGCCCTATGTCCCCACAGCCCTATGTCCCCACAGCCCTATAGTCCCACAGCCCTATGTCCCCACGGCCATATAGTCCCACAGCCCTATGTCCCCACGGCCCTATGGTCCCACGCCCCTATGTCGCCACGGCCCTGTGGTCCCACCGCCCTATGTTTCCCACGCCCCTATGGTCCCACCGCCCTATGTTTCCCACGCCCCTATGGTCCCACGGCCCTATGGTCCCACCGCCCTATGTCCCCACAGCCCTGTGTCCCCACGGCCCTGTGTCCCTACGGCCCTGTGTCCCCACGGCCCTATGGTCCCACGGCCCTATGTCCCCACGGCCCTATGGTCCCACGGCCCTATGTCCCCACGGCCCTATGGTCCCACAGCCCTATGTCCCCACAGCCCTATAGTCCCACAGCCCTATGTCCCCACGACCATATAGTCCCACAGCCCTATGTCCCCACGGCCCTATGGTCCCACGCCCCTATGTCCCCACGGCCCTGTGGTCCCACGCCCCTATGGTCCCACCGCCCTATGTTTCCCACGCCCCTATGGTCCCACAGCCCTATAGTCCCACAGCCCTATGTCCCCACAGCCCTATGGTCCCACAGCCCTATAGTCCCACAGCCCTATGTCCCCACGGCCCTATGGTCCCCACAGCCCTATGGTCCCACAGCCCTATGTCCCCACGGCCCTATGGTCCCACAGCCCAAAGGTCCCACAGCCCTATAGTTCCCAAAGACTTTTCTTAAAATTAGTGTTAGATTTTGGGAGAAAGTGGGATAAAATCTGATACATATTTATGAAAAAGGAAATTTGGGAACATAGGGCCTAATTTTGGAAAATAATCTTAGAAATGTGGGAACATTGGCATGCTCCTGCGTTTCTGGGCCCAGGACCTTTTGGACATTATCAGCAGCAACATCGACTAAACTGGAAATACAAGATCTAAACTTTATGTCCAGGTTGGGAAATGTCCAATATTTAATCATATCCAGTTTTAGGGATTTCCTTACAGAAACCATTCTTCATGATTATCATTTTCCCTTTTGATACACATGGGTCCAATCTTCCTGCTATTTTTTGTGTATTTTGAGTGTATTATCTACTTTTCCCACAGCTGACTGTCTGGGCACTGGGCCGTGGTATCTTAAGTTTCTTTAAATTGAACTCGGGCTCTGACGGACTGACACGCCAGATATCAGCCGTGTGTCAGGCTGCACTGCTTCATCAGTTAGCATTAGCTTATTGCCTTGCGTGGGATAACATTGTCAGTATTGCCGTCTTTATTAGGTTCCAGCGTTCTTGTTGTGCCGTTTTTACATAGCTCCTCGTTTGAATTTATGTTGTGTTTTTATGTGCTGCTGTTAAAGAGATTTACCTCTGAGGCTGAGGAGAGCGTCTCAGATGTGACAGCTGAGGGGAAAAACTGCTCAGACTGACAGAGAGACTCCATTTTGGAGAATTAAATCAGTTAAATGGCTGTGGGAGAGCGAGAGAAAGGAGCTGGATGTGTCCGCCGGGCTGAAGAGCTCTCAGTTGAAACGCCTCACTTTCTCCTGCCAAGACTGAAGCTTTCTCTTTCTTATTCGCTTTATCGGTGAAGCTCTGACTTGTCCCTCTCTCTTTCTCATTTTTCAAAGTCGATTTTTCTCTCTTAAGTGTTCTGCACTCTCGCTCAGCTCTCAGCTTTGTTCTTCCCTTTGCCTGTTTTTTTATATGTTGGTCAAGTCGCTTTCAGCTCTTTCTGCTCCCACTTTAACTTTTACCTCCTTTTTCTTATTCCCTCTGAGGCACTTAGAGAGACAGACCAGAAACTGGACTGAAGATGTAAGGTTTGCTCTACATCCCACTGTGTACAGGCGAAAGCATTCTAGTCATTACTTTAGCCTGTTAGAAATGATTTAACTTACAGCATGAAGTCACATTTATCTTGTTCTCTTTATTCTGAATCGCACGGGAGTTCGTTATAACAGATCCCCGCTGTGTGCTCGCAGAGAGCAGGAGGAGAAAACATAGAAGTAGCAGAAGGAATCATTAGAAATATAAGGAGTAGGAGCAGTGGTCAAGTCAAAGCAACGCTAATAATAGGGTGTCCATACTCTGATTTCCAATAAAGAGGACGCTCGGCCCGGCCTCGAGACACAAAATCAGACATTAACATGCTTTCTGGTACAAAAATAACTTATGTAATAAACTAGGGTGACCAGACGTCCCCGGTTTCCGGGGACAGTCCCCGGTTTTGGTGACCTGTCCCCGGCTGGATCTGTCCCCGGAAATGTCCCCGGTTTTCATTGTGACTGACAGACCCGAAATTGGAATGAAAGAAGGAAAACTCTGACCAAACGGAGCCGATCGAGCAGCGCTGCTCAGAGCTCAGAGATGTTTTAGAAAGCCGTATTTTACCATGCTAAAATCATTGATTATTTACATGGAGTCTGGTGGAGATATGCTGCTCTATACACGCTAAAATCACTGATTATTTACATGGAGTCTGGTGGAGATATGCTGCTCTATACACGCTAAAATCACTGATTATTTACATGGAGTCTGGTGGAGATATGCTGCTCTATACACGCTAAAATCACTGATTATTTACATGGAGTCTAGTGGAGATATGCTGCTCTATACACGCTAAAATCACTGATTATTTACATGGAGTCTGGTGGAGATATGCTGCTCTATACACGCTAAAATCACTGATTATTTACATGGAGTCTAGTGGAGATATGCTGCTCTATACACGCTAAAATCACTGATTATTTACATGGAGTCTGGTGGAGATATGCTGCTCTATACACGCTAAAATCACTGATTATTTACATGGAGTCTGGTGGAGATATGCTGCTCTATACATGCTAAAATCACTGATTATTTACATGGAGTCTGGTGGAGATATGCTGCTCTATACACGCTAAAATCACTGATTATTTACATGGAGTCTGGTGGAGATATGCTGCTCTATACACGCTAAAATCACTGATTATTTACATGGAGTCTGGTGGAGATATGCTGCTCTATACACGCTAAAATCACTGATTATTTACATGGAGTCTGGTGGACTTTTATGTTTTAAAAAGTGATCTTAATCTTTAACAGAAAGGTCAGCCTCCTTAGAAATCCTTTCCATAATGTTATCAGACACTTAGAATATTAATCTGAGTCTGTCAGCAGCAAAACGAGCACTTTATGAACGTAAATACAAGCTGGACAATTATCCCATTAACTTCCATTGTAGCTTGTGTCTCTGCTGCCGACTGCAGCGATCTCGTTTCATACTGCATCAATGTCAAAGGAAAATCTTTCCTCAATAGTTTATATTGGATCCGATACTCAGCTCTAGGTCTAGTGTCCCCGTTTTAAGTTTTACAAAAATTAAAAACATGACGTGTTTTGGAGGTATTTACGCTTCTGAGCTGAAAATGTCCCCGGATTGTAGTCTGAGGCATCTGGTCCCCTTAGCATTATGAGGAATTCTATGTAATGACAACAACACTATGTTGGCTTGTAATGATACAAGCCTTCTGTGAGCTCGCATCACCCTCCCCCCCCACCTCCTCCGCCACGCAGTTGCTAGTAGCCAAGCAGGACACGGAGGATTAACCCTCATGTTGTCCTCGGGTCAAATTGACCCGTTTTCCTACATCAATGTTCTTTTTAATTACCCAAAATAACATGATTGATTAATTAACATTAACATGCTTTCTGGTACAAAAATAACTTATAAAATCTTATGAAATCTGTAACAACCTGTAAGAAAATAATAGCTCTTTTCAAAGAAATAAATATGAAATAATGTTCTAAATATGACCAGGAAACAAACTCTCTCTTCCTGCTTCCTCTCATGTGTGATCACGACAACATTACACCTACCCTCTCCTTCAGACCCCCAACACCCACACACACACACACACACACACACACACACACACACACACACACACACACACACACACACACACACACACACACACACACACACACACACACACACACACACACACACACACACACACACACACACCACACACACACCCACACACACACACACACACTTCATTTACAGCCCTGTTGATGTGCACTGAATCCGAGCTGAAGAGCAAAGAGAAGTCAGACAATGAGCCAAGCTGTGCAGCGTCGTGGCCTCGCCGACGCCTTTCACCGACAGACAACAGAGTCTGGAGGCGGGCTTAGAGCTGACCCCGGTGGCGGCGGCACGGCTCGTACCTCTCTTTGTTTGCCTTTCCTTTCTGCTTCCCACACACACACACACACACACACACACACACACACACACACCGCCTGCCGTCTGGGTCGCCCCTCTCTCTGTGTGATCTCCTTTAGCTTTTGAGTTCAAACGTCTCGCACTCCGGTGTGAAAAAGAAAGAGGAAATTTAAAAATAAAAAAGAGGCTTTTCATCACTTGAAAATAAAAGGAAGAAGATAAAACTTTTGGACGACTGCCTTGGCAGAGGTCGCCATGCCAACCTCAGCCAGCCCCATCCTTTTTAACGAGAACGCCTCCTCTCCAGCGCCTCTGTTATCTAAAGAGTGTATAGGCCAGAGAAGATCCTGCTGCAGGCGTGTGTGTGTGTGTGTGTGTGTGGGGGGGGGGGGGGGGGGGGGGGGGGGGATGACTCATGCTTCACATCGTACACTTAAGAATCAGTGCAAGAAACCCTCATTGACTCGGAGCCTCATTGATTAATGGGGCCGGTTCGTGCAGGTGAAACCACATCACACATATTTTCGGCTATGATGTCACACGACAGGTTACACCGGGGCGACTTCATCGATTCTTTCTCGTATGAAAAGACATTAATGATAGAGGATTGTGCTGTCGGAGATTTCTGCTCAGTAACAGCGTGAGATCCGGACTCAACTCCGCAGTCAGTGACATGTTTTTATTATTTAAAGCTACAGTACGTATTTCTGTCTCCTCCATGAGGAATTTCTGGATTGTAAGTAATGACAACAAAACTGCTTGCGCGTCCACATTTGCACAGTTCTGAGACGCTATATACATATATAAATAATTAAATAGGGTTTTATACACAGTACAGTGTGGGTAATTGCACATTATTTGAAAATTGCCCAATAGTGGTGATCATAGTCAATGAGAAATAGATAATAAACAATGAGAGTAATGATGCTGCACAGTACACAGTACAGCTATTGCACAGTAATAGAACTGCACAGTATTTCAATATTATCAATAGTATTATAGGTAATATATATATATATATATATATATATATATATATATATATATATATATATATATATATATATATATATATCCTGAAGATGTAAATCAAATTTAACTTGGATATATAGCATGCTTTTGACAAAAAAGCACATGTGAAATGTCCAAAAAGTCATATTCACCTGTTTCAAGTGATTTGTTTGACCATGATTATTTGATAACTGCACGTGCATTCATGTTGTTAAATATTTTACGTGTGATAAGAAGACTCAGAAGACTTGGTTTTAGGATTAGGGTTTGAATTAGGCTATGGTTAGGCATTTAGTTGTCATGGTGAAGGTTAGGGTAAGGGGCTAGGGAATGCATCATGTCAATGACGGGTCCCCACAAAGATAGTGAGATGCAGATAGTGTGTGCGCGTGTGTGTGTGTGTGTGTGTGTGTGTGTGTGTGTGTGTCTGTGTGTGTGGAGGACATGTTCTGTGCTTTAATGAGCTCTGTGTGGACATTAACGAGAGACTCGGAGCGCAGAACGAAGCGGACAAACTAACTCAGCGGTTGGTCGAGTGAGCCAACAATTAGGTCAGCCACGGAGGAGAAAATAGCCGCTGTATCGCTGCTGAATTGGTTTCAATTCCAGAAAGAGGTGAGCCACTTTATACACACAACACGGACACACACACACACACACACACACAGACACACACACACAGACACACACACACACACACACAGA
>CM057246.1:2292069-2299569 GCA_029931835.1 Etheostoma nigrum
CTCTGTGGAGGAGAAAGAAATCAGGTTGCAAAGCGAAAGGGAAATGAAAATCTAAACGTTTCTGTCTCCAAATGTTTTGTTTTTGTGATGAAATCTAAAATGACTCACTGTGATGGAGCAAAAATAAGGTCTCATTTCAGAGGTAATGGTTTGTGTACACTGCCAACATGTCTCAATATAAACAATGACGGTTGTTTTAGCCTATTACTGACAAAAAAAGTCACATTTTCCAAAATCACTCCATCAGTTTTTTTAGATTCCCTCACAGGAAGTGCTTGGTTCATTTCCGTGGAAACCAGGAGCCCGTTTCACCCAATTTGCGACACAGGATCATTTCCTCTCGCTTATTTTGACACGAATAACCAATCACAACAGACGCCACACTTGTGACTCATGCAACGCGGTTACGACTCCCAAATGCATCTGCAATTTGCGAATGGTAACTCTTTGGGAAACACAAAATTCTTTCGGTAAAACTAGGGCGAAGACGGCAGAGAAACTTCTCTAGAACTGATGATCCATCACAGGGACCACGAGTCCTCTGCTCTCGTTATATAATGTTAGAATATTGTGCAGATTATGGAACATTTTAGCTGGAAATGTTACAATGATTCCCTCCAGCAGTATTCCTCAGATAGACTGACAGACTTTAGGGACAAATGGACAGACTTTAGGGACAAATGGACAGACTTTAGGGACAAATAGACAGACTTTAGGGACAATTAGACAGACTTTAGGGACAAATGGACAGACTTTAGGGACAATTAGACAGACTTTAGGGACAAATGGACAGACTTTAGAGACAATTAGACTGACTTTAGGGACAATATATCAGTGCAAAGGATATAATATAAATATATTTTTATATATTAGTACAAAGGGATAAGATTTAAATATATTTTTATATCAGAGAAAAGGGATATAATTTAAATATATTTTTATTTCAGTGCAAGGGATATAATTTAAATATATTTTTATATATTAGTGCAAAGGGATAAAATTTAAATATATTTTTATATATTAGTGCAAAGGGATACAATTTAAATATATTTTTATATATTAGTGCAAAGGGTATAATTTAAATATATTTTTATATATTAGTGCAAAGGGATAAAATTTAAATATATTTTTATATATTAGTGCAAAGGGATACAATTTAAATATATTTTTATATATTAGTGCAAAGGATATAATTTAAATATATTTTTATATATTAGTGCAAAGGGATATAATTTAAATATATTTTTATATATTAGTGCAAAGGGATATAATTTAAATATATTTTTATATATTAGTACAAAGGGATAAGATTTAAATATATTTTTATATATTAGTGCAAAGGGATATAATTTAAATATATTTTTATATATTAGTGCAAAGGGATATAATTTAAATATATTTTTATATATTAGTGCAAAGGGATATAATTTAAATATATTTTTATATATTAGTACAAAGGGATAAGATTTAAATATATTTTTATATATTAGTGCAAAGGGATATAATTTAAATATATTTTTATATATTAGTGCAAAGGGATATAATTTAAATATATTTTTATATATTAGTGCAAAGGGATACAATTTAAATATATTTTTATATATTAGTACAAAGGGATAAGATTTAAATATATTTTTATATATTAGTACAAAGGGATAAGATTTAAATATATTTTTATATATTAGTGCAAAGGGATATAATTTAAATATATTTTTATATATTAGTGCAAAGGGACATAATTTAAATATATTTTTATCCCATTCAGTAATCCATCCGTGTACTTTTATCTTGTCTGGGCAGTAATGGCCGCCCGTCCTCATCCCTTCATCCGTTCAGAGGCAGCCACGCAATTTAAAGAACAATATTGTCTAAAAAAAAAAAAAAAAAGAAGAAGAAGAAAATTACATGAGGCATTTTTTTGCTTCTTTTTCTTTTTTTTGTCTTTCTTTTCTTGTCGTGCAGCGGCTCGGCTGTAAGCTGCTTGTAGCCTAAATCACATTTTAATTAGCTGGATCGCGGCTAACGACCTCCTTCTGCAGGATTACCTGCCAGCATCCGTCTAATCCCCCCGTCCTCCATCTCCTCCTCCGCCTCTCCTGACCTCCTCCCTTCACTCTTCTTCTTTTCTCTCCCACTCTCTCTCTCTCTCTGTGTCTCTGTCTCTCTCTCCGTGTCTCTGTCTCTGTGTCTTTGTCCCTATCTTTCTGTCTCTCTCTCTGTGTCCCTCTCTCTCTCTCTCTGTGTCTCTGTCCCTGTCTTTCTGTCCCTCTCTTTCTCTCTCTCTCTCTCTGTGTCTCTGTCTCTCTCTCTGTGTCTTTGTCCCTGTCTCTCTCTCTCTCTCCGTGTCTCTGTCTCTGTGTCTTTGTCCCTATCTTTCTGTCTCTCTCTCTGTGTCCCCCTCTCTCTCTCTCTCTCTCTCTCTGTGTCTCTGTCCCTGTCTTTCTGTCCCTCTCTTTCTCTCTCTCTCTCTCTCTCTGTGTCTTTGCCCCTGTCTCTCTCTCTCTCTGCTTTTCTCTCTCTCTGTGTGTGTTTCTGTCCCTGTCTTTCTGTCTCTCTCTGCCTTTCTCTCTCTCTCTGTCTCTGTCCCTGTCTTTCTGTCTCTCTCTCTCTGTGTGTGTATCTGTCCCTGTCTTTCTGTCTCTCTCTCTGTGTCTTTGTCCCTGTCTCTCTCTCTCTCTCCGTGTCTCTGTCTCTGTGTCTTTGTCCCTATCTTTCTGTCTCTCTCTCTGTGTCCCTCTCTCTCTCTCTCTCTCTGTGTCTCTGTCCCTGTCTTTCTGTCCCTGTCTCTCTCTCTCTCTCTGCTTTTCTCTCTCTCTGTGTGTGTCTCTGTCCCTGTCTTTCTGTCTCTCTCTCTCTCTCTGTGTGTCTCTGTCCCTGTCTTTCTGTCTCTCTCTCTCTCTGTGTCTCTCTCTTTCTCTCTGTGTCCCTGTCTCTCTCTGTGTCTCTCTCTGTGTCTCTCTCTCTCTCTCTCTCTCTGTGTGTCTCTGTCCCTGTCTTTCTGTCTCTCTCTCTCTCTGTGTCTCTCTCTTTCTCTCTGTGTCCCTGTCTCTCTCTGTGTCTCTCTCTGTGTCTCTCTCTCTCTCTCTCTCTGTGTGTCTCTGTCCCTGTCTTTCTGTCTCTCTCTCTCTCTGTGTCTCTCTCTTTCTCTCTGTGTCCCTGTCTCTCTCTGTGTCTCTCTCTGTGTCTCTCTCTCTCTCTCTCTCTGTGTGTCTCTCTCTCTCTGTGTCTCTCTCTGTGTCCCTGTCTCTCTCTCTGTGTCTCTTTCTGTCTCTGTCTCTCTCTCTCTCTCTCTGTCTCTCTCTCTCTCTGTGTCCCTGTCTTTCTCTCTCTCTCACTCGTTCTGTGTGTCTCTGTCCCTGTCTTGTCTCTCTCTCTCTCTTTGTGTCTTTCTCTCTATCAAATGCACCTTTGTTCCTCATCATGTTGCGACTTGTAATCCACATATTTCCTTCCCCTCTTGCAGCATGTTCTACATTCTGCACGCAGATATCTTTATCGGTTCTCACGCTGCACATCTCTCACGTCTTTGTGTGTTTCATATCAACGTTTTCCTTCCAGATGTTCGGCGGCTGGCTTTTTGTCACATTCTAATAAAGCTGCTGTGCATTTCCATTTTTTCTCTCCGTATTTTTTCATTCACATATTTGACCACACAAGACATCAAGCTACTGAGTTTCATACTCTCATCTAGGTACTGTCAGGGCCCTCATACTCTGCTCCTGACTGGCTAGTAGTCCTTACCTAGGTACTGTCAGGGCCCTCATACTCTGCTCCTGACTGGCTAGTAGTCCTTACCTAGGTACTGTCAGGACCCTCATACTCTGCTTCTGACTGGCTAGTAGTCCTTACCTAGGTACTGTCAGGGCCCTCATACTCTGCTTCTGACTGGCTAGTAGTCCTTACCTAGGTACTGTCAGGGCCCTCATACTCTGCTTCTGACTGGCTAGTAGTCCTTACCTAGGTACTGTCAGGACCCTCATACTCTGCTTCTGACTGGCTAGTAGTCCTTACCTAGGTACTGTCAGGACCCTCATACTCTGCTCCTGACTGGCTAGTAGTCTTTACCTAGGTACTGTCAGGGCCCTCATACTCTGCTTCTGACTGGCTAGTAGTCCTTACCTAGGTACTGTCAGGACCCTCATACTCTGCTTCTGACTGGCTAGTAGTCCTTACCTAGGTACTGTCAGGACCCTCATACTCTGCTTCTGACTGGCTAGTAGTCCTTAATTAAACCTGGTATAAGTTCTCATTACAATTATGAACCTGAAAATGAGCATATGGGCGCTTCAATTCACCCATTTACATGTGAAAATATGCTAAAAGTAGTGATTATTTACATGGAGTCTGGTGGGTTTGGTGATGGTGATTTCAGAGCTGTTCCATGTTAAAAAAACGAATTTCACTCTTTAACAAGACGGTCCGTCTCTGTAGGGATCCTATAGGGATCCATAATGATATCAGACACTTAGAATAATAATCTGAGTCTTCAGCGGCAACAACACAACTTTCAGTGGACGCTGAACATCTGTCCTAGGGGTACATTACAGCCCGGTCCATGGCTGCCGGTTACAGCGGTCCCACCCAATATCAGACCAATTTCCAAAATGTTTTTTCCCATTAGGCACCGATACATGGGAAAATAGGGTCCAGGTTCAGAAATATCTAAAGTACCTTTTAAATAAAGTGTAGTGTAGACAAACAACCGACAGATGACTTGTAAAGAGCCAGCAGGGGTCCGGCTGGTTTTAAGCAAAGCAAAAAGACATTAAGGGGAAGTTCTTCCTCCTCCTCCTCCTCCTCCTCCTGCTGTGTTGGAAGCAGGACATGGAAAACCCTTATTAACTTGGATTGGATCGTTACTTTAATACCTGGCAAATAAGTGGATTAGCAGTGGGTCACTATGGATTAGCCATCAGGATTTTTTTGTCCGTCAGACGACTCCCCTCCTGGAAACCTCCTTCTAATCTCGTCTAAATCCTGCAAAGCAAAGGCTCGGGGCCAAGTGGGGCCAAGTGGGGCCCAGACGCTGGCCCGCTGTCGACTTCCTGGACCAAAACGGGGGACGGGCATCAGAGAAAAGAAACCCCTCTCCTGCGTTATTACCGCTTCTCTTTCCTTAGGCCTCCCTCCTCCCTCGCTGCCATCCCTCGCCCCAAAATGTTGAACAATCACTGAACACCTGACTTACCCACCCATAGGCGTAATATGCAGGGGTTACAACCCCCCCACGCACACCCACCCACCCAAAGAAAAAAACTATTATAATTTCCCTTACATAAATGAAGTCATTTGCACCATAACTCGATGCAGAAAAGCCACAGAATGTGAGTTTGATATGCTCAAAATTTCTATTTTGCTCAATACCACGCACCCCCCCCAAACCCCCAATGTTGAACCCAGTCAGTTGAACCCAAGCCTTGACAAACCCGGGCTGCGCGGCCGTATATATCTGAATAATAATATCATGCCCTTTTCGCTCAGCCACTTACAAAAGTTGTGTTATTTCTATAAATGTGAACCGATATGGTCGGTATAGGGCACATTTGGTCGCCCTGCCTGCACGATGGTCCCAGGATGTAATCCTCCTTTACAATACCACCGCGGCATCAAAGCTTGTGTTGCCATGACAACAGCCCTGACTGAACCCCCAATCCAGACCTCCTTCCATTCACACCAGCGTCCTTAATTGGCTAGGCCAGGCCTTTAAAACACACGTGTCTAACTCAAGGCCCGCTGGCCGAATCCGGCCCCTTGCTGAATTTGATGCATATCAATTTATTTTTTTGTCACTTTTTACAAAGTGTTGGCAATTTTGTTTCAACATTTTTGACGCTTTTTCCAACGTTTTCGGCATTTTCTTCGACATTTTGGTCGACCAGACTGTATGTGAGAAGACCACATGAGACATGTACAATGCAGTCAACCATATTTGACTTTTTCGATGACATAACAACAACAAACCGGATATGTGTGGCCCTTGATGTGATTCTCATTGGCTTAGTGAATTTAGAGCTGCTTAAAAAATATAAATTAAGGTTTTACAGTTTCTAAATCTAAAATTATTCATATATATTTTGTCTCTTGCCGTATCTCTTTGGTTTGTTTGTTGTTGCATTTGCTATTTAAAAGACACTTGCGTTGGGCCTTGCGCTGCGCCGGGTGCAAGATCAGGCCCCACGAGGTATTACAACTCTGTCCATTGTTTAGTTTTTGAGATATTCTCATTTTTATAAGCAGAGTGTAACGGCGTTTTTTACTTTCCTCAGCAATAGGAAGTACGCTGCGCCCGGTGCAGGATAGAGCCCCTAGATGGCGCTGTAACATAGACACAGATACTCTCCCAAATCTTGTTGTCTTGTAAGTTGAGTCTCTCTCACTCTCTCTCTCTCTCTCTCTCTCTCTCTCTCTCTCTCTCTCTCTCAGATGAAATGGGCAAAGGTGTGTGTGAGGCCCCCTTTTAGCCTGTCGGCCTTCAACAGGAGACGGTCCCGGGACAAGAAGCAGCCTCCACTCCCTAAATCTCTAATGGCCCTGACACCCCAACCAGACGGCCGTGTGCCGACGGACTGACCCCCCCCCCCCCCCCCCCGGAACACACCAACGTGATGCCGATTGCCGACGGCAGCTGATTGGAGCTCTTGGCGTGCCGCTCAGAATACGATCTCATGTGGCCGGGTTGGATCAGTGGGTAGAGCAGGCGCACATATATTTCGAGGCTGTTGCCTCGACGCAGGAGTCCAGGGTTTGAGTCCGACCTGTGACGATTTCCTGCATGCCCCCCCCCCCCCCTTCTCATCTAGCTGTCCTGTCCATTAAAGGCGGAAAAGCCCAAAAATGATCTAAAGAATACAATCTCACATTTTACTAAATCAGTGTTTCTGAAAACATTTTAAGGAGAAATCGGCCGTGCAGCTGCTGAATCTTCATTTCAGATCCACAAAGGTCAGTTTAAAAGACTTTCTTCAGATCAGATTTTGAGACTCTAGTCACGCTCATCCCGCTCCTCGTTTCCGGGTTAGCTCTCCACCAATCAGATTGGTCATTTGAGTCCGACTGCCGGCAGTGCCGGCCTGCCAACCGAGCATGTCAGGTCACAAAATGGCCAAAATGGCCGACCGGATGATGAGCATGACTATATTGTCTCAATATCTGAGGAAAATCTTCTAATTGTCTAAAACAATGGTACAAGTTACATTTTTTCTACCTGAAAATCAACGTCCTTACCTTATTTCCTGTGACAAACATGTATTCCTGACTCAGAACATTATTCTGGATATGACACTTATGTTGTTTCCATAGTGGATTTTTAACATGAATTATAACCTTATGACAAAAAACGAACCCCACTTCCATGTTTAATTGTGTGCTAGTAGAGACTGATGCATTCCCTGAACATAGATGTTATCTCAGCTGTTTGAAATTGAGATAAAGACAATATTTGCTAATAGATTATGAAGGAAAATTGTATTTCTGAATTTTTTAAACCCCAAATAAGTCCCG
>CM057246.1:2304569-2312069 GCA_029931835.1 Etheostoma nigrum
TGTCTGTGCGTGCGTGCTGTATGGGTGTGTGTGTGTCTGTCTGTGTGTGCGTGCGTGTGTGTGTGTCTCTGTGTGTGTGTGTGCGTGCGTGTGTGTTTGTGTCTGTGTGTGTGTGTGCGTGTGCTTGTGTGTGTGTGTGTGTCTGTCTGTGCGTGCATGCGTATGCGTGTGTGTGTGTCTGTGTGTGTGTGTGTGTGTGTGGGTGTGTGTGTCTGTCTGTGTGTGTATGCATGCGTGCGTGTGTGTCTGTGTGTGTGCGTGCGTGTGTTGTGTGTGCGCGTGTGTCTGTCTGTGTGTGTGTGTCTGTCTGTGCGTGCATGCGTGCGTGTGTGTGTGTCTGTGTGTGTGTGTGTGTGTGTGTGTGTGTGTGTGTGTGTCTGTCTGTGTGTGTATGCATGCGTGCGTGTGTGTGTGTGTGTGTGTGTGCGTGTGTGTGTCTGTGTGTTAGGGTGACCAGACGTCCCCGGTTTCCGGGGACAGCCCCCGATTTTGGTGACCTGTCCCCGGCTGGATCTGTCCCCGGAAATGTCCCCGGTTTTCACTGTGACTGACAGACCCAAAATTGGAATGAAAGAAAGAAAACTCTGACCAAACGGAGCCGATCGAGCAGCGCTGCTCAGAGCTCAGAGATGTTTTAGAAAGCCGTATTTTACCATGCTAAAATCACTGAATATTTACATGGAGTCTGGTGGAGATATGCTGCTCTATACACGCTAAAATCACTGATTATTTACATGGAGTCTGGTAGAGATATGCTGCTCTATACATGTATATATAGAGCGTATCTCATATCTCATGTATGCGAAAATCATGTATGCTAAAATCACTGATTATTTTTATGGAGTCTGGTGGGTTTAGCCAACGCAATTTCGCGGACTTTTATGTTTTAAAAAAGGATCTTAATCTTTAATAGAAAGGTCGACCTCCTTAGAAATCCTTTCCATAATGTTATCAGACACTTAGAATATTAATCTGAGTCTGTCAGCAGCAAAACGAGCACTTTATGAACGTAAATACAAGCTGGACAATTATCCCATTAACTTCCATTGTAGCTTGTTTCTCTGCTGCCGACTGCAGCGATCTCGTTTCATACTGCATCAATGTCAAAGGAAAATCTTTCCTCAATAGTTTATATTGTATCAGATACTCAGCTCTAGGTCTAGTGTCCCCGTTTTAAGTTTTACAAAAATTAAAAACATGACGTGCTTTGGAGGTATTTACGCTTCTGATCTGAAAATGTCCCCGGAATTAGTCTGAGAAATCTGGTCACCTTACTGTGTGTGCATGCGTGCGTGTGTCTGTGTGTGTGTGTGCGTGTGTGTGTCTCTCTGTGTGTGCGTGCGTGTGTCTGTCTGTGTGTGTGTGTGTGTCTGTGTGTGTGTGTGTGTGTCTGTGTCTGTGTCTGTGTGTGTGTGTGTCTGTGTGTGTGTGTGTCTGTGTCTATGTGTGTGTGCGTACGCGTGTGTGTGTGTGTGTGTGTCTGTGTGTGTGTCTGTGTGTGTGCATGTCTGTTTACCTGATGATGTAAACACTCCCCCATTAACACTCTGACATCAACTCCAGCCAGCCTCTGTTCATTAGTTCCCATGATGCAACACCAACCTAGCAACCAGACCTGTGGCTAACTCCCCTGCTGTTTCCACGCTCTCATTGGACAGGTTCCTGGGGGTCACGGGCCCGGTGCTGCCCCCCCACTGCCGACCCGCCATCTGTCCCTGAGATGCCGCCCCGGCGCAGGCAGAGCCCACCGGGAACAGCTGCCGGCGCTGACGGGGGCGGCCAACCGGAGCCAGGACCTGGCGGGAGGCGGCTTTGGGCGAGGCCTCTTTTAGCTCGCTCGGCGCCGAAGCGGCCCGTCACATCCGGGGACTCCGATCTCTCGGAGATAATCTCCACCTTTGACATCCCTTTTTTTTTAAATGTTTCCATCATTCACTCAGAACTTAAGAGGATGTGAAAGGTGATTCTCCCCAAAACAAATGCACTTGAAGAAGCTTTAAATGTATGTACACCAATGTTTCCCAAAACTTAGAGTCGGGACCCAAAATGGGTCGCAGACCGTTTTTATTGGGTCGCCAATTGGCAGAGTAAAATGCATGGTGTATTTTTGTAAATTTGGGTCCCGGGGAGACACCAAATGTCTCTTTTGGGTCTTGAGCTGAAAAGGTTTGGGAACCACTGATATACACTAAGATGGGGGGAAAAGAATCAACACAGCACAGTATTGAGATATGTTCAGTGGCAATACTACACACATGCCAGGTTTGGATCTTTTATATATATTATATACTGTATTATATTGGGGGGGGCAGTAGCTCAGTCCGTAGGGAGTTGGGTTGGGTTAGGAACCGGAGGGTCACTGGTTCAAGTCCCCGTATGTGAATTGGTGGCTGGAGAGATGCCACTTCACCTCCTGGGCCCTGCCAGGTGCTCTTGAGCAAGGCACCGTACCCCCCCCCCCCCCCCCAACCGCTCAGGGTGCTGGTTCGGCTGGCAGCCCCCCCCCACACTCTGACATCTCTCCATTAGTGCATGTATAGATCCTGAGCATGTGTGTGTGTGTGTGTGTGTGTGTAGTTCAGGACTGTGTGTGTTAACTAACCAAGTGTGGACACAGAGTGTAAATTGTAATTTCCCCATTGGGGATCAATAAACAGATTAAAAAATATATATATATATATATATATATATATATATATATATATATATATATATATATATAGATGTTGGTCAGTTTGTCTGCTTGACATTCCCATTTTACAGCAATAACATTATTAGGCATTAGATTAGAGATCTGATCTGAGAACTTAATCTTTTTAGATGAAACAGATGTTGACTAAGTTTCCTTTTGGGGACTTCATTTGAAATTGGGAAAAATTAGAAGTTGGAAAAAAAGGTTTATAAATTGCAATATATCGCAGAATATTGCAATATATTTAAAATCGCAATAATATCGTATCGTGGCATACAGTAAGTATTGTGATGATATCGTATCGGGAGGCGTCTAGTGATTCCCACCCCTAAAATACAGTGTGAAAATACTGTAAATATTATTAAATGTACTTCAAGTGTGTGGACTTTAAGACTTGATTGATTGGAAACCCTGTGAGACAGAGACACTCGCCCACGAGCCTAAACAGCACCTCTGATTCATAGTTTAATAACTTATTAACCATAACAGCTATCGACTCACCAAAAGTTGCAGCTAAAACCTGACAAGTTAGCGGTTACGGAGGTCTCTTCGGGTCCTTCTAGCCTCTACAGGTGATTTTCTATCCAGCCTGGAACTTCCAGCCTCTTTCGGGGTCGTTGGGCATTAAATCCAAACCTTTAAATCCAAGATTGATCCACTTTATGTCCATAATTCATCGCGTTTTTGCTCATTTATGCCGCTAGCTCCCGCTGCTCTGTGTCTGCTCTCTGTTTACGGAAATACAGGCACCAGCATGCCCATATATGGGAGACTACGTCACCCAAAGAGTATGGAGGGTGAATAGTGCCCTACGCCCAGTCAAAGTAGTCTAGTATGCGATCAAAGATGCTATAGTGCACAAGATAGATATCTGCAGAGGAAAATGGCCTCATTGGTTTCAGATTTGGCATGTATTTATTTTATATATTATATATTTGGACCTTTTTTGAAGAAATATTAATAGTATGTGCTTTATATGAGTTATAATGTTTATTATGTTTATTTTTCCATGTAGAAGAACTGTTTTAGACACGCAAATGCTTGTGTAGCATTGCTGTGGGTGTAATATCAATAAATTATTAGATTATTGGCATAAGTAAATGTCATGAGAGCAAAAGCGTCTTGACTTTCTTTGAAAAAATGTCTGTATTTTGTCATCTGCATAAGTTCTAATGATTATTTCTTCACAGTGTGACTCCCAAGACATATGAGAAGTGTTTTAGAGAGTAAAATGGCTTATTTATTATTTATCTGTCTGTGATATCAATACATATCTGGAAGATTCATGTTCCGTTTTATTTATTTATTTGTCTTTAAGGTCCTACAACCATTTTTAACATTAAAGTGACCTCACTGCAACCCAAATATTCTACTAACCCAGTTTGTCCTGAACAAGATGATGTTCATATCTTGACTGTAGACAACAGGGCTGATGTTTTACAAGTTATTATAAAATAAATCCAGACGGACAATAAACTGTAAAAATGGCCTTAGGGCTCAGATTAAGCATGAACCAATTAAGGGGGGACAGCCTTAAAAATGAGAATTTGTTCTCAAATCGACTCACCTGGATAAATGAAGGTTAAAAAATAATTTAAAAATCACTAAAGCCAGAAAGTAAAGAACATCCCCAATTAGTTGGAAACATTTCCCGAGGACTGGGCATGGCTGTGTGACTCTGTGATATGTTGCTCTGCAGAAAAAGAGCTTTTATATTTCATGCCAATAAAGAAAACTCGGCCTGACAGGAAGGACAGCTTGACAGTTTATTCAAGCTGCAGTTTAAGAGCCAAGAAACTCCAACCTGTGCAGAGAATACAGAGCAGCTCGTGGTGCTGAATATTCCTGATTCTACATCTGTACACGGGGCTTTGTGGGCTGCTATTTGTTGAGGTTAATGTTTCTTATTGCCAGTAAACACACCGCGATGACTGAGGCAGAGACACTTGAGTAAAATGTCAACACTTCACCTTCAGAAGACAGACGCCTATTATCCATCCAAGGCTGAGTATTCAATGTTATCTGGGAGATAAGGGCAGCGTTATTATGTCGCTCATAAATAAGAATATCGAAACCTGAGAATGAAATCAATGGAGATAATAAAACGCCGTAATATCCACACATATATATATATAAATATAAAGGCGGACAAAAGAAGAGATGGACCTGGATAATGACACGTCTGTCATAAATGAATGAATTACTGAATGAATGATATTTTATTCACCTGTCATGCCGCAAAGTGGCCCATTGCACATGGATTAAATAACAGAAAAAAAAACGTTCTGGCAGCTCATTAACCGAATAATTAAAAACTAAAATTGAACTAAAAATTGCAGCTGAAGTAAAAAACTCAGAACATTTTCTTTTATTTCAAATGTTATTTCACATTCTCTCAGATAAAGTCATTTTGACGCTTGTTTCAACGCTTCTTATTTTTGTTTTTGGTGCTTTTTTTACACATTTTCAGTGCTTTTTGGTCCACTTTTGAAGCTTTTTTGAGGTTTTTGACGCTCCTTTATCCAGGGACCTCCTGGGGAAATGCAGACGGAGCACAGATAAAGTACCCATAATGCAATCTGAAATATAAATAAACACAAATACGACTTTGAATCACTTTCTATGGACAATTTCAGTCATAAAACTGTTAATAAACAGAAATTTCTTAGAGTGTGATACAAAATTAATTTCATCCACAGTCGACCCCCAACTCCCAACCCTTAAAATACTGACGCTTGACACACACACACACACACACACACACACACGCACACACACACACACACACACACACACACACACACACACACACACACACACACACACACACACACACTTGGTCAGTGGCTGTCAGGACCACATACCGACGCTAAAATGCCCTTTAGCGCCTGAACGCACCGTAAGAGACAGCGGTAGAGAGTAGTACGTAAGACGCAGGAGTTTTTCTTCACTAACAAAGTAAAAGAGATCAAAATGCAGATTTTACCCAACTAACCTGCAGAAAATGAAAGAAGACATTGATAATGTGATTCATTATTTTAACCCTCATGTTGCATTCATGTTGCCCTCATATTGTCCCCATGTTGTCCTCATGTTGTCCTCATGTTGTCTTCATGTTGTCTTCATGTTGCACTCATGTTGTCCTCATGTTGTCCTCATGTTGTCCTCGTGTTGTCTTCATGTTGTCTTCATGTTGCACTCATGTTGTCCTCATGTTGTCCTCATGTTGTCCTCGTGGTGTCTTTATGTTGTCCTCATGTTGTCCTCATGTTGCCCTCATGTTGTCCTCATGTTGCCCTCATGTTGTCCTCATGTTGTCCTCATGTTGCCCTCATGTTGTCCTCATGTTGTCCTCATGTTGTCTTCATGTTGCCTTCATGTTGTCCTCATGTTGTCCTTATGTTGTCTTCATGTTGTCCTCATGTTCTCCTCATGTTGTCTTCATGTTGTCCTCATGGTGTCTTCATGTTGTCCTCATGTTGCCTTCATGTTGTCTTCATGTTGACCTCATGTTGTCCTCATGTTGTCTTCATGTTGTCCTCATGTTGTCCTCATGTTGCCTTCATGTTGTCCAAATGTTGTCCTCATGTTGTCCTCATGTTGTCCTTATGTTGTCCTCATGTTGTCTTCATGTTGTCTTCATGTTGCCCTCATGTTGTCCTCATGTTGTCTTCATGTTGTCCTCATGTTGCCCTCATGTTGTCCTCATGTTAACCTCATGTTGTCCTCATGTTGTCCTCATGTTGCCCTCATGTTGTCCTCATGTTGTCCTCATGTTGTCCTCATGTTGTCCTCATGTTGTCCTATATCAATGTTCTTTGTAATTCCCCAAAATAACATGATTGATTCCACCCAACGCTCTTTGCCAAGTACAAATCTCTACTTTCATTAATTTTGGGGCGTCTTATTCAATTTTATAGCATTTGGAGAAAAAAATTCAAGTGCTTTTGAAATATTGAAAGTAAAACCATTAACCATCAACATCCATTCCTTTAATTTTAGTCTAAATAATTCCTAATTTCTGCTTTTCTAACTAAAACATTAGGTATAATTTCCTATAAATGAGGTTTATTGACCATAAATTCCAAAAATAACTGTAAAACTAAAGTTAATAAGTTAGTGTTACGTAGTGTAGAAAATGTCAAAAAATGTGACAAACATTGAAAATAGGGACAAAAACGTAAGAAAAAGTTAAAAGCCAACAGAAGTGTTGAGTTTCAATTTTGACGGGAAGACAACAACGAGGGTTAAAGGAACACGCCACCGTTTGTTGAAATACGGCGTATCGCGGCCTCCCCCAGCTGTAGGCAGGCGGCATTGTTAATCTCAGTGCATGCACGTTTGAGTCCGGTGCAACACCTGCAGCGCCGCCGCTAGTTAGCTTAGCATAATGAATGTAGCAGCAATGATAAGTTGCTGGTTTTTATGACCTAATTACTTCTTGTGGCCGGCGTATTCACAACAAGTACAAAGAGCTATGCAGATTAAGACCAGACGATTTTGTAGGCAGATATTGATTTGGGACTATATTAGGTGGAGGCACAGCCGAAGCACTGTCCCAAATCAATATCACACACACACACACACACACACACACACACACACACACCTATCTATATCTCACTACAACACCAGCAAAAATAATCCAATCATGGACACGCCACCGTATGCATGCACTGCAGCTCTCAGCTTCTTCGCTGTTGTACATCAGACAATTGCTGGCCGAGCCCCGATTTACAGCTACTGCCAAACACACACACACACACACACACACACACACACACTCACACACACACCTCCTTCTGTAG
>CM057246.1:2314569-2347069 GCA_029931835.1 Etheostoma nigrum
TTAGAGGCCTGTTGTAGAAGAGAAGAGAAGCATGGAGGGAGGAGACAGATGGAGGCGATGCGCTTCACTGAGGACAAACTCATTCTCTTTCTTTCTCTCTTTCTCTCCATCTTTGAAGTAAAAGTAAAACTATCTCATCAATTTCACATCAAAGGAAAAGTCTTCTCTTCACTCTATGTCCTTATATTTCCTTTTTTCTGTTTCCTTTCCCATCTTTCAAAGCCTAAATTTGCACATATTCTTAAAAAAAATAAAAAAAGAAGTCACAAACTTTCATATCATGCCGACTCAAAGGATTTCTATTTCATCCTCACATGTTTAGTTAAGTTATAGCTTAAGGTATTGAAGGGTAAGGTTTGGATATTAATGCGCTACTGGTGTGTTATTTTAAAATAAGACATAAATGTTAACACTATAACGTTTTAAGTTACTGTGAAATTATGAGTAGTGGCCACCTAATCGGTAAAAAGTTCAAAAATTAAGAGTTTTCAAAAAAACTCATGATTTGTCTGCTCATTTTTAAAGGACCCCCCCCCCCAAAAAAAAAATATATCCAAGGAAGAAAAAGAAATGTTGTAAAAAATGTCAATCTTTGAAAATAAATACGTCACAAAAGCATAAAAATCAACATTAAAAACGTCAAGAACTTTTTGAAATATTAAAAAAAAGTCACCCGTTGAAAGCATGTTGAAAAATAAAAAATCCCCAAAAAAATGCAAAAAAAATCTAAAATCTAAAAAGTCAAACGCCAATTTATTTCTTGATTGTTCATTGGCTCATTCAAATCACATGACTCTGATACGATGACGCCCGGGGTGGGTAACTGGGTTGAATGGTTCCTGTACTGTGTAGAAGGGCTTTGGGTAGTCGTTAAGGATAGAAAAGAACAGTCCATTTCCATTTACTTCCATTTAAATCGTCTCCCCAAATCAGTCTAGGCTTATCTAACATGTAAAGCATGCTAACACACACACACACACACACACACACACACAGGTTCTTACCTGCAGCATTCAAGCTGCAGACGACATCCTGCACATGAACATCTTTGCTGTTTTTACAGTTTTATCTGGGAATCAAACCGGTGGCTGATTAAGAGCTGGGATAGAAAACCTCCCTGATGCTCCGCCTCTCTTCCTCTCTTGTTTGTGTGCATGTGTGTGTGTGTGTGTGTGTGTGTGTGTGTGTGTGTGTTTGTCTGTTGTGTGCAGCAATTACTTCAGCTCTCAGACTGATGCAATCAGCAGATAAAGAGGTTGAGTGTGTGTGTGTGTGTGTGTGTGTGTGTGTGTGTGTGTGTGTGTGTGTGTGTGTGTGTGTGTATGTGCCCAAATACAGTATGTTTGCATGTGGTTTCATCTGGGGAGATGAATGCACCACACACACACACACGCACACACACACACACACACACACACGCACACACACACATGCACACATGCACACGCGCGCACACACACACACACACACACACACACACACACACAGACATAAATCAGCTTGTTATCCAGCAACCATCAATGCCAGAGACAGATTCCCCTCCCTCTCTCTCTCCTGCTCTCTCTCTAGGTCTCTCTCCCATTTATACCTCTTTCACTTTTTTCTGTCCTCCCTCTCCCTCCTCCACTCTATCTCTCTCTCTATCTCTCACCACAAAACACACATGCAATCAAATCCAACAAAAACTACATCCTTCCCTCTCAGTGTCTCTCTCTCTCTCCCTCGCTCTCTCTCTCTGGGTTTTGGTTTTTTATTCCTCTTTCCCTCCATCTGTCCATCGCCAGGCAGGAAGTGGGTGCATTAGCCGAGTGAAGATGGGATGATGGAATTAACGTCCATTATCTGTCCATTTACAGGACAGAGAGCAGGATGAAAGAGGGAGGAGGAGGAGGAGGGGAGGAGGAAAATGATGAAGATCTCACCACGCTAAGTGAAACCTGGCTCTCGGCTCCGCAGAACAAACCACAGGAAACATGTTTGTGTTGTCAGCGGCGGTTTGGACGAGCAAACACACCCGGAAACATGCTCTCATTTTCAATCCGAAAGCGTGTGTGTTCGTCTGTATTTTTCTTGTTGTTAACACATTATAAGAAAATACCAAAAATACCATCTATAGGCACTGGGGGAGCATTTCTATCTATCTAACTATTACACATGTATAGTTTAAATGCTGGAAAAGGCTCATAACAGCTGATTTTTATCAAACAACAAGGAGGAAATAGTGCATTGTCTCCCATTGTGGGGACTATTTTCAGTGGCGGATTAATCCACATTTGGGGCTGTAGTGATGGTGGGATTGACTCGGCGTGGTCAGTCTTTTCATAGGATATTTTCGGACATAAAGCGCCCATATTCTGCTCATGTTCAGGTTCATAACTGTATTTTGAGGATGTACCAGAATAGGTTTCCATGGTTTCATTTTCAAAAAACATCTCCCTTCTATCCTATCTTTGTTGGGAGCTGCACATGCTCAGTAGCTCGGTAAGATCCCATCAGCTAGATAACTCGTTCTCCAGCTTTGGTCAGTCCAAGGCAGGATCAGCTGGGAGACTTCTTCTAGACCAGGGCCACTTGAAATACCTGCAGAACAGGGACATGTAACACAGCAATTCTCCTCCATCTCTGGTACAGTACAGCGGGGCAGCAGTTATGTAAATGGGACAGCTGTTTGTGTTTACACAACATGTCATGAGCATCCAGATTACACCTGGATTATGTCCAGATTAGAGTAGAGTACTATACATATGGGGGGATAATCCACCTTAAAAACAGCAGGATGGAAAAAGCAACCAAGATGCATTAAGAACAAACTGGAATCACGCAGAGTACTTGAGTGGACACATTCGAGACATGTGTTGTCCAAGTGCAAATCCATCTGTCTCCACAAATAGCAACAAACCAAAGTCCAGTGGCACGTGAGCTTGCCAGCGGGAATCCACAAGGCAGCAGCTTAGTTTGGTACACCCGTACGGCGCGTTCTCATGAACATGTCCGTAGATAATCTTACCAAAAATGCATGCACCCCAAATTGCATGCAACACATTCTCGCTCCCATCGCGTAAAATACAGACGCTCGGTCAGGTGAATATGGTGTTGTTATTAACGGGACAGATGGGTTTAGGAGAAGAAGAACAGGACAGTTGGGTTTAGGAGAAGAAGAACGGGACGGTTGGGTTTAGGAGAAGAAGAACGGGACAGTTGGGTTTAGGAGAAGAAGAACGGGATAGTTGGGTTTAGGAGAAGAAGAACGGGATGGTTGGGTTTAGGAGAAGAAGAACGGGACGGTTGGGTTTAGGAGAAGAAGAACGGGATGGTTGGGTTTAGGAGAAGAAGAATGGGACGGTTGGGTTTAGGAGAAGAAGAATGGGACGGTTGGGTTTAGGAGAAGAAGAACGGGACGGTTGGGTTTAGGAGAAGAAGAACGGGATGGTTGGGTTTAGGAGAAGAAGAACGGGACAGTTGGGTTTAGGAGAAGAAGAACGGGACAGTTGGGTTTAGGAGAAGAAGAACGGGACAGTTGGGTTTAGGAGAAGAAGAACGGGACGGTTGGGTTTAGGAGAAGAAGAACGGGACAGTTGGGTTTAGGAGAAGAAGAACGGGACGGTTGGGTTTAGGAGAAGAAGAACGGGACGGTTGGGTTTAGGAGAAGAAGAACGGGACGGTTGGGTTTAGGAGAAGAAGAACGGGACGGTTGGGTTTAGGAGAAGAAGAACGGGACGGTTGGGTTTAGGAGAAGAAGAACAGGACGGTTGGGTTTAGGAGAAGAAGAACAGGACGGTTGGGTTTAGGAGAAGAAGAATGGGACAGTTGGGTTTAGGAGAAGAAGAAATGTGCCTAGGGTTGTACACAGCGCACACACACTATGCTTGTTACACACACATTACCTTGCAAATCCTCCATCAACAGCAATGCGCCTGGCTGTCAAAGGGAATGGGAGAGGACCTCTGATTGGTTGATTGCCTCTTACGCACAAAACACACCTGTGATTAATGAAGACACTAAGAACAACCCTTTAGGACCATGCGCCCCTTTTGGACACGCCCTAAACTACACCCCCTATACTTGTTAGTGCTTGAAATGATTTTTTTAGTCTTGGGTTCACAAAAGTAGCGCAATATGTGAATAACATTGTAAATAAATGTCTAAAATTAAATTTTGTAATATGGCTTTTTGAGTAGGAGTGTGGATTTGCTGGATTGTCTTTTGTCCTCAGAGGGTTAACACCAAAGTGTAGTGGACTAAGTAGAGACATACACACTAACAGGGGAAGGTAAATAAACTGTACAACCTGTCTAATAGGAAGGGTTTGAGGCCAGTCAGTTTGTCCCTGCAAGTGTCCACCAATCTGCCTGAAAGACCTGAGATCTGACCAATCAACAGTCAGTCACACAACTGAATGATCGATACGGTCTGGAAGAGGAAAACAGGAAGGAAGCAACTAAAGAGGTAGAGCTAGAGAGACAGGACAAGAGACAGGACAAACCAGACTAACCTGCAGAGACGAAGCCAGGCTGAGCTGTTTGGTTAGCCATTGATTTAACCATTGCTTGATTAACCCGTTCATGGTAACAATGCACAATAATGATGTCCAGCTGCGGACATTATGCATCTTCTTTAAGACTCAAACAACTGATTTACATTGTTTTCATCAACTGGGAAATGTTGAATCAGACAGAGGAAGTGAGAGAGTAAAGTATATCTGTAGAAGACGAGCTGTAATCTGTTGACCTCTCTGCTGGTACAACACACACACACACACACACACACACGCACACACACACACACGCACACACACACACACACACACACACACACACACACACACACACACACACACACACACATATTTCCTTGGGAAAATACCTGCAGCTAAAACATGTTTGACCATCAAAGTGGAAGATTGTACAACACTACCATCACCCCACACACACACACACACACACACACACACACACACACACACACACACACACACACAACCATGACCTCATTCCACTGTGTACAAGGAGATACAGCCACTTACAGACTCTCTCCTGCTCTCTATCGCTATCTCTCCACACACACACACACACACACACACACACACACACACACACACACACACACACACACACAGGGTGGTTGTAGCCTGTAGGCGTGCGAGCAGCTGTGAATAATTGTGTTTACAGATGGCATACGTACGACCTGTGGGTTGTGAGAGAGAGAGTTGGTCTTCACAAAAGAAGAAAGGGATGACATTTACACAGTCTCTCTCTCTCTCTCTCTCTCTCTCTCTCGCTCTCTCTCTCCTCTTTCTGTTTTCTGCCAGTTTAAACTATTTCACTTCACTCAGCTTAATTGGCGTAAGTGGTAACGAGGCATTAACAGCCAAAGCAGAACAATGAACAAAAGAGGCAGAAGTATAAAAAAAAGAAGTGTTTTTAGATGCGTGCCTAATGAATCATTTGGCTCCCGAAAGCAGGTAAATTAAGTACTTTATTTACGCCAAAAACGATGCTTTAAAAATAAAAACGCTAAAAGCAAACAGCTACTGTATATTATGATCTAATTTCTAAATTATAAGGCAGTGTGCAAAATATCTGTGCTATAGTAGATATGATGTAGTCAAATGGATTGTAGTGGGTATACTGTACTGTATATATATATATATATATATATATATATATATATATATATATATATATATATATATATATATATACATATAAAATATAGGCTAGAATCGCCCTAGTGGGGGGTCTGGGTGTATTCACCGGGGAAGTTTTCAGCATCAACAACTTCATTTTCTGTATTCGGATACGCTTTAACCAATTTATGGTGGAAATACCTTTATTTATCCTATACAAAGATGAAAATCACAGATAACAATTCAAAATATATCAAAATTATAATGGAAAGTATGAGGTATACTAAAAATAAGAAATGTTGCTAAAAATCCTGTGGTATTGCATCTTTTTAGTTATTAATTTGTGTTTGTACAGTGATACAATGACTATTTAAAGGGCTAGTTCAGATCTTTTAACGTGGGGTTGTATGAGGTACTTATTTCTAAATTCATTCATTTGATTTGAGTAGAGTATGATTTTTGTACCGCTCGATTTCTACATTAAAACAGGCAGAAAGGAAAAAAGTCAACATGCTAACGTCAGGGTAATATTACGATAGCATAATGTCTAAGATAGAGCTAATAATAATATATTATATTATATATTATATTGTAATATTTTCAAGATTTGTACATTTGATTGCAGCTAGTTTGGTCCATGCTAAACTGGCTTTACAAACATAAAAAGTAAAGCACAAAATGTGTGTGTGTGTGTGTGTGTGTGTGTGTGTGTGTGTGTTTGTGTATGTGTTTTTGTGTGTGGGTGCGTGGGTGGGTGTGTGTGTGTGTGGGTGCGTGTGGGTGCGTGTGTGTTTAAGTGTGTATGTGAGTGAGTGTGTGTGGGTAAATGTGTGTGTGTGTGTGTGTGTGTGTGAATGTGTGTGTGTGTGTGTGTGTGTGTGTGTGTGTGTGTGTGTGTGTGTGTGTGTGTGTGTTTAAACAGCTTGGTTACTCCTACTGCTAACAGAGCTAACTACAACCTAGATTCTGAACCCGGTTTAGCAACAATGAGACTTTTTTTACTACTCAGCTTCTACATTAAAACAGGCAGAAGCATGCTAACCTCACGCTAATATTATGCTAACGTAGCGTCAAAGTCTCACCAGCCTACCTGTTCAGTTACACCAAAACTATTCAGTTAAAAGTTAGCATCAAAGTAAAAACAACACAGTTGTATTTCCCAGATTTTAGTATTTCTACGGCTAACATTATGAGAATCCATGCTAACAATATTTGACCACAGCTAGTTAACTAGCTTTGAACCCGTCAAAAATAAAGCTAAAAACATCTTTATGTGTGTTGTGGTAAACCTCTGTCGTGATGTAGCATCATTAGCATCATTTACACCTTTACAGTATTCATGCAACTCAGTTTTTAGTGTCTTTTCCAATCAAAGCAGGCAGAACTGTAAAAGTCAACATGCTAAGTCATGCTAGTATAATGCTAACATAGGGTGACCAGACATCCCCGGGGACAGTCCCCAATTTTGGTGACCTGTCCCCGGCTGGATCTGTCCCAGGAAATGTCCCCGGTTTTCACTGTGACTGACAGACCCGATACTGGAATGAAAGAAAGAAAACTCTGACCAAACGGAGCCGATCGAGCAGCGCTGCTCAGAGCTCAGAGATGTTTTAGAAAGCCGTATTTTACCATGCAAAAATCACTGATTATTTACATGGAGTCTGGTGGAGATATGCTGCTCTATACACGCTAAAAGTAGTGATTATTTACATGGAGTCTGGTGGAGATATGCTGCTCTATACACGCTAAAAGTAGTGATTATTTACATGGAGTCTGGTGGAGATATGCTGCTCTATACATGCTAAAATCACTGATTATTTACATGGAGTCTGGTGGAGATATGCTGCTCTATACACGCTAAAATCACTGATTATTTACATGGAGTCTGGTGGAGATATGCTGCTCTATACACGCTAAAATCACTGATTATTTACATGGAGTCTGGTGGAGATATGCTGCTCTATACACGCTAAATCACTGATTATTTACATGGAGTCTAGTGGAGATATGCTGCTCTATACATGCTAAAATCACTGATTATTTACATGGAGTCTGGTGGAGATATGCTGCTCTATACACGCTAAAATCACTGATTATTTACATGGAGTCTGGTGGAGATATGCTGCTCTATACACGCTAAAATCACTGATTATTTACATGGAGTCTGGTGGAGATATGCTGCTCTATACACGCTAAAATCACAGATTATTTACATGGAGTCTGGTGGAGATATGCTGCTCTATACACGCTAAAATCACTGATTATTTACATGGAGTCTGGTGGAGATATGCTGCTCTATACACGCTAAAATCACTGATGTTTTACATGGAGTCTGGTGGACTTTTATGTTTTAAAAAAGGATCTTAATCTTTAACAGAAAGGTCAGCCTCCTTAGAAATCCTTTCCATAATGTTATCAGACACTTAGAATATTAATCTGAGTCTGTCAGCAGCAAAACGAGCACTTTATGAACGTAAATACAAGCTGGACAATTCTCCCATTAACTTCCATTGTAGCTTGTTTCTCTGCTGCCGACTGCAGCGATCTCGTTTCATACTGCATCAATGTCAAAGGAAAATCTTTCCTCAATAGTTTATATTGTATCCGATACTCAATGAGATGTTGCAGAAACAACCCTGAAGCAATAAAGTAAAAGCTGTCAGATAAATGTAGTTCAGTCAACATGACAACATTATGAAATATTGGGACTTTTTATCTTGAAATATTGGGACATCTTGAAATATTAGGACTTTTTATCTTGAAACATCCCCTCTGAGGTGTAGTGGAGTGGAGTATGAAGTAGCAGCAGGGGTGGGTCTAGGATCAGACCTTGGGGGGGCTCAGCCCCTATTGAGAACAGCTCTAGGTCTAGTGTCCCCGTTTTAAGTTTTACAGATAAAACCATGACGTGTTTTGGAGGTATTTACGCTTCTAAAATGAAAATGTCCCCGGATTTTGTCTGAGAAATCTGGTCACCTTATGCTAACAAGTCACTCAAAAGTGAAAACATTTTGGTTTTAGGTGAATCTTTATGTCGATGTATCACCGCTAGCATCTCACTCAGCTCCTTGGCTACCTTTCCCATTAACCTGTTAATGTTAGCTACATGTTTTAAAAGCTAAACTGTCAACCAACATGCTAACATGAGCATGACAAAGTGCATTGTGTTAGCGTGCTCGCGCCTAGTCTCCCTCTGTGGATCTATAAGTGGAGCTCATGGAAGGTTGAGTATGATTTACATAATTGGGAAGTTAATTCGTTAAGCCGTGGGAGTTGATTATATTGCATATTGATTGTGTTGTGCTGCTGTGAGGTCACATACCTCTTTAACGAACAGCGTAGGGAATTGTGGGAGTCTGATTAAAAATGCAAAGTTAACATTCCTGCTGACGAGCCGCATTTTGACATGTGTGCGTGTGTGCGCGTGTGTGTGTGTGTTATGAAAACAGTGTTAGTGTGTGTGTGAAAGCCAGCAGTGTTTTCGAGTGTGTGCATGGATGGACGGATGGAGGAGGTGAAATTAGGTGAAGAGGGAGAGGGAAACTCCACCTGGTCTTACCGTTCTCCGGGTGCTCCATCTCGCCAATGCTGCCGTCGGGCGTGGTCCGCTCGTAGTGGTCCTCCGGCAGCGCCAGGGGCCCGATCCGTGGCCCCGACGACGACTTGGAGCTGGGCGTCTCCGACTCCTCCAGGCCGCTGTCGTAATAGCTGTGCTGGGACGCGTCCTGCAGGTCCTGCGCCTGATTGGCCGTGGAGAAGGTCACTCGGCGGTGGGGGGGCTGTGATTGGCAGACAGAGAGGAAGAAAAAAAAGGGGGCGGGATTAGCTTCTCAGACATTAAAAAGTCATGATGACAATTTAAGTTAAATTTAACATATATCATTGGTTTCATTAGAAATCAGTGTGAGTTTGATGTGGTGCAGATGAAGCACTTTAAATGATTAAAGACATCAAGTAGGAGCCAGACTGTAAAAATAACTATGAAGAAGCCATTTGGATCCAGCGATTGGTCCAAAACTTTCATCGCTTTGCACTCAAAAGTTCTCCAACTCACTGATTTGATTCCTCACTTTAATTTTGCTCCTGAAAAACACAAGATATCAGTTTCCTCTCGTAGCGGCTTTCATGTCTCGTGTCGTCTTATTTCATTTTACATCATCCGATTATCTCATTTTCTATCATCTCTTATTTAAAAGCCAGTCAGACGAAGACGTTGGCATCAATCTCCGGCCGACTCCCAACGCCACAAATCTCAAGAACTAAATTAATTGGTAACTTTATAAGAACAAATACAAGCAGTTATTGAAGTTATTCACTTGAAACTGACAAGACGTGTTGGGATTCATTAACCCTCTGAACCCTGAGGCCATTTTTACAGTTTATTGTCCGTCTGGATTTATTTTATAATAACTTGTAAAACATCAACCCTGTTGTCTACAGTCAAGATATGAACATTGTTTTTTTCAGGACAAACTGGGTTAGTAGAATATTTGGGTTGCAGTGAGGTCACTTGCATGTTAAATTTGGTTGTAGGACCTTAAAGACAAATAAATAAATAAAACGGAACATGACTCTTCCAGATATGTATTGATATCACAGACAGATAAAACAAAGGAGAAGTGCCCACCAACGCAGATTTACACAGATTTGTGAACAATATTTAGGAGAAATAAGTCTTTTGTGTACATAGAAAAAGAGTCTTATATCTTAGAGTTCAGCTCATGAAAAGTGGGGGCGAACAAAAAGGGTTTCGGGCTCATAATTGTGTTCAGTGTTTGATTGAAAACTTAATAAAACACTGTTTTTTTCAGAAGCCGAGTATAGCTCTGACAAAACCTGAAAACCTGAAAACCTGCAATGCAAAATCAAAATACTTTCAACTAAAATGCACACTGATAAAACATCTTTTTGCCTCCTTCTGTGGATGTAATGGAAATACACATGCATACAAAGAAACATACCAAATGCATCCAACCAACCACATTCACTACTATAGATTACGTTGAATGTTTCAGACAAACATTTTTTAAGTCACCAATCGGTAACAACTGTTTATATCTGCATCTTTTTTGCACTACTTACCTTTTTGCACTACTTACATTTCAATTTGCACGGCTGACTGTTTATCTACAGTACCAATTGTTTACATATACATCTGCATTATCGTACTTTAACTGTAATATGCAATTACTTTCCACTGCACTTTAATTCGGATAGCTTCTGCCCAAACTTTATTTGTACTACCTTAAATCATTGTTATACTGCTCATTTTAGCCTAACTTATTATATCTATCTGTTAAAATTCTGTCTATAATAGCCGCCTGTATATATATTCATAGTATATATTCACCTGTAAACTCTGTAAACCAGTAGTATATTATGCTCATTGTACATATCTGTCAAATCTCTACTTATAGTAATATCCACCTGTATATTATATTCAGTACATATCCAGCTGTAAATCTTGCTCACAATACTTGTTATCTATATTTTATATTCATAGGACAAATCCATCTGTAAAATGTTTATAATAGTATTAATTTCTATACTTATTCAGTACATATCCATGTCTTGCACTCATGGGACCAGTGTACATCCTGCACTTACTGCTTTTGCACTTCTGGTTAGACCTAAACTGCATTTTGTTGCCTTGTACCTGTGTAATGACAATAAAGTTCATCTAATCTAATCTCTAATCTAATGAAGGGCAAAGGTTAAATCGGGACCATGGTTTTCTCCCTTCATTTCCGAGTCATACAACGCCCAAATATATTAATAAAGGATATCTAAAAACAAGCGCATATTGTATGGTTCACTTTAAGTTATGTATATGTTAATGTGAAATAAATATAAGCCTGCTTCTTCCACGATATATCTCATCTCATATGGCTCCAAATATAGATTACAGCGCCTTAGATTGCACTTTATTTGTGTGTTTCTCCGCCGTGTGTGTGGTTGTTCTCCTGCAGAGTGCTTCCTGTCATGGAGCACATGGTTTTAATAAAAGCAGCAGGCCGAACACACACTTTACTGCTTCATTTACTGTGTGTTTCTGGGGGTGGAAGGTAGCTGTCTGACGCGTTGTGTGTTTGATGGTTTCGTAATTAGAATACAATTAGCCCTCCCGTAGCACTGCAGGGACGACTGACGCCACACACACACACACACACACACACACACACACACACACACACACACACACACAGAATGCAAATACACAGAGTGCTGCTAAACAAACTGATTCAAAGGTACACAATGCACAGTCAAACATTTCAATTGTGTACACACACACACACACACGCACACAGACACACACAGACGCGCACACACACACACACGCACACACACACACACACAGACGCGCACACACACACACACGCGCACACACACGCACACAGACACACACAGACACGCACACATACACATACACACACACACAGACGCGCGCACACACACACACACGCACACACACACACACACATACAGACGCGCACACATACACACACGCGCACAGACACACAGACGCGCACACACACACACACACACATACACAGACACAGACACACACACAGACAGCTGACCGGCCTGGCTGATAAAGAGCACCATCTTTGGCTCGGCAGATACTCCGTCACCATGGCAACTGGGCGCTGTCAGGACAGTAAAACCAGCAGATCAGAGCTCATCACCAAGAAACTGACTGAGTCTGAGCTCTTCTTTTATTTTATTTATTTATTTTTTTAAATGCCTTTGTCTCTTACTTTTTTAAGCAGCTGTTTTTACAGCAGCTGAGAGCTTCACATGTGTTCATAGACCCAATCCCAATGTTTCTTTACAATAACTTCCAGGTAGAAAACTCCCGAATACAGGGGCAAGGTACAACTGGATATCTATCTAAATGTTTAATTTTTATTTTGATGCTTTCATATGTTCAACACTTTGAGTAGCGTTAGCTTGAAGAGCTAACGTACCTGTTGGGCTGCAGACTAAAGAACATGACACTCTCTCAATGAAAGTCTCCTTTAGCGTCACATCTACAGACGCTTGGTCGGGACTTCTGGAGACACTTTACACGCCGTTACCATGACAGAACGGGACGTTGGGTTTAGGAAAACGACTGGTCGACAGGTCGGATCTCCATCTTTTTGCTCTGGTGTTTCCCCCTCTCATTCTCCCTGCTCTGGCGCTTCCTCCTCTCATTCCCCCTGCTCTGGTGTTTCCCCCTCTCATTCCCCCTGCTCTGGCGCTTCCTCCTCTCATTCCCTCTGCTCTGGCGCTTCCCCCTCTCATTCCCCCTGCTCTGGTGTTTCCCCCTCTCATTCCCCCTGCTCTGGTGTTTCTCCCTCTCATTCCCTCTGCTCTGGCGCTTCCCCCTCTCATTCCCCCTGCTCTGGTGTTTCCCTCTCTCATTCTCCCTGCTCTGGCGCTTCCTCCTCTCATTCCCTCTGCTCTGGCGCTTCCCCCTCTCATTCCCTCTGCTCTGGTGTTTCCCCCTCTCATTCCCCCTGCTCTGGTGTTTCCCTCTCTCATTCTCCCTGCTCTGGCGCTTCCTCCTCTCATTCCCTCTGCTCTGGCGCTTCCCCCTCTCATTCCCCCTGCTCTGGTGTTTCTCCCTCTCATTCCCCCTGCTCTGGTGTTTCCCCCTCTCATTCCCCCTGCTCTGGTATTTCCCCATCTCTCCTCCTGCTCAGCTGTTTCCCTCTCTCATTCCCCCTGCTCTGGTGTTTCCCCCTCTCATTCTCCCTGCTCTGGTGTTTCCCCCTCTCATTCCCCCTGCTCTGGCGTTTGCCCCTCTCATTCCCCTTGCTCTGGTGTTTCCCCCTCTCATTCCCCTTGCTCTGGCGTTTGCCCCTCTCATTCCCCTTGCTCTGGTGTTTCCCCCTCTCATTCCGCCTGCTCTGGTGTTTCCCCCTCTCATTCCCCCTGCTCTGGTGTTTCTCCCTCTCATTCCCTCTGCTCTGGCGCTTCCCCCTCTCATTCCCCCTGCTCTGGTGTTTCCCTCTCTCATTCTCCCTGCTCTGGCGCTTCCTCCTCTCATTCCCCCTGCTCTGGCGCTTCCTCCTCTCATTCCCCCTGCTCTGGCGCTTCCCCCTCTCATTCCCCCTGCTCTGGTGTTTCCCCCTCTCATTCCCCCTGCTCTGGTGTTTCTCCCTCTCATTCCCTCTGCTCTGGCGCTTCCCCCTCTCATTCCCCCTGCTCTGGTGTTTCCCCCTCTCATTCCCCCTGCTCTGGTGTTTCTCCCTCTCATTCCCTCTGCTCTGGCGCTTCCCCCTCTCATTCCCCCTGCTCTGGTGTTTCCCTCTCTCATTCTCCCTGCTCTGGCGCTTCCTCCTCTCATTCCCTCTGCTCTGGCGCTTCCCCCTCTCATTCCCCCTGCTCTGGTGTTTCTCCCTCTCATTTCCCCTGCTCTGGTGTTTCCCCCTCTCATTCCCCCTGCTCTGGTATTTCCCCATCTCTCCTCCTGCTCAGCTGTTTCCCTCTCTCATTCCCCCTGCTCTGGTGTTTCCCCCTCTCATTCTCCCTGCTCTGGTGTTTCCCCCTCTCATTCCCCCTGCTCTGGCGTTTGCCCCTCTCATTCCCCTTGCTCTGGTGTTTCCCCCTCTCATTCCGCCTGCTCTGGTGTTTCCCCCTCTCATTCCCCCTGCTCTGGTGTTTCTCCCTCTCATTCCCTCTGCTCTGGCGCTTCCCCCTCTCATTCCCCCTGCTCTGGTGTTTCCCTCTCTCATTCTCCCTGCTCTGGCGCTTCCTCCTCTCATTCCCCCTGCTCTGGCGCTTCCTCCTCTCATTCCCCCTGCTCTGGCGCTTCCCCCTCTCATTCCCCCTGCTCTGGTGTTTCCTCCTCTCATTCCCCCTGCTCTGGTGTTTCCCTCTCTCATTCCCCCTGCTCTGGTGTTTCCCCCTCTCATTCCCCCTGCTCTGGTGTTTCCCCCTCTCATTCCCCCTGCTCTGGTGTTTCCCCCTCTCATTCCCCCTGCTCTGGTGTTTCCCCCTCTCATTCCCCCTGCTCTGGTGTTTCCCCCTCTCATTCCCCTTGCTATGGTGTTTCCCCCTCTCATTCCCCCTGCTCTGGTGTTTCCCCCTCTCATTCCCCCTGCTCTGGTGTTTCCCCTGATGTAAAGAATGTGATTGTTTTTAGAGCCGTTTATTTTAAAGAACACAGACATGCTTTTTAGGGTTGTGCAGCTAGCCAGTTGTTTTTTTTCCCCCTCGCAAGATTCCCAACAAAAACAATACAGAACGCATTCACACACAACAAACATTTCCATTTGGCCAATATTGATCGGTCTAAGGGTTAAATGTGTGCGGTGTGGCGGTGTGTGTTATTAATAACTGCTCCCTGCTTCCTCTTCTGTTTTCTGTGCAAGCATTAGGAAGTAAATCACATCTATATATACATAAAAAGGGAAATGAAGCGGATCACATCGTCTCGACTTTCCTCCAGCGCGCCCGAACGCACCGCACACACACTCTGCACCATCCCTGTTTCTTTGCCCTTTTAGTACTTCTGCTTGTGTGTGTGTGTGTGTGTGTGTGTGTGTGTGTGTGTGTGTGTGTGTTTGTTTGCTGGAAATAGAAGTGCCTTCTCAGCAAGTTGCACCATGGGAAAGTGGAGCAGATCAGAGGGGAGGGGAGGGATGTAAAAGACCAACCAACATCCAGAACAACCTCCACCTCAGCCTCCTCCCACCCGCCCCTCCCCAACCCCCCCCCCCACCCCCCGCCATCAGGACGTCCCACTTGTTCTAGATCGGCGCAATGTGAAGGACTGCCTGACCGCCTGCCCTGATGTTCCTCGCTGCTCTGCTCTTTTCCCTCTCCAGTGTTTCCCACACATAGGCTAATTTGTGGCAGTGCGCCACACAGTCAACACCGGACGCCGCACACTGCGTTTCATTGTTCAGGTTATTTAAACAACACATTCGCTCAGCTGCATTTCCTATCTCCGTGGTTAGCACTTCTGCCTCACAGCAAGAAGGTCCTTGGTTCGAATCCAGGTCGATTCGGGCCTTTCTCTGTGTGGAGTTTGCGTGTTCTCCCCACTGGTGCATTTACAGAAATGTTCATTAATGCACCTAATTAAATAAATAAATAACATGTACAGTAACTTAATGGCAACAATTGGCCAGAAAGGTAAAGTACTTCCATTTACAACATTTTATGTAATCACTGTAAAATACAAAACAATTAAACACAACATAGGAAGTAATTTTACTATTTACAGTACTCTATTATGATTTTTTTACAGTAATACTTAGATTGCTTTCGCTATGGATTTCTTTCAACCAAATTGCCCAAAAATAACTTGGATGATTCCATACGTTCTTCAGGTAAAAAATAATGATTACTTTCATTGAATTTTGGGGGTGTTTTATTTAATCTTATAGCATTTTATTTTATTTTTTTTATGGTTTCCAAACAGTATCGGGACTAAACTCTGACATCGACCCATCTGTGATCCACTCAACATCCTCTGCTTTTAACTATTAGTCAAAATAATTCATAATTTCTGCCTTTTTAACTAAAAACGCATGTATAATTTGATATAAATGAGGTTTGTTGACCATGAATTCCAAGAATAAATGTAAAAATCTGTTATTAAACTAGCTCAGGTTTTTAAAATAAGCGCCAAAAGCTGGAAAAAGTGACAAATAAAATCAGAAAAAGCGATGTTCATTTTCTATTTTGATCTGGAAGGACAAGTTCATGTATAACGGGAAGACAACACGAGGTTTGTGGAGTAGATTCGATAGGCCACCCACGAAAGGCAGTGCAGATATGCAGTTGATGTTTTGATATACAGTATATATATTTTATTTTGAAAGGCTTTACACAGATTTACTTTGCTGTGTTTTAACCATCCACACATATAAAACACACACAAGTGTGTTTAGTGCATACATTGTAACAGCAATGAGGGTCAGTAATTAAGAATTCAAGGAAGAACAGCTCATCGCGGCCTCATTCCTCAACATCAAACTGTTAATGCTGCACTTTGAGCGAAGTTTCGGCTAATTTCCCCACCAAAGGAGACGTTCAGTCTTCTGCAGGCAGAAAATGCACATATGCACTTTTATGTAAAACAATGAGGCCTGATGAACCATTTTCCCTTGAATCCAGAGTAACTGACCTTCATCATTGCTGAGTGAAACGCTGAGGCCATGAATATGCAGCTGAATCCCTCATGCAGAAAAGGCAGAATTAAAGAGGCTTTAAAGGGAACACAGCTACAGATACAGATACTTCCTGCAGGAAGAGGAGACGGCGTCTCTAAGTGACAGATACGAGGCAAAAAAACACACATCAGCGTCTGTATGTATCTAGTATCTAGACATTTATACTTTTCAGTTGTTTTTTAAGACTTGGTATATTTATATTTATCACTCCACATGCTCTGCACACCCATATAAGCATGCATTTATTTTCATTCATATAACTAATATCTCGACTTTCCCACAGTGTTTTTAATTGTTTCTGTGCTGTATTTTGTTTTAAGCTGTGAACTTTGCATGTGATTTCGTACTTATAAGGTGTACTGTGTGTGATCTGGAATCTTGAATCTACGTTAGGAAGCTACAGGGCAGTGTGTTTCAAAACATAACCTGTGCAAATGAGAAAAAAAATGAATGTGTTATTGTACCCAGCTCTTCTGGAAATGCACTTCCGAATGCGTCTCTGTCCCCAGCACATTTCACACCAAGCTGACGCCCGTGTGGATGTTCACCCGAGAGATAAGATAGAGATTTAAATGGCTTTTTCTAAGAAGGTGTAGTCACGCAAAATCTAGTTAGTTATAGTTCAGACTGGTATGCTCCTACTGCTCCTCGTCCTCCTGCAGTCAGCAATAGAGGAGGAAGAGGGGAACCGATAAGAAGCTCCAGACCTCCATGTCCTCCTGCAGGAGATGGAAGAGGAGGATGAAGAGGAAGAGGAGGATGAAGAGGAGAATAGGCCCATTCACTGGTGCACATTGTTCAGAGATGATTAAAAACCAGCGAGAGGAGAAATGCACGACGCCTCGCTGGCTGTTTGTCAGCTGAGACACGGACAGGGAGATAACTGTGTGTGTGTGTGTGTGTGTGTGTGTGTGTGTGTGTGTGTGTGTGTGTTCCTCATTACCTCTCTCTGTGGGAGATAAGAGTGTGAGAGGCTGCATTGTGCATGCGTATAAAAGTCTGTCCTTATCAAGTATGCATGCACACACACTCTTGAACCAACACACATTCACACAAACTCTCTCTCTCTCTCTCTCTCTCTCTCTCTCTGTCTCTCTCTCTCTCTCTCTCTCTCTCTCTCTCTCTCTCTCCCTCACCCCCCCCCTGTCTCGGCCCACGTGAGGAGCGGCTGTCAGCGATAATTCGACACAACTGTGTTAAATCAGAGAGGAGAATGCTAAAACACAGGGCTTTCGAGCCGGGGAGCAGAGTTCATGGCCTGAAGAAGTGAAGGAGAAAACCCAAGACTCTGACCCAGGAAACAGGAGTTTGTGTCCCTGGAGTACTACTTAAGCGGACCGGTGTTTTAACCCTAACCAGTATCTTTTTTCTAATCTTAAAGGTCCCATGGCATGAAAATGTCACTTTATGAGGTTTTTAACATTAATATGAGTCCCCCCCCAGCCTGCCTATGGTCACCCAGTGGGTAGAAATGGTGATAGGTGTAAACCGAGTCCTGGGTATCCTGCTCTGCCTTTGAGAAAATGAAAGCTCAGATGGGCCGATCTGGAATCTTGCCCCTTATGAGGTCATAAGGGGCGATGTTACCTCCCCTTCCTCTGCTTTGCCCGCCCAGAGAATCTGGCCCACCCATGAGAGAGGGACATCATGGCTTTCAAACGTGCAAAGTGGACGTTGGTCAAGGAAACACCCCCCCCAGCCTCCACCTAATTTCGTAGGTTATCTATTGAACTGCATACATTTTCATACAATATCAAACAAACCTGTACATTGCAGTCATGTGTCCTTTGAGCAAAGCAGCGATTAAACACTGTAAATCTGTAAATTATAGAGTAGGTCTAGACCTGCTCTATCTGTAAATTATAGAGCGGTCTAGACCTGCTCTATCTGTAAATTATAGAGCGGTCTAGACCTGCTCTATCTGTAAATTATAGAGCGGTCTAGACCTGCTCTATCTGTAAATTATAGAGCGGTCTAGACCTGCTCTATCTGTAAATTATAGAGCGGTCTAGACCTGCTCTATCTGTAAATTATAGAGTGGTCTAGACCTGCTCTACCTGTAAATTATAGAGCGGTCTAGACCTGCTCTACCTGTAAATTATAAAGTGGTCTAGACCTGCTCTATCTGTAAATTATAGAGTGGTCTAGACCTGCTCTATCTGTAAATTATAGAGTGGTCTAGACCTGCTCTATCTGTAAATTATAGAGTGGTCTAGACCTGCTCTATCTGTAAATTATAGAGAGGTCTAGACCTGCTCTACCTGTAAATTATAGAGTGGTCTAGACCTGCTCTATCTGTAAATTATAGAGTGGTCTAGACCTGCTCTACCTGTAAATTATAGAGCGGTCTAGACCTGCTCTACCTGTAAATTATAGAGAGGTCTAGACCTGCTCTATCTGTAAATTATAGAGTGGTCTAGACCTGCTCTATCTGTAAATTATAGAGTGGTCTAGACCTGCTCTATCTGTAAATTATAGAGTGGTCTAGACCTGCTCTATCTGTAAATTATAGAGAGGTCTAGACCTGCTCTATCTGTAAAGTGTCTCCAGATATCTTGTTATGAATTGATAATATAAATAAAATTTGAATGGTCTGGTTTGCGTGCCACCGGCTGTGAGTCAGAGCTGATTACCGAACATCAGGCTTTACTGACGCTCCTGTGTCTGTTTATGATTCTCAAATGAAGTGATCAAGGCTTTTATAAAATTCAAACTCCCAACAAAGGATCTAAACACTTCCTCCTCTTCCCCTGAAGTGTATCCGACTAATAAACTGCTCCGAGGCTCGGACTGATACTGTGTTTGATTGCTGATAATGGACCAGAGAGCAGCAGCTCTGTGTTTCTATGGAAAGGTCACACACGAGTCCCAATGAAGAAGCAGCGGCAGGGAAATGAGTTCCCATCAGAGCGCAGACGGACTGAACCTATGCAAAACTAAACAAACACACACAAGGCCATCTATGCGTGTGTGTGTGTGTGTGTGTGTGTGTGTGTGTGTGTGTGTGTGTGTGTGTGCAGAGGGCAGGGGAACAGAAGAACATAGCTGCATGAACTTCAACACAATTAACACTGAAAAACAACTACCTGTGCCATTTGCCATGGCAACTTATCTTGCCATTTGTATGGTTACTTATCATAAAATATGTATAGTAACCTATATATATATATATATATACTAACATATGTATACTAGCATATATAGTATAATGTGACCGTACAGATACTACACTCGTGTACTATTGCTGACGCTATCTCCATCCTTCCTTCCGTGTCTTTGTCTAACAGAAACCAGCTGTATCACTGAATCTGTCACTCAGCATCACTCTGCCTCACACACACACACACACACACACACACGCGCACACACGCACACACACACACACACACACACACACACACACACACACAGATGAAACAGGTCAACTGAGTCTCTCATCTGGTTCCCAGAGTTTAGTTGTACGCCTGTATTCCTCTGCCCTGCAGGTGTGTGTGTGTGTGTTTGTGTGTGTGTGTGTGTGTGTGTGTGAGATCACTGAGCCAGTAAATCTAGTGTTATACTGGCAGAACACATGGAGCCCTAACTCTGGAGCACACACTCACCTCAAGCATCACAACACACACACACACACACACACACACACACACTGTACGCCAAAGAGCTGTCAGGACTGCAGCTCTGTGTGTGTTGTTGTGTTTAAAGCTGACAGTGACAGAGACACTGACGCAGCAATCCAATGAACTCTGGAGTGTCTCTCTCTCTCTCACACACACACACACACACACACACACACACACAGAGAGAGAGAGATCAGTAAAAAGAACACATTTTCTTCTTCTGCTTGTATTTTTTCAATTTGCTGCCTCGCTGCTCTCTCACGCAGCGCTCTAACTCTCTGACAGGAGAGAACGCAGCGCTGATGGTTGACAAGCGGACAGGAAACCCCGCAAAACTGCCCCCGAGCGAGGGGATGACAGGGTGAGAGGGTGGCGGGGTGAGAGGGTGGCAGGGTGAGAGGGTGGCGGAGTGAGGGGGTGGCGGAGTGAGAGGGTGGCGGAGTGAGGGGGTGGCGGAGTGAGGGGGTGGCGGAGTGAGGGGGTGGCGGAGTGAGAGGGTGGCGGGGTGAGAGGGTGGCGGAGTGAGGGGGTGGCGGAGTGAGGGGGTGGCGGAGTGAGGGGGTGGCGGAGTGAGGGGGTGGCGGAGTGAGAGGGTGGCGGAGTGAGGGGGTGGCGGAGTGAGGGGGTGGCGGAGTGAGGGGGTGGCGGAGTGAGAGGGTGGCGGGGTGAGAGGGTGGCGGAGTGAGGGGGTGGCGGAGTGAGGGGGTGGCGGAGTGAGGGGGTGGCGGAGTGAGAGGGTGGCGGGGTGAGAGGGTGGCGGAGTGAGGGGGTGGCGGAGTGAGAGGGTGGCGGAGTGAGGGGGTGGCGGAGTGAGGGGGTGGCGGAGTGAGAGGGTGGCGGGGTGAGAGGGTGGCGGAGTGAGAGGGTGGCAGGGTGAGGGGGTGGCGGAGTGAGAGGGTGGCGGGGTGAGAGGGTGGCGGGGTGAGAGGGTGGCGGAGTGAGAGGGTGGCAGGGTGAGGGGGTGGCGGAGTGAGAGGGTGGCGGGGTGAGAGGGTGGCGGGGTGAGAGGGTGGCGGAGTGAGAGGGTGGCGGAGTGAGGGGGTGGCGGGGTGAGAGGGTGGCGGGGTGAGAGGGTGGCGGAGTGAGAGGGTGGCAGGGTGAGGGGGTGGCGGAGTGAGAGGGTGGCGGGGTGAGAGGGTGGCGGGGTGAGAGGGTGGCGGGGTGAGGGGGTGGCGGAGTGAGAGGGTGGCGGAGTGAGGGGGTGGCGGAGTGAGGGGGTGGCGGAGTGAGAGGGTGGCGGGGTGAGAGGGTGGCGGGGTGAGAGGGTGGCGGAGTGAGGGGGTGGCGGAGTGAGAAGGTGGCGGGGTGAGAGGGTGGCGGAGTGAGGGGGTGGCGGAGTGAGGGGGTGGCGGAGTGAGAGGGTGACAGGGTGAGAGGGTGGCGGGGTGAGGGGGTGGCGGAGTGAGGGGGTGGCGGGGTGAGAGGGTGGCAGGGTGAGGGGGTGGCGGAGTGAGAGGGTGGCAGGGTGAGAGGGTGGCGGGGTGAGAGGGTGGCGGGGTGAGAGGGTGGCGGGGTGAGAGGGTGAGAGGGTGGCGGGGTGAGAGGGTGGCGGGGTGAGAGGGTGGCGGGGTGAGGGGGTGGCGGGGTGAGAGGGTGGCGGGGTGAGAGGGTGGCGGGGTGAGAGGGTGAGGGGGTGAGAGGGTGACGGGGTGAGAGGGTGACGGGGTGAGAGGGTGGCGGGGTGAGAGGGTGAGGGGGTGGCGGGGTGAGGGGATGACAGGGTGAGAGGGTGACAGGGTGAGGGGGTGGCGGGGTGAGAGGGTGAGGGGGTGGCGCTGTATTTTTGTTTGTATGTGAATTTCTGATTTGCTGATGTATGTGAACTGTCACTCATGACAAACTGTGCAACAAAGCAGAAACATTTTATTTTATATTTACTGGATATTTATGAGGAATTTCACATCATCAAAGGCTCAGCTGGACTCTATTTGTACGCATTTATGAAACTTCTGTATTGTATTTTTTGTACACATTCCTAAATGTTGAGTCTTTCTCACGCTTTCTGACTTGGTGTGTGCATTCCCAGCTTTTTGTCTGTGTGTGTGTGTGTGTGTGTGTGTGTGTGTGTGTGTGTGTGTGTGTGTGTGTGTGTGTGTGTGTGTGTGTGTGTGTGTGCATTAGTGATTTACTGTTAAGTTTATTTCCCTCAAGTATCATAACGAGCAACTAGAACTTCAGATCCGACCGAGGCAGAAAAACTGTAAAAAAAAGGTGAGATGAAGTAGTTTTCAGCTGACAGCTCTGGTATGTTAATCCCTAAAAACACCTCCTCCTCTTCTTCTTCTTCCTCCTCCTCCTCCTCCTCCTCCTCCTCCTCCTCCACCTCCTCCTCCAGACAGGAATGCAGCAGCAGGTTATAATTGGCTCAGGACGGAGCGAGGGAGGATGAAAGAATGAGAGAAATGTGGAGGGATAAAAAAGACGGAGAGAGACGAGAGATGAGGAGATTTGGTTTTGATTTGGCCCGGCTGTCGTCCAGACTCCAGAAACAATTATTTGAAGTTATGACTTCTCTTTTCTCTGCTAATTTATTGGCGGAAGATGTCGGATCAAGAGAACTCGGAGAATTAAGGATGGGGGGAGGACTTTATTCTTTTGTTTCAGAGAGTGTGAGAGAGAGTGTTTTATCTTTTCTTCTGAAAACTAAACAGTGAAAATCACTTTCTTTCTTCCTTTTTTTAAATTCATTTTGGAGGTGACGTCAGAGGAAACTTGGCTCACACTCTAAGAAATTTCTGTTTATTAACAGTTGACTGTATGTTTTCTAACAGAAATTGTCCATAGAAAGTGATTCACAGTTGTATTTGTGTTTATTTATATTTCAGATTGCATTATGGGACCTTTATCTGTTTGGGCGGCCATGGAGGCCATTTACCCGTCTGCATTTCCCCAGGAGGTTCCTGGGTAAGGGAGCGTCAAAAACCTCAAAAAAGCTTCAAAAGTGGACCAAAAAGCACTGAAAATGTGTAAAAAAGAGCCAAAAAGTAAATAAGAAGCGTTGAAACAAGCGTTAAAATGACTTCATGTGGCAGCTTTATCTGAGAGAATGTGAAATAACATTTAAAATAACAGAAAATGTTCTGGGTTTTTACTTCAGCTGCAATTCTTTCTTCCATTTTTGTTTTTAATTATGGTTAATGAGCTGCCAGAACTTATTTCCTGTTTTTTTTCGGATTTATTTCTTAGAGTGCACAGTCACCTTTTCTCGGCTGAACGTGAGCTTGATCTTTGGTTCTGCGTCGCTGTGTGTGTGGTAGAGCGAGAGAGTGAGCTTTAGAGGAACTTCTGGCAGAGATAAAACTAACAAAAAAATAAAACTAACAAAAAAAACCATGAAACCTGCTTCTAATACAGAGATTAGAAGATACACACAATCACCTATAGGATAATTAGGAACACCATACTAAGACTGTGTATGACCCCCTTTCTCCTTCAGAACTGCCTTAATTCTGCGTGGCATTGATTCAACAAGGTGCTGAAAGCATTCTTTAGAGATGTTGGCCCATATTGAGAGGATAGCATCTTGCATTTGATGGAGATTTGTGGGATGCAAATCCAGGGCACGAAGCTCCCGTTCCACCACATCCCAAAGATGCTCTATTGGGTTGAGATCTGGTGACTGGGGGGGCCATTTTAGTCCAGTGAACTCATTGTCATGTTCAAGAAACCAATTTGAAATGATGTGAGCTTTGTGACATGGTGCATTATCCTGCTGGAAGGAGCCATCAGAGGATGGGTACATGGTGGCCATAAAGGGATGGACATGGTCAGAAACAATGCTCAGGTAGGCCGGGGCATTTAAACCATGCCCAATTGGCACCAAGGGGCCTAAAGTGTGCCAAGAAAACATCCCCTACACCATTACACCACCACCACCAGCCTGCACAGTGGTAACAAGGCATGATGGATCCATGTTCTCATTCTGACTCTACCATCTGAAGGTCTCAACATAAACCGAGACTCTTCAGACCAGGCAACATCTTTCCAGTCTTCAACTGTCCAGGTTTGGTGAGCTCTTGCAGATTGTAGCCTCTTGGTCCTATTTGTAGTGGAGATGAGTGGTACCTGGGGGGGTCTTCTGCTGTTGTAGACCATCCGCCTCAAGGTTGTGCGTGTTGTGTCTTCACAAATGCTTTGCTGCACCTCGGTTGTAACGAGTGGTTATTTCAGTCAAAGTTGCTCTTCTATCAGCTCGAATCAGTCGGCCCATTCTCCTCTGACCTCTAGCATCAACAAGGCATTTCCCCCCCCCCCCCAGGACTGCTGCATGCTGGGTGTTTTTCCCTTTTCACACCATTCTTTGTAAACCCTAGAAATGGTTGTGGGTGTAAATCCCAGTAACTGAGCAGGTTGGCCCGTCTGGCACCAACAACCATGCCACGCTTCAAATGTCTTAAATCCCCTTTCTTTCCCATTCTGACATTCAGTTTGGAGTTCAGGAGATGGTCTGGACCAGGTCAGGAGATGGTCTGGACCAGGTCAGGAGATGGACTGGACCAGGACCACACCCCTAAATGCATTGAAGCAACTGCCATGTGATTGGTTGATTAGATAATTGCATTAATGAGAAATTGAACAGGTGTTCCTAATAATCCTTTAGGTGAGTGTATTTTTAAGGTAGAACTGCAAGTGGCTTTAGTTGTCATATAAGTTATAGTGACTGACACACACACACACACACACACACACACACACACACACACACACACATACACACACACACACACCCCGAGTGTGGTTGGTATTCTCAGGCTGAGGTCAGGAGGAGACGGAGGAGGGGGGTTGTCTTCGCTTTTTCGTTTTCATTTTCTCCTCTGACCATCACACACACACACACACACACACACACACACACACACACACACACACACACACTTCAAAAAGGTTGACGGATGAAGGAGGTTTTTTTCATCCATCTCCTGCAAATTCTTTTCCACAGCCGGCGAGATTTGAAAGGCGGCGAGAGAAGAGATTTCAGTGAACAGAAGACTCAATCAGTTGAACCTTTTTCAGGAAAAGTGCTTCCACTTACACCATACTGCGTTGTGGATTCGCATGCTTGTGTGTGTGCATGCAAGCGCGTGTGTCTGGTGTACGTTGATTTCTAAGTTAAAGGTACAGTCACAACAGACCGACAGACACACACACAGACACACACACACACTGCATTTTAACCCTTGACCCTTGCTGAAAATCTAATGTTCAGCACAGTTGTTTTGGTTAAAATGAACTCTTAATTCACCCATTTACATGAGGAAATATATTGGCTCTATACACGCTAAAAGTAGTGATTATTTACATGGAGTCTGGTGGAGATATGCTGCTCTATACACGCTAAAAGTAGTGATTATTTACATGGAGTCTGGTGGAGATATGCTGCTCTATACACGCTAAAAGTAGTGATTATTTACATGGAGTCTGGTGGAGATATGCTGCTCTATACACGCTAAAAGTAGTGATTATTTACATGGAGTCTGGTGGAGATATGCTGCTCTATACACGCTAAAAGTAGTGATTATTTACATGGAGTCTGGTGGGTTTGGTGATGGTGATTTCAGGGCTGATCCAGGTTAAACTAAAGGATCTCAAAAAGATTCTGCCAGATACAGCGTTCCCACCCAATACAGGACCAATTACACAGGATTGGATTTCCAAGTTTTGAAGACATTTTTTAATGTAGAGACTAATGAAAGGTGCAGGAAAATATGGATGGAAAATTACCATTTAAATTACATATTGGATGTAAATGGACTGTTCTTATATAGCGCTTTTCTAGTTTCAACTACTCAAAACTCTTTCACATAGGGAACAGGAACCATTCATACCAATATATCGGGAAATGCCTAATAAGGGCCGCCAATACATCAGTCATCCTAAGCATGAGTTTCTCCTCTGCTTCCATTGTCTGCCTCTATAGGGCTCACATACATGGAGGTCATAAATCACAGCGACTCTCAGGACGCCAGCTATTGTGGAGGGATCCGTTAGTGACTCCACGTGTGTGTGTGTGTGTGTGTGGACCAGGTTTTACTACATTTGTGGGGACCAAAAACTGGGAATACAGTATACTTATGGGGTCCTGACAGCTTTGTGGGGACAAAATGCTGGTCCCCACAACGTTAAAGAGCTGTTTGAGGGTTAAGACTTGGTTTTAGGATCAGGGTTAGAATTAGGTTATGGTTAGGGTTAGGGTAAGGGTTAAGGTTAGGCATTTAGGTTTGATGGTTAAGGTTAGGGTAAGGGGCTAGGGCAGGGGTCTTCAACGTTTTCCAGGCCAAGGTCCCCCAAACTGATGGCGAGATGGAGCGGGGACCCCCTAATTATATATATTGTATAAAATTGTGTTATATCAAACTGGTCCTATAGTGCCATGTGTAAATGTACCTTGTTATTGTGCATTCAATACTAAGATACTCAAATAATACACATTTATGGAGAAGATAGAAGCAGAGTCTCTGATTGAAAATTGCAGGGGGGGAATATAAAAAAAAGTCTAATCAACCAAAACTTTCGCGACCCCCATGCAGTACCTCCGCGGACCCCCTAGGGGTCGCGGACCCCCTGTTGAAGACCTCTGGGCTAGGGAATGCATTATGACAATGACTGGTCCCCATAAAGATAGTGAGACAAGACTGTGTGTGTGTGTGTGTGTGTGTGCAGGTGTGTGTGAACGCCTGGGGAGGAGAGGCTCCATGAGCAAGCGTTTCAACATGTGTGTGCGTGGACGGTAAAAATAGTGGCAGCCGAGCGATGAGGTGCATTCAGGTTCGGGGCTCGATTGTCTGGAAACAATAGAGGGAAGGAAAACACTGCAGCGCGCCGAGTGTTTCTGTGTTTGTAAGCGAGGAGCTTCTGCTTTGGGAATAAAACATGACGTCTGAATAAAAAGACAAAGACATTTTAAACAGAAACAGGAAGGACAATCTTGCTGCAAAACATTTCAGCCGAGCGGACGCGTGAAAGACTAAACCGGCGTCCAGTCACGTCTTTTCTTTAACCCTCATGTTGTCTTAATGTTGTCCTCATGTTGTCTTCATGTTGCCCTCATGGTGTCTTAATGTTGTCCTCATGTTGTCTTCATGTTGTCCTCATGTTGCCCTCATGTTGTCCTCATGTTGTCCTCATGTTGTCCTCATGTTGTCCTCATGTTGCCCTCATGTTGTCTTCATGTTGTCCTCATGTTGTCCTCATGTTGTCCTCATGTTGTCTTCATGTTGTCCTCATGTTGTCTTCATGTTGTCCTCATGTTGTCCTCATGTTGTCCTCGTGTTGTCTTCATGTTGTCCTCATGTTGTCCTCATGTTGTCCTCATGTTGTCTTCATGTTGTCCTCATGTTGTCCTCATTGTCCTCATGTTGTCCTCATGTTGTCCTATATCAATGTTCTTTTTAATTCCCCAAAATAACATGATTGATTCCACCCAACGCTCGTTGCCAAGTACAAATCTCTACTTTCATTAATTTTGGGGCGTCTTATTCAATTTTATAGCATTGTAAAACAAATGGAAGTGTTTTTGAAATAGTATTGAGTAAAAGTTGACATATTCCAGTCTGTGATTATCATCAACATCCATTCCTTTAATTTTAGTCTCAATAATTCCTAATTTCTGCTTTTCTAACTCAAACATTAGGTATAATTTCCTATAAATAAGGTATATTGACCATAAATTCCAAAAATAACTGTAAAACTAAAGTTAATAAGTTAGTGTTACGTAGTGTTAAATGTCAAAAAAGTGACAAATATTGAAAAAAGTGTTGAAAACAGGGACAAAAACGTAAGAAAAAGTTAAAAACACTGATTAAAAACCGTCAAAAGTGTTGCATTTCAATTTTTTTTCAAAACTGTGTGATACAAGCATCCAGTGTGGAAAGTCCCAAACTCTCTCAATAAAAAGCACATTAAATTTAAAGCTTTAAATATACAGTTTTAGGGGGCTTTGATGGTAAATAGTTAAGGATAAAAATCACTCCTGAGCTCTACAGTTTATAGTTTTATATTTAAAACTTCAGCAAAAACAGCTCCTGGTTCACTACACCCTGATTTGTTTATGCTCCAGTTCACCCATTAGCAGCTAGCAGCTAGCAGCTAGCAGCAATCCAGTTAGCTTGGCTTCCGTGTGTCTGTGTGTTGGCCGGTGTCGCCGTGGCATGTTAGCCCGTTAGCCGCTGGGCGTTAGAGAAACAGACGTCTCTGCAGGAACGAGGTGGACACCGGCCAGAGTTCATTAGCATCCAGTCTGGATTAGCTGCTAGCGTGCCAAGACTGCTGCAGCCTTAGCCAAAAGAGACAACAGGCCCATAGGGAACAGAGTGGACAGTCTAATGCTAACGCTAACGCCAAGTCTAATCAGCAGCAGACAGGAGGGGAGACAGAGAGGGACGATGGCAGCAGCAGATCCTCCGGAATCACAATGAAGGAAACTCATCTTCATAAAGTCAATACAACCTCACTGAAAGCCAAACAGGCTGCAGACCAAAGTAGCTCAACATGGACATGGCATCTTATGTAGGGTAAGGGGACCAGATGTCTCAGACAAAATCCGGGGACATTTTCAGCTCAGAAGCGTAAATACCTCCAAAACACGTCATGTTTTTAACTTTTGTAAAACTTAAAATGGGGACACTAGACCTAGAGCTGAGTATCGGATACAATATAAACTATCGAGGAAAGATGTTCCTTTGACATTGATGCAGTATGAAACGAGATCGCTGCAGTCGGCAGCAGAGAAACAAGCTACAATGGAAGTTAATGGGAGAATTGTCCAGCTTGTATTTACGTTCATAAAGTGCTCGTTTTGCTGCTGACAGACTCAGATTAATATTCTAAGTGTCTGATAACATTATGGAAAGGATTTCTAAGGAGGTCGACCTTTTTGTTAAAGATTAAGATCCTTTTTTAAAACATAATCTTAGTCTTATGAGACGGTTCATTTAGTTTCATTTAGGAGTCTGTTCATGATGGTGTTGCTGAATCAGGTAAACAAGATACACACACACACACGCACACACACTCACACACACACACACACACACACACACACACACACGCACACACGCACACACACACACACACACACACACACACACACACACACAGACTCATTCATAGGGCTGACAATCAATCTATTGTTTGAATGATCTGATATCAATTATATATATATATATATATATATGACTTTTGTATGGGTGTATAAATAAAAAGTAATTAAACAAACTTGTCGGGGGTCAGTCAATCACTAATTGGGGGGGGGGGGGGGGTAATTAGGGAATGCAAAAGGTACAAAATGAGAGAATATAGTAAATTCAGGCTATTTAGTAATCTGTCCATAGTCTAACACCTGCAGGCTCTGCAGCTCCTCCTCCACATGTACGCACTGATAACAGCTGCAGACCTGACTCCCCCCCCCGACCTGACCCCCCCTCCCCGCCCCCCCACAGAGCCCCGAGCTCTCACCTGAGGACGCTTCAGCCCTCAGGAACACTGATGAACGCTAACATAACAACAACCTCCAACCTGCTGCACAGACTCTCTGCTCACCTTTGGCACACTGAGCAGGTGTAAAAGGAGGACAAGGACACACACACACACACACACACACACAGACAGACAGACACACAGACACACACAGTCATATACACACACACACACACACACACACACACACAGACAGACAGACACACAGACACACACAGTCATATACACACACACACACACACACACACACAGACAGACAGACACACAGACACACACAGTCATATACACACACACACACACACAGACACACAGACACAAACACACGCACGGAGACACACACATATATACACGTACACACTCACACACACACACACACACACACTAAAACCTTCCTGTGATGTTGTCCCATATTGATCATGTGATGTTGTCTCATAGTGATCATGTGATGGGAGACGGGATCCAACTTTGTTGTTGTTGAATGTTGTGATTCAGTGAAAATGAATGGAAACACCTTAAAATGTCTCAAATCAATCCGATATACCAACATGACCCTAAAACAGCGTCATGTGACGTCATCACCACAGGTTTTTATCGGCTTTAAAGCATTTATTCGAAGGAGTTTATTACCAAAACTTCAGATAATTCAATTAACAAGTGGATGAAAACTCAGCTGATGTCTCGTCCCTGGAGGCTGGGAGAAATCAATCATAAGTAGTAGTTTTTGCAATTATTCCATTCCTTCTATAGTGCTTCTTCATAGATAGATTTCTGAAAAACTCAAAAAATAATGAGCTGGTTTTACCAACTGGGGGCTTTTTTTTTTTTTAAATCTAATTTTTCTCAGAATTGATACCAAAATGTCACACAGCCTTCTTCATGAAAGAAGGGAAACAGAACAGTTAGTCGGTGGAATAAAACTCCTCTAATGTGAAGAGATATAGAGGAGTTGCATTAGCGGCTGCAGGGTGAAAACCAATCCACTTTATTTATATAGCACAATTTTAACAAACGCAAGGTTTCCAAAGTGCTGCACAAAAAGCTAATACAGAATAAATAGATAACACAGTAAAAGCACAATAATAAAATATATACACTACCGGTCAAAAGTTTGGGGTCACATAGAAATTCCCATTGCACTCCATTGTAGACAGAATGCCAGCTGAGATCAGTTGCATTGTTTTTTTAACCAGGGCAGTAATCAGATTACATTATGTGCTTACATAATAGTAAAATGGTTCTCCAATGTTTTTCTAGTGTTTTATTTTTAAATGATAGATTAGTACACAGAATGTGCCTTTGGAACATTGGATGAATGGTTGCTGATAATGGGCAATGTAGATATTGCATTAAAGATCAGCCCCCCCACCCAAATTAGCAGGTATTCTGTCTATAATGGAGTGGTATGGAAATGTAGAAGTGACCCCAAACTTTTGACCGGTAGTGTATACATACACACACACACACACACATATAAGGTACAATAAAATAAAAACAATAAAATGCACTGCCGGCATATAATAAAGGTATAAGATCATCACTCTGCCTGGTGTTAAAAGCCAAAGAAAAGAAGTGGGTTTTAAGAAGAGTTTTAAAATGAAAGGCCTGTCTGATGTGCAGAGGCAGCCCATTCTCACCCTAAAAACCTCACCCTGTCCCTGCTCTTTGAGCCCGATCCCAGTCTGTCAGCGGGTCTAATTAAAGTCGGCGCTGCGGAGAGAGAGCTCCACCTCGTTGGGTAATTTGCCGCGGTCTGAGGCAGGAACATGTTTACCACTCAGAAAACAGGAAGCCGGGTTTTTGTCAGCCTGCAGATAATTTAATAACAATGTGTTTTCTTTATCGCCAGAGACAAAGAAGAAGAGCAACATGAAAGCCACAGAGTCTGTTTGATCCTGCTGTGAATTGTGTAAAAATAAAGAAATAAAAGAAGAAAGTTGTTTTAACAGCTCGGAGGCGGAGCGGACTCACTGCAAACGCTATAAACCAGCCACAGAGTGAGATTTAAAAGAGGAAAGGAAAGTAATCCGAGTCCAGGTGGAGCTGAGGTGAAGTCCCACTAGAAAGGACGGGGAAAAAACTACAAAAATGGTGCTTTCGGACTATTTAAGATAGAGGCAATACCTTGACAGAGAGGTGAAATCTCAGCTATGTCAGCAGAACACAGGTGTGTGTGTGTGTGTGTGTGTGTGTGTGTGTGTGTGTGTATCTGTGTGTGTGTGTGTGTGTGTGTGTGTGTGTGTGTGTGTGTGTGTTTCTACAGCTGTGATGTAAGGTTAAAGGTCAGTGGTTAACTGCTGTAACCATGCCAACCAGACTACAGACACAGACCCACCCGTCGCCATGGAGACCCAAACAAAGCATCACGAGGAGCGAGCAGAGAGCTCCTGATGCTATAGGTTGTGTGTTGTCCTTATTGCGTGATGTTAAAGTGTGTTTAGTGATCACGGTGGAAGTGAATAACGAGCCATCGCCATGGAGACCCAAACAACGCATCACAAGGAGAGCTCCTGATGTTATAGGTTGTGTGTTGTCCTTATTGCGTGATGTTAAAGTGTGTTTAGTGATCACGGTGGGAGTGAATAACGAGCCGTGTCACAGAGAGCGGAGAATCA
>CM057246.1:2354569-2359569 GCA_029931835.1 Etheostoma nigrum
CTCAATACTGGACCAATTTCACATTAGATACCAATAAATACAAAAAATAACTCTACACAACTTTGTTAAGCCTAGCTTAGCACAAAGACTGGAAGCAGGGGGAAACTGTTAGCGTAGCAACATCTCCTTTTTTAACAGTGTTTCTACCTGCATGTAGCACAATTAAAGACCTCTCTGTGTCTCTACAGACGGATAATCTGTCAGACAGACAGGTTCCTCTCTGTAAGTCGCCGTCATCAATCTCCAATCAGTCCGTCTTATTGATGAGCCCACAGAGCCGCCGCCAGCTGGCAGCCGCAGGAGAGACGGACAGACCGAGGGAAAGAGAGACGGATGGAGTGATGAGGCGAGTGATAAATAAAAGCATGTCTCTCGGGAGCGGCAAAGCCCCTCCCTCGCCAATAAAAGACATTAAAAGTCCCATCTGATGCAGGTTTTATGACTTTGATCAGGGTAATGTTCTCTGTGATGTGCTTGTCTTAAATGTTATTTATTTACATCCCTTACACTGCGGCCATTTTAACATTTGTTCCTCCGGCGCTGTGTATTCGCCGAACCTGTTTGAGGGGTCATAAACGAGTCGTAGTTAGGATCATCTGTTTAATTGATTGTGAAAAGCAGGACCTTCATGAACACACAGGAGCTACTTAGAGCATTCAGAGACTACAGGGAGGAAGATCTACGAGCTCTATAAGCCACGTTTGCTACAACCAAAGGACTTTCACCCAGTTTTTGGGAAGTGTTTCAATCTACAGGCTGATCTCATGAAATGGCGTATGTATGACACGCCATAGTATGCCATCTCTGGCCTGTTATCAAGACATGTACTTGCTTTTTAGCGTGTTTATTAATGCCGTTTGGCCTCCATTGACTTACATTACCTCGCAATAGCGTGTGAATTTACGCCGTAGCGAGTAGCGTGAAAAGGCAAAAAAAAAATCGCCAAACCCACCAGACTCCATGTAAATTAACAGCAATTTTATTAGTGTAAAACACACTTCATTCAAAGACGACAGAAACAAAATAAAAACTATTAAAAGCCGTCGTGGTTTGTCCTTTCAATGTTCCATAAATCACAGCTCTGGTTTGGTTAAAATAAAACCTTAATTCACTCATTTACATGTAGAGATAAGCTGGCTCTACACACGCTAAAAGTAGTGATTATTTACATGGAGTCTGGTGGAGATATGCTGCTCTATACACGCTAAAAGTAGTGATTATTTACATGGAGTCTGGTGGAGATATGCTGCTCTACACACTGCTAAAAGTAGTGATTATTTACATGGAGTCTGGTGGAGATATGCTGCTCTATACCTGCTAAAAGTAGTGATTATTTACATGGAGTCTGGTGGAGATATGCTGCTCTATACACGCTAAAAGTATTGATCATTTACATGGAGTCTGGTGGAGATATGCTGCTCTATACAAGCTAAAAGTAGTGATTATTTACCTGGAGTCTGGTGGAGATATGCTGCTCTATACACGCTAAAAGTATTGATCATTTACATGGAGTCTGGTGGAGATATGCTGCTCTATACCTGCTAAAAGTAGTGATTATTTACATGGAGTCTGGTGGAGATATGCTGCTCTATACACGCTAAAAGTATTGATCATTTACATGGAGTCTGGTGGAGATATGCTGCTCTATACACGCTAAAAGTAGTGATTATTTACCTGGAGTCTGGTGGAGATATGCTGCTCTATACACGCTAAAATCACTGATTATTTACATGGAGTCTGGTGGAGATATGCTGCTCTATACATGCTAAAAGTAGTGATTATTTACATGGAGTCTGGTGGAGATATGCTGCTCTATACACGCTAAAAGTATTGATTATTTACATGGAGTCTGGTGGAGATATGCTGCTCTATACAAGCTAAAAGTATTGATTATTTACATGGAGTCTGGTGGAGATATGCTGCTCTATACAAGCTAAAAGTAGTGATTATTTACATGGAGTCTGGTGGAGATATGCTGCTCTATACACGCTAAAAGTATTGATTATTTACATGGAGTCTGGTGGAGATATGCTGCTCTATACATGCTAAAAGTAGTGATTATTTACATGGAGTCTGGTGGAGATATGCTGCTCTATACAAGCTAAAAGTAGTGATTATTTACATGGAGTCTGGTGGAGATATGCTGCTCTATACACGCTAAAAGTAGTGATTATTTACATGGAGTCTGGTGGGTTTGGCGATGGTGATGGTTTCTTCTCTCCTCAGTGACAGGAAACTGAATATCTGTGATTTGTGGACAAAACAAGACATCTGAGGACATCATATTGGGCTTTTTTTGGAAACACCAACAATTTTCTGACATTTTGGACCAGACCAAACAAAGAATCCAACATAATCGACAGATTAATTATCGTAAGTTGCGGCCCTTAAAAAAGTTCAATATATCCCTCTCAGATGTAATGGAGTACAAGTACAAAGTAGCAGAGCATGGGAATACTCAAGTTAAAGTAAAAGTACCTTGAATTTGTACTTCTATACTGAATGACTGACACTGACACTGACACACACTCTCACTCGCCCTCTCTCTCTCTCCCGGTTTCTGTGACTCTATCAGCTCGTCTTCTTTCTCTGGATTTCTTGGATGGAGTCGGATAACAGACGAGCAGAATTTCAAACAGGACACACACACACACACACACACACACACACACACCTCTGTCACTGAGCTGTGAATGACACCTTCATCCCATCGCTTTAAAATTCAAACATCTCTCTCTCTACACGCAGGGAATTAAATCTCCGACACACGCTGAGAACAGTGTGTCCAGATGTGCAAATTAAGTGCAGCTGTTTTAACATCGCTCTGTTTCTCTTCGCTCTCCTCCACTTCATCTCCTTCACCTCCCACTCCTCCTTCCCCTCCTCTCTTCTCCGCCTGTTCCCTTCCAGCACATCGTCACTCCCAGCCTTTCAAAAAGAGACGCTCGGTCGGTTGTTTTTAACGCAAAAACGTCTCCTTTAGCGTCATGTTTAGACTCGCTTGGCCGGGACTTTTGGCGTCACTTTTTGACTTAAGGGGACCAGATTTCTCAGACAAAATCCGGGGACATTTTCAGCTCAGAAGCGTAAATACCTCCAAAACACGTCATGTTTTTAATTTTTGTAAAACTTAAAACGGGGACACTAGACCTAGAGCTGAGTATCGGATACAATATAAACTATTGAGGAAAGATTTTCCTTTGACATTGATGCAGTATGAAACGAGATCGCTGCAGTCGGCAGCAGAGAAACAAGCTACAATGGAAGTTAATGGGAGAATTGTCCAGCTTGTATTTACGTTCATAAAGTGCTCGTTTTGCTGCTGACAGACTCAGATTAATATTCTAAGTGTCTAATAACATTATGGAAAGGATTTCTAAGGAGGCTGACCTTTCTGTTAAAGATTAAGATCCTTTTTTCAAACATAAAAGTCTACCAGACTCCATGTAAATAATCAGTGATTTTAGCGTGTATAGAGCAGCATATCTCCACCAGACTCCATGTAAATAATCAGTGATTTTAGCGTGTATAGAGCAGCATATCTCCACCAGACTCCATGTAAATAATCAGTGATTTTAGCGTGTATAGAGCAGCATATCTCCACCAGACTCCATGTAAATAAACAGTGATTTTAGTGTGTATAGAGCAGCATATCTCCACCAGACTCCATGTAAATAATCAGTGATTTTAGCGTGTATAGAGCAGCATATCTCCACCAGACTCCATGTAAATAATCAGTGATTTTAGCGTGTATAGAGCAGCATATCTCCACCAGACTCCATGTCAATAATCAGTGATTTTAGCGTGTATAGAGCAGCATATCTCCACCAGACTCCATGTAAATAATCAGGGATTTTAGCGTGTATAGAGCAGCATATCTCCACCAGACTCCATGTAAATAATCAGTGATTTTAGCGTGTATAGAGCAGCATATCTCCACCAGACTCCATGTAAATAATCAGTGATTTTAGCATGGTAAAATACGGCTTTCTAAAACATCTCTGAGCTCTGAGCAGCGCTGCTCGATCGGCTCCGTTTGGTCAGAGTTTTCTTTCTTTCATTCCAGTATCGGGTCTGTCAATCACAGTGAAAACCGGGGACATTTCCGGGGACAGATCCAGCCGGGGACAGGTCACCAAAATCGGGGACGTCTGGTCACCCTAGTTTTGACGCTCTGGGACGAGACGTACAGTATGTTTAACTGACATGTGGTGTCACTTCCCGATGTGAGGAGGGCAGATTTGAGTCGCGCAAGCGTCACTTTTGCAACAAGTAGCATACAAGATGCTAACGAGAGACTTCTGTAATGTCAACACAGTAAAAACAGACCTACTTAACCAAGTTGGTTCACTGCTAGCTTAGCTACGAGTTAGCATCAGACACAACAAAGGCTGTCAGCTGAATGGCATTTAGAGCTAACGTTAGCATCAAACTATCATAGATAGCTACAATGTTTCTGAAATGATTCCCATCTTCTGTTATTGTTCTTGAATGAGAAAGGTTTATTATTTCATGGATTTCACAAATTTCAGTATGACAGTTAAAATAAAAAGAAGAAAACTCAGAGCCGTACGCTACCTATTTTAGCCCTAAAAGACAGACCTGGACAATTTAGTGAGTTCACACTTTTATGTTAATAATAACAATACTAGTCCCACCTGTTAACCTAGCCATTACTCATTGTTAATGTGAATTGTGTAGTGTGTTAATGTCTAGTGTGTTATATTAATTTTGTATTTCGCTGTATGTACCTTGTTTTTAAACTGTCTAGTCACCTGAGCCACCCCTGCATTGCAGCGTTGGTATGACCCAATTTTAGGGGCGGGCTTCAGGCCTACATAGTCTGCCATTTGAACTTGTTCTTGAGGACAGCATGAGGACAACGGAGGGTGGAGGACGTAAGTCCACCCTCAGAAATGACTTGCTTTTAGGTCATTTGGAAACAGGAGATATGTTTTTATGAAAATTAAGTGAAATCAAATGAAAAATGCCTTCTGGAA
>CM057246.1:2364569-2367069 GCA_029931835.1 Etheostoma nigrum
AGAGGTAAGATAACATGACACTCAGTTGATCCTGGAAATAAACAATCTAGACCACGTTTGAGGCTCCCTCCTCCCTTTATCTCTTCCTCCTCTCTTCCTCCTCTCTTCCTCCTCTCCGTCTCCGAGGCAGCCGTCAGCAGATTTTCCCAGCATGCCGAGAGGGAGTCAGCCGAACGAGCAGCACTCGATCCAGCAGCTTTTAATGAAGCAGCTTCAACGTCTTCGTTAGGACAGACGGAGACACAGCGAGAGAGACTTCCTGTCACGGTAGAAACCATCAGGAAGCAGAAACTGAGGATATCTTCGCCCTCAGACAGGAGATATCTTTACAAAAAGTTCACTAAAGTACTTTTTTTTTAAATATCCCAAACTATTCCGTCATTATTAATTGGAAGTTCATGACAAACATTTAAAATCTCTATGCAATTATCTCTACACCCCCACTTACTGTATTTATAGTATTGCAGTGTGTGCAATCTTAGGCTACATTAACAGGTCTTGATTTAAAAACATATCTTTTGCTCCATTACCCCCTCTCATTCCCCCTGCTCTGGTGTTTCCCCCTCTCATTCCCCCTGCTCTGGTGTTTCCCCCTCTCATTCCCCTTGCTCTGGCGTTTCCCCATCTCATTCCCCCTGCTCTGGCGTTTCCACCTCTCATTCCCCCTGCTCTGGCGTTTCCCCCTCTCATTCCCCTTGCTCTGGCGTTTGCCCCTCTCATTCCCCCTGCTCTGGCGTTTCCACCTCTCATTCCCCCTGCTCTGGCGTTTCCCCCTCTCATTACCCCTGCTCTGGCGTTTCCACCTCTCATTCCCCCTGCTCTGGAGTTTCCCCCTCTCATTACCCCTGCTCTGGCGTTTCCCCCTCTCATTACCCCTGCTCTGGCGTTTCCACCTCTCATTCCCCCTGCTCTGGAGTTTCCCCCTCTCATTACCCCTGCTCTGGCGTTTCCACCTCTCATTACCCCTGCTCTGGCTTTTCCATCTCTCATTCCCCCTGCTCTGTCGTTTCCACCTCTCATTCCCCCTGATCTGGTGTTTCCACCTCTCATTCCCCCTGCTCTGTCGTTTCCACCTCTCATTCCCCCTGCTCTGTCGTTTCCACCTCTCATTCCCCCTGATCTGGTGTTTCCACCTCTCATTCCCCCTGCTCTGGCGTTTCCACCTCTCATTCCCCCTGCTCTGGCGTTTCCACCTCTCATTCCCCCTGCTCTGGCGTTTCCACCTCTCATTCCCCCTGCTCTGGCGTTTCCACCTCTCATTCCCCCTGCTCTGGCGTTTCCACCTCTCATTCCCCCTGCTCTGGCATGTCCGAGCCCCTAAACCGGAGACATTTGGAAACACTTTGGTTGGCATCTGCGGGGTCGGTGTTGCCGCAAACGGCGACCTTTGGCAACACCGACCCTTCCGCCAATGTCTCGCGGCCTGATTGGATCATCACGTCTGCGTTCTGTCATTTATCCGAGTCGGAGTTGTGGACACCGAGCAAGAATTCCGATATCCGAGATCCGAGCCGTGACACCGGTTTTATCTGCAACTTAAAATCTGACCCGGGATCAGTTTACAGCTCGCTGTGGTTTTCAAGCTCGACTTCCCTTCTGCACAGGATGCCGAGCGGCTAAAAACACATCGCACGAAAACGGATCCATCTACCAATACACCTGGAGTGGATCGCCTTACACACACACACATACACACACACACGCACACACACACACACACAGACAGGAGTCTAGATCAAAGCTGTAAATTGTCTTTTTCATACCTCAATGATTTTCTGATGATCTCTGGTCACCGAAGCTTCGTCAGGACTACGGGTGCTAACGTAGGCCACGCACGCACGCACGCACGCACACACGCACGCACGCACACACGCACGCACGCACGCACGCACGCACGCACACACGCACGCACGCACGCACGCACACACACACACACGCACGCACGACACACACACACACACACACACACACACACACACACCTGTAGTTCCCTGCTGATAGGTGTTACTTAGAGTTCATTCTGACTCGGCAGTAACCCTGACTTATTGAGTTATCTGTCCATCACACACTCACAGTTGCACTCCTTGACCTGTGATGAGTCATTGTGAAGCTATGAGGTTTCAACACACACACACATACACACACACACACAGATCCAGTCCGACAGCGTTCCTATCTCGGCTCTTCTTCCTGGGAACTGACTTCAGCTTCCAGTTATGTTGTTGTCTGTATGTTTCCATGAGGTTTCACCTAACCTGAAACTACACGGCTGCAAACCTTCCTGCCGGCATCAGTAGAAAACAAAGACCAACGGCTGAGGAAGGACAATGTGGGACTTCACATCCTGTTCCCGGCTTCAACATGTCAGAATATCAGAAACTTGATCCCAGAATAATGCACCCAGAGTTAAATCATTTCACTGCACTCGGCTATGAGAGCAGCAGCGCTCTCTTTATGACGATCGGCCTGAATATTTAGAATATTTCAACAGATATTTCAA
>CM057246.1:2369569-2387069 GCA_029931835.1 Etheostoma nigrum
CACACACACACACACACACACACACACAGAAGTGAAAGTGGCAAGCAAGTTCTGCCCAGCTTCTCTGCTATTCACTGACAGTTCAAAGGATGCATATATAGTTGTAGATATATCTCTCTGTGTGTGTGTGTGTGTGTGTGTGTGTGTGTGTGTGTGTGTGTGTGTGTGTGTGTGTGTGAGAGAGAGTCAGTTTGTTTCAGTGTAGCTACTCGGCGGCTGTCGAAAGAGAGAAAAAAAAAGCAGCGGGAGAGAAAGAAGACAAAGTGGCTCCATGTCGGCCACACAGCAACACACTCAGGATCCATCCATCAGCTCGATAAAAGAAGAAGAAAATAAGAAAAGAAACACTGTGCAAGCAACCGGGGCTTTCTATTTCATCGCCGAGTGAAATTAAACAACCACAGCCACATAAAATGACAGTAAGGCTTAGGCTTGTTTAATACATTTACATACGTGTCATCGTTTTCCACAACATGACGAGCTAAGCTAAGGCTATTAGCTTGATCTCCAATGTTATTTAACTCTTATTAAAGGGCCCATATTATGAACAAAAAACATCACTTTTTCTGGGATTTGGGGGGTTATTTTGCGTCTCCGGTGCTTCCATGGTGTTCTGAGTGAGATCCGGTCCCTGAATGTCCTCTGGCTTCAGTCTCCGGGTCAGCTGTCCAACACCTGCAGGCGTTTTACGTCACTGGAGACGAGGCTGGTAGCTGCAGCGCCGCGTCAGACACGAGTCTGGTGTCCAAAGACAAAGAAAACGCCGCCGCCACGCAACTGACACGCAACTGACACACCACGCCGCCACGCAACTGACACGCAACTGACACACCACGCCGCCACGCAACTGACACGCCACACCGCCGCCGCCATGCAACTGACACGCAACTGACACACCGCGCCGCCACGCAACTGACACGCCACACCGCCGCCGCCATGCAACTGACACGCAACTGACACGCTACGCCACCACACAACTGACACACCACGCCACCGCCACGCAACTGACACGCTACGCCACCACGCAACTGACATGCCACGCCACCACGCAACTGACACGCCACGCCGCCACGCAACTGACACGCCACCGCCGCCGCCATGCAACTGACACGCAACTGACATGCCGCCACAGAAACGCCACACCGCTGCCGCCACGCAACTGACACACCACGCCGCCGCACAACTGACACGTCAGGCCGCCATGCAACTGACACGCTAAGCCGCCGCCGCTACACAACTGACACACAACTGACACGCAACTGACACGCCATGCCGCCGCCATGCAACTGACACGCCACGCCGCCGCCGCCACGCAACTGACACGCAACTGACACGCCACGCCGCCGCCGCCAAGCAACTGACACACCACGTCACCGCCGCCGCCACGCAACTGACACGCAACTGACACGCCGCCACAGGAACGCCACACCGCTGCCGCCACGCAACTGCCATGCAACTGACACGCTAAGCCGCCGCCGATACACAACTGACACGCAACAGAAACGCTATGCCGCCGCCACGCAACTGGCACGCCACGCTCGCGGCACGCAGGCGGTGTGCAGGAGGCCTCGTGGTTCACAGAGTTCCTGGAGGAGAACTAACTGATGCGGGTGCAGATTTCTCCTCACACCTGCAGACTCGCATCAAGCTCACCTTCACTTTAAACCCTGTTAACCAAACAAAGTGACTATCTGAGTCTTCATCCCCCACTTTCATCTTTTCAGGAAGACTAATGAATGAAACTGTCAGAAGAGGAACTACCCGTCCAGGTTGGAGGATTAAAGTCTTTAAATAAATAAAAAGGGGGGCGTGACTTTAGCTCCGTAATCCTGCAAACAACACGGGACACATGGTTAATCCTGATCCGGGGAGTTGTAAAGAAACCACTTCACTGAGTAAAAGCTTTTGTGTGGCGAGAACGCAGCTGCAGGAAGCTTTTTTGTTCGTTAAACCTCGTGTTGTCCTCCCGTCAAAATGAAAATCCACGCTTTTGTTGACGCTTTGTAATTTTTCTTACGTTTTTGTCCCTTTTTCAGAACTTTTTTCAGTGTTTTTCACTTTTTTCTTACGTTTTTGTCCCTTTTTTCAGCACTTTTTTCAGTGTTTTTCACTTTTTTCTTACGTTTTTGTCCCTTTTTTCAACACTTTCAACGCTTTTTTCAATGTTTGTCGTTTTTTTTAACGTTTTCAACACGTAACACCAACTTATTTACTTTAGTTTTACAGTTATTTTTGGAATTTATGGTCAATAAACCTCATTAATAGGAAATTATACCAAATGTTCGAGTTAGAAAAGCAGAAATTAGGAATTATTGAGACTAAAATTAAAGGAATGGATGTTGATGATAATCACAGACTGGAATATGTCAACTTTTACTCAATACTATTTCAAAAACACTTCCATTTGTTTTACAATGCTATAAAATTGAATAAGACGCCCCAAAATTAATGAAAGTAGAGATTTGTACTTGGCAAAGAGCGTTGGGTGGAATCAATCATGTTATTTTGGGGAATTAAAAAATAATAAAAAAATAAAAGCACACTTTCTATAGACAGCCCAGGGTACACATACACTGTTTTTCATTAAAATTGATTATCAGAATAGTTGGCGATTAATTTAGTAGTTGACAACTAATCGATTGTTTATCTTTGGTTCCAGTTTGTTTTGCATCTTGTCTCCATGGAGTCCTAACAATGAACCACCGATATTCTAAGATGATTTATTGGAATAATTTAACTTCAACCAAACAAGCAGGATGTTTACGCCGTGATATATACGATCATGTGATGTCTCTCTGATCCACATGGTGCAAACTGGGTAGATTTGTCCGTAATACCATAAGACATCCGTCTCTCCTTGCAGCTTTTCTTAGTCAAGCCTCACAAAGCCCGGCTAAATCGCACCAACTCTGTTTTTTGTGTGTGCTTCTGTTAGTCTGAAAAACATTAGAGTCAACTGGACCATCAGAGTTCACATGATGACGTGGAAAGTCTGGAGATTTCTTCTTTCACCTCCAATCTACAGCTACATAAATAGTTGATGTACTATAGATATTGATCAGGCTGTTCTCATGACCCATGTGCTACAAAATGTACATATAGCTACAAAATGTAAAGCACTTTAATTTGTACACTGTAAAAAATGCGGTCTCTGTAGACAGCCCAGAGTCCACAAACGGCAACAAAAACAAACTGCGCCAACAAGGGAGGAGATGTTTTTACAGTGTGTTCAGGGGACAGGCAGCTAGCAGATAGTGAGGAGATGTTTTTTACAGTGTGTTCAGGGGACAGGCAGCTAGCAGATAGTGAGGAGATGTTTTTTACAGTGTGTTCAGGGGACAGGCAGCTAGCAGATAGTGAGGAGATGTTTTTTACAGTGTGTTCTGGGGACAGGCAGCTAGCAGATAGTGAGATGTTTTTTACAGTCTGTTCAGGGGACAGGCAGCTAGCAGATAGTGAGATGTTTTTTACAGTGTGTTCAGGGGACAGGCAGCTAGCAGATAGTGAGATGTTTTTTACAGTGTGTTCAGGGGACAGGCAGCTAGCAGATAGTGAGGAGATGTTTTTTACAGTGTGTTCTGGGGACAGGCAGCTAGCAGATAGTGAGGAGATGTTTTTTACAGTGTGTTCTGGGGACAGGCAGCTAGCAGATAGTGAGATGTTTTTTACAGTCTGTTCAGGGGACAGGCAGCTAGCAAATAGTGAGATGTTTTTTACAGTGTGTTCAGGGGACAGGCAGCTAGCAGATAGTGAGATGTTTTTTACAGTGTGTTCAGGGGACAGGCAGCTAGCAAATAGTGAGATGTTTTTTACAGTGTGTTCAGGGGACAGGCAGCTAGCAGATAGTGAGGAGATGTTTTTTACAGTGTGTTCAAGGGACAGGCAGCTAGCAGATAGTGAGGAGATAAAGTTGGAAGGTGTAAGGAGAAATAAGGTTATGAAAAGATATTTGACGGGTCAGGGTTCGAAAATTACCGATTTGTTGAGAAAACATAAAAAACTGATTTTTATCAACTGCTCGACACGCCGCGAAGATCGAACGCCGGCTAAATATAGAAGCAGGAGGACAGAACAGGAAGAGCTCTCTCTCTGTGTGTGTGTGTGTGTGTGTGTGTGTGTGTGTGTGTGTGTGTGTGTGTGTGTGTGTGTGTGTGTGTGTGTTCAGGAACATGAGGCAGCACCTCCGGCTCCTCGGGAACATTTGCATTCGCATTGAAACACTCACTGTCATGGTTAGCTCGGCGATGCTAACCTGCTAGCCCTGCTGCTGCAGGACATTAGGAGATGGGGCTCCCACTGCAGGGGTACTTTGGGGTGGTGGGGGGGTACGTGAGATTTTTTAAATAAGTTAATTGAAAAATATCAGTCATGCATAATTCCCTGACAAATAATTATATAATAGTAAATTAATTTAGTAATGGATTTTACACATTTAAAGTAGCATTTAAAGTGGCCATATTATCAAAATAAATCCCTTTTTCTGGGATTTGGGGTCTTATTTTGTGTCTCTGGTGCTTCCACACGCTTACTAAGTTACCATCCATGGTGTTTTGAGTGAGATCCGGTTTCTGAGTGTCCTCTGTCTTCAGTCTCCGGGTGAGATGTCCAACATCTGCACGGCTTTCTACGTCACTAGAGACGAGGTGTCTAACCGTAGCATGCTAGCTCGTTCTCAATGGAAAACACTGCTTCAACAGCCACTAGTGGACCAGAATCTCCAAAAGAACTACTTCCTGTCCCTGTTCTACTTCTTGTCCCTGTTGTGTCCCTGGTCTAGAAGAAGTCTCCCAGCTAATCCTGCCTTGGACCGACCAAAGCTGGAGAAAGAGTTATCAGCTGATGGGATCTTACCGAGCTACTGAGCATGTGCAGCTCCCAACAAAGATAGAAGTGTTTTTTTAAATGAAACCATGGAAACCTTTCTCAAAATACAATTATGAACCTGAAAATGAGCAGAATATGGGCGCTTTAAGTGTTGGGGGTGGTGCAGCGCTGTAATGTACCTCTTTACCCAGGCTCAGGGGGTACTTGGCACAGAGACTATTTCCCAGGGGGGTACAATCATTAATTAAGTTTGAGAACCACTGTTTTTAAGCTACATTTACATTGCTACGTCCAGTAGAACAACTAATCTCCATTTAAGCTAACACGGCATAAACATTAGGCAGCGTGTAGACTCCGCCCGCTGCTGGTTAATGTGAATTAGTCTGTAATTACATGGTGCTTTTCTAGTCTCAACGACTACTCAAAGCACTTTTACATAGTAATAATAATAATAATGTATACTTTATGAACCCTGCAAGGGAAATAACAATGTATTTCCTCTGTTAGAATACACATTACACACAGGCCTGAAATACACACATGCTCAGTACCCATGCATGCACTAATGGAGAGATGTCAGAGTGTCGTTTATTCGCAGTGATACAAGGTCTGGAGGTTAATTTGGGGAATTTTCAGGCATTTTATCCGACTCAAGGAACATAAACGCCCATTGTTCAGTATTTATCTCATCTTCCCTGACAACAGCTACCTGCAGCGTCTTGTGTTGCTTATGTAACCCTATTTGTCTCCCGTGGAGGAAGTGGAGGAAGCGAAGTAGTTCCATCTGCCTCCTTTTCCTTAAAGGGTCCAATCATCTAGCGTTGAGATCATGTATCTCCATCAGCTCTCTCGCACCACGCAGTTCAGAGGACGTACTACAGCTACGGTGGCCTTCAAGCTTCAAAAAGCTGATCTCTTGCTCTTTTCAAGCTTCTTTTTCTTTTTTCAGGGTGAAGAAGAAGACTCCTGATCCTGAAATCTGGATTTTGAGTACATGTGGTCCTCCATGTTTCCTTCTTCTAACGTGCCGGGGCCCGGGAAGCGACGATACCCATTAGCAGCATTAGCAGCATTAGCAGCATTAGCAGGGTTAGCATCACCTGTGAGTTCATCATGTGACAGCGAAAACGTGAAAGGCGGAGCATCACGTCCTGTATGTCCCTCACCGGCTAACGTGTTCCAAGATGGAGCATCAATATGGAGCGTCTACACCAGTTCATGGGAATGGAAATGGAAAATGTCAAGCCAAGAGGAATACTTGGTGGTGGTCAATATTCATGAAAAAGGACGAGGGCAACATAGATTTTGATAATGAACAACTACACACATTACACACTGGACCTTTAAATGGAAAAAAAGTAGAAATTCTCTCCAGTCCAGCTTGTTAAATGTGAATATTTTCTAGTTTCTTCTCTCCTCTGTGACAGTCAACTGAATATCTTTGAGTTGTGGACAAATTGAGACATTAGAGGACGTTGTCTTGGACTTTGGGAAACACTGATCATCATTTTTTGCCATTTTCTGACGTTTTATAGACCCAACAACATATCCATTAATCTAGAAAATAATCCTTATGTTACACACTGGGCCTTTAACTTAAGCTGTGCTCCAAACCGTCATTCAAAAAACACATTTTACTTCAGAAAATGTGCTATTTTGAGGTTTGTAATACTGTTTTTTTTACTGGAAATAAACTACAAATATACTGTCAAAAAAATAAGTAACCAACAGGACCTTTAAGGAACAAAACCTTGTCACTGGGGTGGTACCTTGAATAAGAGGATCACATTTGGACCTTAGCTGTTTGCAGGGCTGTAGTACTCGAGTCCGGTCTTGGACTCGAGTCCGGACTCAAGACCGTTTTTCTATGGTCTCGGACTTGTCTCGGACTCGCTAGTATTTGGACTCGGACTTGTCTCGGTCTCGGCCACTGGTCTTGCCCAATATGGCTTTTGGTCTGGACCGAGTCCAGGTGTCTTTATTATGTTGATAATAATAATATTGGAGGGAAAGTGAAACCCAAAATTATTGTCTTGATACTGTCATGCTTAAGACCTTTATTCTGTCCTGGACTCGGTCTTGACTCGGACTCAAACCTCTTTGGACTCGGTCTTGACTTGGACTCGACTAAGGTGGTCTTGACTACAGCCCTGCTTAGTACTACGTCCTCTTGCAGCGCTGCTGCTTTGAGCAGGGAGTGAGACCAGGTTGCATGATCTCGCGTCACACACATGTGAATGTGGCTTGATGCAAAAATAAAGTCCAGCACGGACCACACGCTGGTTTTATGTCCGACCATCAGTTCCTGACACCAGCTGCCCCATTATACCCCCCCCCCCCCACCACCACCAACCACACCTTCCTTCAGACATTTAACTACCCCTCCCCCCTTTCATCCAAATGGTTTCCTTTTGTGGTTAAAGCCATTTAACAGGCGAGGAGGACAGATGGGAATCCTCCTCCACTCCACTCTTACACTGTCAAAAAAAGAGGTACAATACAGGTCCCTTTTTGTTCCCTAAGGTACAAACTTAGAAAATGTTCCCTTAAAAGTACAAAAATGTATCTTGAAGGTACATTTATGCACCTTCCATTGTACAGTGTGTACTTTCTGAGGTGTAAGGTACATATTTGTACCTTTAAGGTACATTATTGATCCTCAAAGGTTTAATATTGTCCCTTAGAAGGTACAAACAGGCAGGGCTGTAGTCAAGACCACCTTAGTCGAGTCCAAGACAAGTCCAAGACCAGGACTAGTCGAGTCCAAGTCAAGACCAAGTCCAGAAAGGTTTGAGTCCGAGTCAAGACAGAGTCCAAAGAGGTTTGATTCCGAGTCAAGACCGAGTCCAGGAAAAAAGGTCTTATGCATTATGAAAGGGACGCTAAGAGTCCCGAACAACAACGTCTTAATCTGACGCTAAAGGACATTTTTTTGGCCAAAAGGCACGTGACCAAGCATCTCTTTTTGACACAATGGGAGTGAGAATGAGGGAATATTACTCTGGAAATAACATTCTCAGAGTTAGTAGTATTAATGGTCCCATGGCATGAAACTTTATGAGGTTATTTAACATTAACATGAGTCCCCCCAGCCTGCCTGTGGCCCCCCCAGCCTGCCTATGGCCCCCCCAGTGGCTAGAAATGGTGATCGGTGTAAACCGAGCCCTGGGTATCCTGCTCTGCCTTTGAGAAGATGAAAGCTCAGATGGGCCGATCTGGAATCTTCCCCTTATGAGGTCATAAATATTTGGCCACCCATGAGAGAGAGACATCATGGCTTTCAAACAAGCAAAGTGGACGTTGGTCAAGGCCACCCCCCCCAGCCTCCACCTTGCCCCCCCCCCCCTCTCCTCCACAAAAGCTATAGACTCAGAAATGTCCCATACTAAGGAAAGCTCATTGTGGGACTGGCTCTAGTGGCTGGAATTCTGCACCAAGGCTGAATTTTGGGAAAGAGACTTCAGATACAGTATTAGGGACCACTAAGGTCTATATAAAAGAGACTTCAGATACAGTATTAGGGACCACTAAGGTCTATATAAAGAGACTTCAGATACAGTATTAGGAGACCACTAAGGTCTATATAAAAGAGACTTCAGATACAGTATTAGGGGACCACTAAGGTCTATATAAAGAGACTTCAGATACAGTATTAGGGACCACTAAGGTCTATATAAAAGAGACTTCAGATACAGTATTAGGGACCACTAAGGTCTATATAAAAGAGACTTCAGATACAGTATTAGGGGACCACTAAGGTCTATATAAAAGAGACTTCAGATACAGTATTAGGGGACCACTAAGGTCTATATAAAAGAGACTTCAGATACAGTATTAGGGACCACTAAGGTCTATATAAAAGAGACTTCAGATACAGTATTAGGGGACCACTAAGGTCTATATAAAAGAGACTTCAGATACAGTATTAGGGGACCACTAAGGTCTATATAAAAGAGACTTCAGATACAGTATTAGGGGACCACTAAGGTCTATATAAAAGAGACTTCAGATACAGTATTAGGGACCACTAAGGTCTATATAAAATATATAAAGATATAAAAGCAACCAAAAAATGACCATTTCATGGGACCTTTAATGAAGGAAATGAATGTCATTGTGAGGGGTTTTCTTAAAGTTACAGAATGTTAAGTTTGTCATCCAAAAAGTATTAGAAAGTATCTGTGTTTTTGTCAGGTTTTACCAAACAAAAAGGTGTGTTATCTCTTTGCCAAATAGCCCCAAAAAAAAGCAATTACAGCGGTTCACATGCATTTTAAAGCTGCACCATGTTGGTCTCACTGCATCTTTGGTTCAGGAATGAAACCGAGCGCGTGTGATTGGATTATCTCGTTGGACAAGCTGTGTTCCTGTCATAAAGCAGAAGTAGTGTCGCTGTTCACATTGTTGTTTTGTCTCTGTAGTCCGTCCTCTTCACTCACAGCTAAACTAATTTGTGGTGTGAAGCGGTCACGTCTGGCGGTGTGAACCGGCTGCCTGCTGAAAACACAGACCGGTCCTCTCTGCTGAGTCTGACTGGGACTTACAAGCTTTAATGTCCAGTCTGGAGGGGCTCTGTGAGGACGAGGACACCGGGGCGAGCAAACTACACTGCAGGACAGAGAGCGAGACAGACGGACAGAGAGACACAGACAGTGTGTGTGTATGTGTATGTGTGTGTGTGTGTGTATGTGTGTGTGTGTGTGTGTGTCTATGTGTGTGTGTGTGTGTGTGTGTGTGTGTGTGTGTGTGTGTGTGTGTGTGTGTGTGTATGTGTGTGTGTGTGTGTGTGTGTCTATGTGTGTGTGTGTGTGTGTGTGTGTGTGTGTGTGTGTGTGTGCGTGTGTGTGTGTGTGTGTGTGTGCGTGTCCTTGTAAATCCAACACATACATCCACTGCCACAGACAGCAAAAATGAGTTCAGTCCTGTCCAGATCCAACCCTCTAAACAGGGGACATTTTTAACTTTTGGGGGGGGGGGGGGTGCAGAAGCAGGATTTGTTGACCCATATCCTCAATTTATGTTTATGTTTGTCCACCACCATTTATCATCAGGCTATCACATCCATATCAGTGTCTAAAACCTTCTCTGAGAAGATCTGAGAACATTTACTCAGTTCTGATGCTCACATTGATTTCACATCCTCCAGTCCATAAAATCTACGTAGAGACGCGTTTTATAACCCCGATGATGCTCCACAGACAGACTCGCACATATCAACCGTCGGCTCGCCCTCGTCCCCTCTGACCCCGTCTGTCTGCCGCCTGCTGACCCCTGACCCCTGACCCCCCACCACAGACAGGAACCAGTCGCAGACAGCAGGAGCGCCACCTTCCAGCACCTCATTAGCGCACGTGTCAGCGGGATGTGAAGGGTGTGTGAGGCTAGCGTCAGATCACACAATATCACAAAGAAAAAAAATAACACAGAGTGCATAAAAAGGCCAAAAGGTCAGAGGTCACAGCAGCCTGCGCTGTCAAAAAAAAAAAGTCCAAACCAGGACCTTTAAGGAACAAGAGCTTGTCCCTGGGGTGGTACCCTCAAAGGGACATTGTTGTACCTTGAATAAGAGGATCACATTTGGACCTTAGCTGTTTGCAGGTACTCGAGTCCGGTCTTGGACTCGAGTCCGGACTCGAGACCGCTTTTCTATGGTCTCGGACTTGTCTTGGACTCGCTAGTATATGGACTCGGACTTGTCTCGGTCCCGGCCACTGGTCTGGCCCAATATGGCTTTTGGTCTGGACCGAGTCCAGGTGTCTTTATTATGTTGATAATAATATTGGAGGGAAAGTGAAACCCAAAATGATTGTCTTGATACTGTCATGCATAAGACCTTTATTCTGTCCTGGACTCGGTCTTGACTCAGACTCAAACCTCTTTGGACTCTGTCTTGACTTGGACTCGACTAGTCCTGGTCTTGGACTTGTCTTGGACTCGACTAAGGTGGTCTTGACTACAGCCCTGCCTGTTTGTACCTTCTAAGGGACAATATTATACCTTAAAGGATCAATAATGTACCTTAAAGGTACAAATATGTAACATTTGGCCTCATATTTTTTCTCATTCTTCATCATTAAATTACACATCATTTCTTAGCTTCGTCTGCAGAAAGTATTTAAGCTGATGTGTGTATTTAGTTTGGCTGATTAGGACTTAATTAAGTGCACACACACACACATACACACACACGTCTCACTATCTTTGTGGGGACCCGTCATTGACATAATGCATTCTTAACCCTCATGTTGTCCTCGGGTCAAATTTGACCCATTTTCAGTTTTTTAATCACAAAAAATGGGCCTTTGAAAGAAGCTGAGAATGTCAACATTAGAAATATCAAATAACTTTGGAAAAAACATTTTAAAAAAAAAACACCCACAACATTGAAAAAGTGACAAAAATGTCAGAAAAAGCGATAAAAAAATGTTTTTTTTAACCTTAACCCTTTTACCCTAACCTTAACCATAACAACTAAATGCCTAACCTTAACTCTTACCCTAACCTTAACCTAACCCTAATCCTAAAACCAGGTCTTAACCCTCAAACAGCCATTTAAAGTTGTTTTGGCCCCACAAAGATGTCAGGACCCCACAAGTATACTGTATTCCCAAATGTTAAACGAGAACACACACACACACACACACACACACACACACACACACACAGGCTAATTTATTAATTTTCGCGGGGTTCAAGTTTCAATTTCATCAGTTAAATTGGATAATTAACGAGCAGCTTTCTAGAGGGACCTCACATTAATTTTGGTGGAATAAACACACACACACATACACACACACACACACACACACACACACTCAGTATTGAGACCCCCCCCCCCTTCTTGTTTACTTGCGGGGGTTAATCAGTGGCGCTTGTTTGGGGAAACAGATTAATCACCGAGCCTCGCCCACCTTCCTCCCACAGCGCCTCGTCAGCTATTGGTCGGCTGTGAGATTGACAGGTTGTCAAAAGCCCGCCCACCTGTTGTGGTGTCACCGCAAACAGCCAATAAAAAAAAAAAAAAACAGCGCAAAAACTGCTGCGTTACTAGAAACAAACACAGCGGAGGTATCCTTGTCTGTCAGTCACAACGAGCTGATGCTAACCATATTTCCATTGGGTTCCACTAGCATTTACGCTAACAAGCTGCAGAAACACAGAAGATGAGAAGAACCAACACACAGGCTAGCACACAGGTGCATGTGCAGTAGACCTATTTCTGGCTGTATCTTGTATATTTTACATTATAAAAATATATCAGTTAGACTCAATTTAAAGGTGCACAAGGTAGGATTGTGAAGGATTTAGACAACTTTTCGGTCCCTCCCCCCTTTCCACTGAAGGGTCTCCTAAGGCCCGACAAGGGAGAATGAAGTGTGTGTCCACAAGCAGTGATTGACACTTCTGATTGACATTTCTATATCACCTGCTTTGTGTAGTTCTACTCGAACATGGGGTCAAAAATATGCAAATATGACAGAAAAGTTGGTTTTATAAGATAGATAGATAGATAGATAGATAGATAGATAGATAGATAGATAGATAGATAGATATTGATCCAATAAAATGGGAAATTATAGTGTTACATCAGCAAAATCAGTCACACAGCACAGAATATAAGTATAAATGAAATACTATATATGGATACTATATACATACATACTATATACATGAAATAATACTAGGAATAAAACTGCTTAACCCTTGTGTTGTCTTCCCATCAACCATCATCTGTTGCTTTTTCTGATGTTTTTGCTGTTTTCTTCTACGCTTTTTTAAATTCATAGCCTAATTTTTATTTTACATTACATTATACATCATATTTTACATTATGCAAAAACAATTTCTCGGGGTTTTTTGTCTCTTTTTTTGTTATTTCTTCCAAGGTTTTGGTCACTTTTTTTAAAATGCCATGAAATTCAATAAAAACAAACAAAATTCAGTGAAAGTAATCATTCATTTTACCTGAAGAACATTGTATGGCATCCATGTTATTTTTAGGCAATTTGGTTGAAAGAAAGCCAAGTTCCTGATATTAAAAATAAAAAAAACTGGTCAAATTGGCCCTGAGGACGACACAAGGGTTAAATAGTAAAGATAAATATGTAAATAAACCAATCGTGTGGTTGCACTCAGTGTCACATTGTGATGTCACAGAGTCTTATCTAGCAAAGTCTTACGTACTGCACCTTTAATCCTAATGAAGATAAGGTGAGTGTTAAAAGTCAAGCTCATCATCTTGGAGCTTAATTAAAATGGTGAATGTTTGACCAATGTTGTGTCAACACACAACCCCCCCCCCTCAGCTGACCTCTCAGGGTCAGCCCGGAAAACCCCCGCCAAAAACAATCCCCTTCCCAGAATCCTCCTGGGCGAGAGGGCGGGAGGAGAAACAGCAGGACGGAGAGAAAAGGGAAAGATGAAAGAGAGCTGCTGGCTTCACCCCCTCATTACAGAGCGAGCAAGCGTGCATGTGTGTGCACGCATGTGTGTGTGTGTGTGTGTGTGTGTGTGTGTGTGTGTGAGTGTGTGTGTGTGTGTGTTTGAGGGACAGGTACTCAGCTCGTTACCCAGCATGCTGCGGGGGTCAGTGAGGTCGGAGGTTGTGGGTGGTCACTTCCCGTCCATTAGCAGGAGAGAGGATAAAAAAGGCCCTCATCAATCACCCAGCACCTGGTCGCCGCGGGCAACGGTAACCAAGGCATAACCAGGACCACATGTAACCAGGGTAACACCAGGAGCACCGTGAGGTCGACCCTTTGACCCCAGAGAGGAAGATTTTACTTTAACGGACTGTAAGAATACAGCAAGACGAGAACTGGAAACTGCTCGTTCACATCAGCCGACATTACAGACACAGATACAGATGCTGATATACGGTTTTAATATCAGGGGATTTCACAGATTTCAATTGTTTTTTTGTTGCTTTTTCTAGTCTGAATGGGCTCCTTAAACAGGGTTAAACCATCTCTAACTGGTTATTAATTATTATTATTATTATTATTATTATTAAGTAGTGAGAGCAGCAGCTGATAGACTTTAGTTTAGGATTTGGAATAACGGATAGAAATGAACGGAGAAAACCAATAAACCAGAATTATCCTGATGAGGAAAATACAACAGGATGACAGGAAGCTGCAGGCGGATCATTCATCTTTTACAGAGCGCGCACACACACACACACACACACACACACACACACACACACACGCACACACACACACACACACACGCATGCACACGCACACGCACGCATGCACACACACGCACACTGAGCATGCTCACTGTCTCTCAAGCCCGGCGGAAGTATTGACAACATCAAAGGTTCAATCAGATCTCTGCCCCAGACCCGATGCTGTGTGTGTGTGTGTGTGTGTGTGTGTGTGTGTGTGTGTGTGTGTGTGTGTGTGTGTGTGTGTAACAAGATAATTGACCAACAACGGCAACAATACACTCCGTTGTTAAAACACACACAGACTTCCCTCCCCTCCATTAGTCTGTTGATGATGTGTTATCTCCTCATCTCACACACACACACACACACACACACACACACACACACACACACACACACAACTGGATGAACAACTGTTCCAGGCCAATCAATATATTCAGATTGTTCTCAAAGCTCTCCTAAAAACGTGTCACTCATCCAGTGTATATGTGTGTGTGTGTGTGTGTGTGTGTGTGTGTGTGTGTGTGTGTGTGTGTGTGTGTGTGTGTGTGTGTGTGTGTGTGTGTGTGTGTGTGTGTGTGTGTGTGTGTGTGTGTGTGTGTGCGCTCAGTAACCCAGAAACTCGGGTCCAGAGTGTGTGTCCTGGTTTACATGCTAACCCAGTTGTTTCAGCTCTGATCAGAGATCGATCGCAGCAGCAGGTCGCGAGTTCGATTCCGCGCTAACACCGGAAACGCCGCTTTACATCCAACATTTGGTGAAAAATAAGAGTCTGATGACGTTGTTAGGATGCCGTTTTGTCTAATTTGGGCATTTTTACAGCGTTGAGCAGCCAAACTTTGTGTGCCGTTTTCCTTAGAAACTAAAAAATATATTAAAAAAATGGACTGTATGTACTATTAAAATGGTAAAAACCTTAAATATGTCCTAAAGTAGAGCTTTAAACAGAAAGAACATTCTCAGTATCCATGAAGCTAAAAGCAACAAGTTCATCACTCTCTCACTGGAGATGCTGTACTGAAAGGCATCATGGGAAATGTAGGAGAGACAACATACATAAACGTGTCCAACTGAGCAGAAAACATGAACGTTAATTGATATAATATTGAACATAAGCATCAATTTTTGATTTGTTTTGACCTTAAAAGATGTCACGTTTTTGGCTACAACATATTTGTCACATACAGCGAACATCTCACTATCTGCTAGCTGCCTGTTCCCAGAACACACTGTAAAAAACATCTCACTATCTGCTAGCTGCCTGTCCCCTGAACACACTGTAAAAAACATCTCACTATCTGCTAGCTGCCTGTCCCCTGAACACACTGTAAAAAACATCTCCTCACTATCTGCTAGCTGCTTGTCTCCAGAACACACTGTAAAAAACATCTCACTATCTGCTAGCTGCCTGTCCCCAAAACACACTGTAAAAAACATCTCCTCACTATCTGCTAGCTGCCTGTCCCCTGAACACACTGTAAAAAACATCTCCTCAATATCTGCTAGCTGCCTGTCTCCAGAACACACTGTAAAAAACATCTCACTATCTGCTAGCTGCCTGTCCCTTGAACACACTGTAAAAAACATCTCCTCACTATCTGCTAGCTGCCTGTCCCTTGAACACACTGTAAAAAACATCTCCTCACTATCTGCTAGCTGCCTGTTCCCAGAACACACTGTAAAAAACATCTCACTATCTGCTAGCTGCCTGTCCCCAGAACACACTGTAAAAAACATCTCCTCACTATCTGCTAGCTGCCTGTCCCCAGAACACACTATAAAAAACATCTCACTATCTGCTAGCTGCCTGTTCCCTAGAACACACTGTAAAAAACATCTCACTATCTGCTAGCTGCCTGTCCCCAGAACACACTGTAAAAAACATCTCCTCACTATCTGCTAGCTGCCTGTCCCCAGAACACACTGTAAAAAACATCTCCTCACTATCTGCTAGCTGCCTGTCCCCAGAACACACTGTAAAAAACATCTCACTATCTGCTAGCTGCCTGTCCCCTGAACACACTGTAAAAAACATCTCCTCACTATCTGCTAGCTGCCTGTCCCCAGAACACACTATAAAAAACATCTCATCACTATCTGCTAGCTGCCTGTCCCCAGAACACACTGTAAAAAACATCTCACTATCTGCTAGCTGCCTGTCCCCAGAACACACTGTAAAAAACATCTCACTATCTGCTAGCTGCCTGTCCCCAGAACACACTGTAAAAAACATCTCCTCACTATCTGCTAGCTGCCTGTCCCCAGAACACACTGTAAAAACATCTCCTCACTATCTGCTAGCTGCCTGTCCCCAGAACACATTGTAAAAAAACATCTCCTCACTATCTGCCTGTCCCCAGAACACATTGTAAAAAAACATCTCACTATCTGCTAGCTGCTTGTCCCCTGAACACACTGTAAAAAACATCTCACTATCTGCTAGCTGCCTGTCCCCACAAGACACTGTAAAAAACATCTCACTTTCTGCTAGCTGCCTGTTCCCAGAACACACTGTAAAAAACATCTCACTATCTGCTAGCTGCCTGTCCCCAGAACACACTGTAAAAAACATCTCACTATCTGCTAGCTGCCTGTCCCCTGAAGACACTGTAAAAAACATCTCCTCACTATCTGCTAGCTGCCTGTCTCCAGAACACACTGTAAAAAACATCTCACTATCTGCTAGCTGCCTGTCCCCAGAACACACTGTAAAAAACATCTCATCACTATCTGCTAGCTGCCTGTCCCCTGAACACACTGTAAAAAACATCTCATCACTATCTGCTAGCTGCCTGTCCCCAGAACACACTGTAAAAAACATCTCATCACTATCTGCTAGCTGCCTGTCCCCAGAACACACTGTAAAAAAACATCTCACTGAGTTCACTCACCATATTGGGCAAGACCAGTGGCCGAGTCCGAGACGAGTCCGAGTCCAAATACTAGCGAGTCCAAGACAAGTCCGAATCCAAATACTAGCGAGTCCAAGACAAGTCCGAATCCAAATACTAGCGAGTCCAAGACAAGTCCGAATCCAAATACTAGCGAGTCCAAAAAAAGTCCGAATCCAAATACTAGCGAGTCCAAGACAAGTCCGAATCCAAATACTAGCGAGTCCAAGACAAGTCCGAATCCAAATACTAGCGAGTCCAAAAAAGTCAGAGTCCAAATACTAGCGAGTCCGAGACAAGTCCGAGTCCAAATACTAGCGAGTTCGAGACAAGTCTGAGTCCAAATACTAGCGAGTCCAAGACAAGTCCGAGTCCAAATACTAGCGAGTCCAAGACAAGTCCGAGTCCAAATTCTAGCGAGTCCGAGACAAGTCCGAGTCCAAATACTAGCGAGTCCGAGACAAGTCCGAGTCCAAATACTAGCGAGTTCGAGACAAGTCTGAGTCCAAATACTAGCGAGTTCGAGACAAGTCTGAGTCCAAATACTAGCGAGTCCAAGACAAGTCCGAGTCCAAATTCTAGCGAGTCCGAGACAAGTCCGAGTCCAAAT